>JAJHJA010000473.1:0-390757 GCA_021202915.1 Heliconius himera | reverse complement strand
TATATCTGCTATTACCGGGGACACGGGCGAACCCATAGCAATGCCATCTATTTGTAAATAGAATTCTTGATTGAACATAAGGTATCCAGATGTGAGGCAATGTTCTAAAAGTTCAAGATATTCTATAGGCATATTGTTATCCTCTAGCTTCCTCTTGACAATCTTGATGCAGTCCTTGACGGGAATACTGGTGAACAGCGACTGGACATCAAAACTGACCATGGTTTCATTGTTAGCTAACTTAAGATCTTTCAGTCCGCTAACAAAATGGTAAGAGTCCCTGACATAAGATGTTGTGTGGCCACGCAGTGGAGAAAGTACTTTGGCGACATGTTGAGCCAGTTTATACGTCGGCGTATCGATTTGGCTGACTATTGGTCGAAAAGGTACATCTTTTTTGTGTATTTTTGGTAACCCATACAACTTTGGAGGTTTTACACAGCTAGGCACGAGAGATTTAATGTCAAGATGTAATGTTTTCGCGTGTTTTTTGATCAAATCGGATGTATTTTTAAGTATTTTTGTTGTAGGGTCTTTATCAACAATTTTATAAGTTTTTTGATCCGATAGCAATATTGACATTTTTTGTATATACTCGTCGGTGTCTAGTATAACCGTCGCGTTACCTTTATCGGCTTTGAGGACTGTTATATCCTCGTTTTTTCGTAGTTTACTAAGAGCTCGAGATTCATCACGAGAAAGATTTGATTTAGGTGGTTTACTACGGCGCAGTAAAGATGATATATCTTGGCGAATAACTTCAGAATCTTCCTTCAAAATCTGGTTTTTATATAAACAGTCCTCAACGTTAGTTATTATTTCCTCGATAGGTATTTTTCTAGGCGCCGGCGCAAAGTTAAAACCTTTATTTAGTACTTCAATAGTCGAATCATCTAAAGTTTGTTTTGACAGATTGACAACTGACGTTTGTGTTGTCTGTGTAGAGGTTACGGCGTTACCATAGACATTTTTCCGTTCGGATTTTAATTCGAGATTATGGTACTTTCGAATTTGTCTAATTTTATATTGATTATATTTATTTTGCGCGCGTTTATTAGTAAATTCTACACATTGATGGAAATCTGTCTTAGAAAAACACGTCTCGATATCATTGCTTAAGGCTTTTATTTGTTCGTCGAAACGATTTAAATCATAACGGTGTTCTTTAATGAGTTGACATAATAATTTTTTACTTGCCTGATTGAGTATCTTTTTGCAATATTTTATGTCTTTTTTCGGCGCGATTTGTACACAAGTTGGTATGAGATTATTATCACGGCACCTTTTTAAGAAATTAATCGATGTTAAATATCTTGCACGTTTTGTTTTTAGATACTCAAATCGACGTATTTTATTCGCGTTTTCCAGTCCGTACTGGTTCACATAATAAGTTCTTTGATTTTCACGATTATTACACATTTTAAATGAAACTATTTTAACCGGATTAATCGCGTATATTTGGTACTTTTATACATTTTTGGAAACCCGACGTTTCGAACACTTTGCAGTAGTCCGTGGTCACGGGTAGACTGAGGTGGCATTCGTCTGTCAGTTGACATAATTATTATATCAAACTACCGCCAACGATTTCTTAATTGCCTCGCGTACTGCCCTGGATTCCTGCAGAATGAGCTGATAGTATCTTGCCCTCTGGTATGGTGGGTTTGAGACTTCAATGATTTTATGAGTGGGTCCCAGGTGGTAGAAAGTTTCCAGCCATCCTCTCTATTGAAATTAGGATGTTTTTGTATTTCAATAGCCTCGCGGATCATTCTAGGAATGTATCTGTTTTCCTTAGCGAGGATTTGGGGTTTATCAAACCTAATGTAGTGGCTGGGTTTATCCACAGTATGCTCACACACAGCTGACTTCGATACATGCCCATTCTTGATATCAGAGATGTGTTCTTTCACCCTAACACCGATGCTTCTCTTTGTTTGACCGATGTATGATAAGCCACAGTCACAGTCTAGTTTGTATACACCTGCACTCTGTAAAGGAATATTACTTTTTACTGGTCTCAAGAATTGGCTCACTTTCTTGTTAGGCTTGAATATGGTTTTTATGGAAGCTCTTCTTAAGATGTTGCCAATCCTGTCTGTAACCCCCTTCACATATGGAAGAAATGCTGGCTGTCTCTCTACTGTGGGTGGCTTGTTGGTCTTCTGACAACGCTGGCGGGGAACTGGCAGCTTGTTCTGATGAAGGCTATTCTTCACCTGGCGAAGCTCGTCCCCTAGGTGTTCAGCGTCGCAGAGGTGGTGGGCTCTCTGAAACAAAGATTTGCCAACGGTAGATAACTGTGTAGGGTGATGGTGAGATTCACCATTGAGGTATCTATTGGTGTGCGTGGGTTTCCTATATACTGTGTGGCCTATTGTGCCATTGGGATTTCTTATGACTAAAACATCAAGAAAAGCTAGGGAATTATTTGCCTGTAATTCTATTGTAAATTTAATATTGTCATTAATAGAATTGAGGTGGTTTAGGAATATATAAATACTGTCCGTAGGTAAAATGGTAAAAGTGTCATCTACGTACCGCTTATATATCCTAGGTAGACAGGGTGCAGAGCTAAGAGCCATCTCCTCAAAGTCCTCCATGTATATATCTGCTATTACCGGGGACACGGGCGAACCCATAGCAATGCCATCTATTTGTAAATAGAATTCTTGATTGAACATAAGGTATCCAGATGTGAGGCAATGTTCTAAAAGTTCAAGATATTCTATAGGCATATTGTTATCCTCTAGCTTCCTCTTGACAATCTTGATGCAGTCCTTGACGGGAATACTGGTGAACAGCGACTGGACATCAAAACTGACCATGGTTTCATTGTTAGCTAACTTAAGATCTTTCAGTCCGCTAACAAAATGGTAAGAGTCCCTGACATAAGATGTTGTGTGGCCACGCAGTGGAGAAAGTACTTTGGCGACATGTTGAGCCAGTTTATACGTCGGCGTATCGATTTGGCTGACTATTGGTCGAAAAGGTACATCTTTTTTGTGTATTTTTGGTAACCCATACAACTTTGGAGGTTTTACACAGCTAGGCACGAGAGATTTAATGTCAAGATGTAATGTTTTCGCGTGTTTTTTGATCAAATCGGATGTATTTTTAAGTATTTTTGTTGTAGGGTCTTTATCAACAATTTTATAAGTTTTTTGATCCGATAGCAATATTGACATTTTTTGTATATACTCGTCGGTGTCTAGTATAACCGTCGCGTTACCTTTATCGGCTTTGAGGACTGTTATATCCTCGTTTTTTCGTAGTTTACTAAGAGCTCGAGATTCATCACGAGAAAGATTTGATTTAGGTGGTTTACTACGGCGCAGTAAAGATGATATATCTTGGCGAATAACTTCAGAATCTTCCTTCAAAATCTGGTTTTTATATAAACAGTCCTCAACGTTAGTTATTATTTCCTCGATAGGTATTTTTCTAGGCGCCGGCGCAAAGTTAAAACCTTTATTTAGTACTTCAATAGTCGAATCATCTAAAGTTTGTTTTGACAGATTGACAACTGACGTTTGTGTTGTCTGTGTAGAGGTTACGGCGTTACCATAGACATTTTTCCGTTCGGATTTTAATTCGAGATTATGGTACTTTCGAATTTGTCTAATTTTATATTGATTATATTTATTTTGCGCGCGTTTATTAGTAAATTCTACACATTGATGGAAATCTGTCTTAGAAAAACACGTCTCGATATCATTGCTTAAGGCTTTTATTTGTTCGTCGAAACGATTTAAATCATAACGGTGTTCTTTAATGAGTTGACATAATAATTTTTTACTTGCCTGATTGAGTATCTTTTTGCAATATTTTATGTCTTTTTTCGGCGCGATTTGTACACAAGTTGGTATGAGATTATTATCACGGCACCTTTTTAAGAAATTAATCGATGTTAAATATCTTGCACGTTTTGTTTTTAGATACTCAAATCGACGTATTTTATTCGCGTTTTCCAGTCCGTACTGGTTCACATAATAAGTTCTTTGATTTTCACGATTATTACACATTTTAAATGAAACTATTTTAACCGGATTAATCGCGTATATTTGGTACTTTTATACATTTTTGGAAACCCGACGTTTCGAACACTTTGCAGTAGTCCGTGGTCACGGGTAGACTGAGGTGGCATTCGTCTGTCAGTTGACATAATTATTATATCAAACTACCGCCAACGATTTCTTAATTGCCTCGCGTACTGCCCTGGATTCCTGCAGAATGAGCTGATAGTATCTTGCCCTCTGGTATGGTGGGTTTGAGACTTCAATGATTTTATGAGTGGGTCCCAGGTGGTAGAAAGTTTCCAGCCATCCTCTCTATTGAAATTAGGATGTTTTTGTATTTCAATAGCCTCGCGGATCATTCTAGGAATGTATCTGTTTTCCTTAGCGAGGATTTGGGGTTTATCAAACCTAATGTAGTGGCTGGGTTTATCCACAGTATGCTCACACACAGCTGACTTCGATACATGCCCATTCTTGATATCAGAGATGTGTTCTTTCACCCTAACACCGATGCTTCTCTTTGTTTGACCGATGTATGATAAGCCACAGTCACAGTCTAGTTTGTATACACCTGCACTCTGTAAAGGAATATTACTTTTTACTGGTCTCAAGAATTGGCTCACTTTCTTGTTAGGCTTGAATATGGTTTTTATGGAAGCTCTTCTTAAGATGTTGCCAATCCTGTCTGTAACCCCCTTCACATATGGAAGAAATGCTGGCTGTCTCTCTACTGTGGGTGGCTTGTTGGTCTTCTGACAACGCTGGCGGGGAACTGGCAGCTTGTTCTGATGAAGGCTATTCTTCACCTGGCGAAGCTCGTCCCCTAGGTGTTCAGCGTCGCAGAGGTGGTGGGCTCTCTGAAACAAAGATTTGCCAACGGTAGATAACTGTGTAGGGTGATGGTGAGATTCACCATTGAGGTATCTATTGGTGTGCGTGGGTTTCCTATATACTGTGTGGCCTATTGTGCCATTGGGATTTCTTATGACTAAAACATCAAGAAAAGCTAGGGAATTATTTGCCTGTAATTCTATTGTAAATTTAATATTGTCATTAATAGAATTGAGGTGGTTTAGGAATATATAAATACTGTCCGTAGGTAAAATGGTAAAAGTGTCATCTACGTACCGCTTATATATCCTAGGTAGACAGGGTGCAGAGCTAAGAGCCATCTCCTCAAAGTCCTCCATGTATATATCTGCTATTACCGGGGACACGGGCGAACCCATAGCAATGCCATCTATTTGTAAATAGAATTCTTGATTGAACATAAGGTATCCAGATGTGAGGCAATGTTCTAAAAGTTCAAGATATTCTATAGGCATATTGTTATCCTCTAGCTTCCTCTTGACAATCTTGATGCAGTCCTTGACGGGAATACTGGTGAACAGCGACTGGACATCAAAACTGACCATGGTTTCATTGTTAGCTAACTTAAGATCTTTCAGTCCGCTAACAAAATGGTAAGAGTCCCTGACATAAGATGTTGTGTGGCCACGCAGTGGAGAAAGTACTTTGGCGACATGTTGAGCCAGTTTATACGTCGGCGTATCGATTTGGCTGACTATTGGTCGAAAAGGTACATCTTTTTTGTGTATTTTTGGTAACCCATACAACTTTGGAGGTTTTACACAGCTAGGCACGAGAGATTTAATGTCAAGATGTAATGTTTTCGCGTGTTTTTTGATCAAATCGGATGTATTTTTAAGTATTTTTGTTGTAGGGTCTTTATCAACAATTTTATAAGTTTTTTGATCCGATAGCAATATTGACATTTTTTGTATATACTCGTCGGTGTCTAGTATAACCGTCGCGTTACCTTTATCGGCTTTGAGGACTGTTATATCCTCGTTTTTTCGTAGTTTACTAAGAGCTCGAGATTCATCACGAGAAAGATTTGATTTAGGTGGTTTACTACGGCGCAGTAAAGATGATATATCTTGGCGAATAACTTCAGAATCTTCCTTCAAAATCTGGTTTTTATATAAACAGTCCTCAACGTTAGTTATTATTTCCTCGATAGGTATTTTTCTAGGCGCCGGCGCAAAGTTAAAACCTTTATTTAGTACTTCAATAGTCGAATCATCTAAAGTTTGTTTTGACAGATTGACAACTGACGTTTGTGTTGTCTGTGTAGAGGTTACGGCGTTACCATAGACATTTTTCCGTTCGGATTTTAATTCGAGATTATGGTACTTTCGAATTTGTCTAATTTTATATTGATTATATTTATTTTGCGCGCGTTTATTAGTAAATTCTACACATTGATGGAAATCTGTCTTAGAAAAACACGTCTCGATATCATTGCTTAAGGCTTTTATTTGTTCGTCGAAACGATTTAAATCATAACGGTGTTCTTTAATGAGTTGACATAATAATTTTTTACTTGCCTGATTGAGTATCTTTTTGCAATATTTTATGTCTTTTTTCGGCGCGATTTGTACACAAGTTGGTATGAGATTATTATCACGGCACCTTTTTAAGAAATTAATCGATGTTAAATATCTTGCACGTTTTGTTTTTAGATACTCAAATCGACGTATTTTATTCGCGTTTTCCAGTCCGTACTGGTTCACATAATAAGTTCTTTGATTTTCACGATTATTACACATTTTAAATGAAACTATTTTAACCGGATTAATCGCGTATATTTGGTACTTTTATACATTTTTGGAAACCCGACGTTTCGAACACTTTGCAGTAGTCCGTGGTCACGGGTAGACTGAGGTGGCATTCGTCTGTCAGTTGACATAATTATTATATCAAACTACCGCCAACGATTTCTTAATTGCCTCGCGTACTGCCCTGGATTCCTGCAGAATGAGCTGATAGTATCTTGCCCTCTGGTATGGTGGGTTTGAGACTTCAATGATTTTATGAGTGGGTCCCAGGTGGTAGAAAGTTTCCAGCCATCCTCTCTATTGAAATTAGGATGTTTTTGTATTTCAATAGCCTCGCGGATCATTCTAGGAATGTATCTGTTTTCCTTAGCGAGGATTTGGGGTTTATCAAACCTAATGTAGTGGCTGGGTTTATCCACAGTATGCTCACACACAGCTGACTTCGATACATGCCCATTCTTGATATCAGAGATGTGTTCTTTCACCCTAACACCGATGCTTCTCTTTGTTTGACCGATGTATGATAAGCCACAGTCACAGTCTAGTTTGTATACACCTGCACTCTGTAAAGGAATATTACTTTTTACTGGTCTCAAGAATTGGCTCACTTTCTTGTTAGGCTTGAATATGGTTTTTATGGAAGCTCTTCTTAAGATGTTGCCAATCCTGTCTGTAACCCCCTTCACATATGGAAGAAATGCTGGCTGTCTCTCTACTGTGGGTGGCTTGTTGGTCTTCTGACAACGCTGGCGGGGAACTGGCAGCTTGTTCTGATGAAGGCTATTCTTCACCTGGCGAAGCTCGTCCCCTAGGTGTTCAGCGTCGCAGAGGTGGTGGGCTCTCTGAAACAAAGATTTGCCAACGGTAGATAACTGTGTAGGGTGATGGTGAGATTCACCATTGAGGTATCTATTGGTGTGCGTGGGTTTCCTATATACTGTGTGGCCTATTGTGCCATTGGGATTTCTTATGACTAAAACATCAAGAAAAGCTAGGGAATTATTTGCCTGTAATTCTATTGTAAATTTAATATTGTCATTAATAGAATTGAGGTGGTTTAGGAATATATAAATACTGTCCGTAGGTAAAATGGTAAAAGTGTCATCTACGTACCGCTTATATATCCTAGGTAGACAGGGTGCAGAGCTAAGAGCCATCTCCTCAAAGTCCTCCATGTATATATCTGCTATTACCGGGGACACGGGCGAACCCATAGCAATGCCATCTATTTGTAAATAGAATTCTTGATTGAACATAAGGTATCCAGATGTGAGGCAATGTTCTAAAAGTTCAAGATATTCTATAGGCATATTGTTATCCTCTAGCTTCCTCTTGACAATCTTGATGCAGTCCTTGACGGGAATACTGGTGAACAGCGACTGGACATCAAAACTGACCATGGTTTCATTGTTAGCTAACTTAAGATCTTTCAGTCCGCTAACAAAATGGTAAGAGTCCCTGACATAAGATGTTGTGTGGCCACGCAGTGGAGAAAGTACTTTGGCGACATGTTGAGCCAGTTTATACGTCGGCGTATCGATTTGGCTGACTATTGGTCGAAAAGGTACATCTTTTTTGTGTATTTTTGGTAACCCATACAACTTTGGAGGTTTTACACAGCTAGGCACGAGAGATTTAATGTCAAGATGTAATGTTTTCGCGTGTTTTTTGATCAAATCGGATGTATTTTTAAGTATTTTTGTTGTAGGGTCTTTATCAACAATTTTATAAGTTTTTTGATCCGATAGCAATATTGACATTTTTTGTATATACTCGTCGGTGTCTAGTATAACCGTCGCGTTACCTTTATCGGCTTTGAGGACTGTTATATCCTCGTTTTTTCGTAGTTTACTAAGAGCTCGAGATTCATCACGAGAAAGATTTGATTTAGGTGGTTTACTACGGCGCAGTAAAGATGATATATCTTGGCGAATAACTTCAGAATCTTCCTTCAAAATCTGGTTTTTATATAAACAGTCCTCAACGTTAGTTATTATTTCCTCGATAGGTATTTTTCTAGGCGCCGGCGCAAAGTTAAAACCTTTATTTAGTACTTCAATAGTCGAATCATCTAAAGTTTGTTTTGACAGATTGACAACTGACGTTTGTGTTGTCTGTGTAGAGGTTACGGCGTTACCATAGACATTTTTCCGTTCGGATTTTAATTCGAGATTATGGTACTTTCGAATTTGTCTAATTTTATATTGATTATATTTATTTTGCGCGCGTTTATTAGTAAATTCTACACATTGATGGAAATCTGTCTTAGAAAAACACGTCTCGATATCATTGCTTAAGGCTTTTATTTGTTCGTCGAAACGATTTAAATCATAACGGTGTTCTTTAATGAGTTGACATAATAATTTTTTACTTGCCTGATTGAGTATCTTTTTGCAATATTTTATGTCTTTTTTCGGCGCGATTTGTACACAAGTTGGTATGAGATTATTATCACGGCACCTTTTTAAGAAATTAATCGATGTTAAATATCTTGCACGTTTTGTTTTTAGATACTCAAATCGACGTATTTTATTCGCGTTTTCCAGTCCGTACTGGTTCACATAATAAGTTCTTTGATTTTCACGATTATTACACATTTTAAATGAAACTATTTTAACCGGATTAATCGCGTATATTTGGTACTTTTATACATTTTTGGAAACCCGACGTTTCGAACACTTTGCAGTAGTCCGTGGTCACGGGTAGACTGAGGTGGCATTCGTCTGTCAGTTGACATAATTATTATATCAAACTACCGCCAACGATTTCTTAATTGCCTCGCGTACTGCCCTGGATTCCTGCAGAATGAGCTGATAGTATCTTGCCCTCTGGTATGGTGGGTTTGAGACTTCAATGATTTTATGAGTGGGTCCCAGGTGGTAGAAAGTTTCCAGCCATCCTCTCTATTGAAATTAGGATGTTTTTGTATTTCAATAGCCTCGCGGATCATTCTAGGAATGTATCTGTTTTCCTTAGCGAGGATTTGGGGTTTATCAAACCTAATGTAGTGGCTGGGTTTATCCACAGTATGCTCACACACAGCTGACTTCGATACATGCCCATCTCTCAATAATCTCATACCAACTTGTGTACAAATCGCGCCGAAAAAAGACATAAAATATTGCAAAAAGATACTCAATCAGGCAAGTAAAAAATTATTATGTCAACTCATTAAAGAACACCGTTATGATTTAAATCGTTTCGACGAACAAATAAAAGCCTTAAGCAATGATATCGAGACGTGTTTTTCTAAGACAGATTTCCATCAATGTGTAGAATTTACTAATAAACGCGCGCAAAATAAATATAATCAATATAAAATTAGACAAATTCGAAAGTACCATAATCTCGAATTAAAATCCGAACGGAAAAATGTCTATGGTAACGCCGTAACCTCTACACAGACAACACAAACGTCAGTTGTCAATCTGTCAAAACAAACTTTAGATGATTCGACTATTGAAGTACTAAATAAAGGTTTTAACTTTGCGCCGGCGCCTAGAAAAATACCTATCGAGGAAATAATAACTAACGTTGAGGACTGTTTATATAAAAACCAGATTTTGAAGGAAGATTCTGAAGTTATTCGCCAAGATATATCATCTTTACTGCGCCGTAGTAAACCACCTAAATCAAATCTTTCTCGTGATGAATCTCGAGCTCTTAGTAAACTACGAAAAAACGAGGATATAACAGTCCTCAAAGCCGATAAAGGTAACGCGACGGTTATACTAGACACCGACGAGTATATACAAAAAATGTCAATATTGCTATCGGATCAAAAAACTTATAAAATTGTTGATAAAGACCCTACAACAAAAATACTTAAAAATACATCCGATTTGATCAAAAAACACGCGAAAACATTACATCTTGACATTAAATCTCTCGTGCCTAGCTGTGTAAAACCTCCAAAGTTGTATGGGTTACCAAAAATACACAAAAAAGATGTACCTTTTCGACCAATAGTCAGCCAAATCGATACGCCGACGTATAAACTGGCTCAACATGTCGCCAAAGTACTTTCTCCACTGCGTGGCCACACAACATCTTATGTCAGGGACTCTTACCATTTTGTTAGCGGACTGAAAGATCTTAAGTTAGCTAACAATGAAACCATGGTCAGTTTTGATGTCCAGTCGCTGTTCACCAGTATTCCCGTCAAGGACTGCATCAAGATTGTCAAGAGGAAGCTAGAGGATAACAATATGCCTATAGAATATCTTGAACTTTTAGAACATTGCCTCACATCTGGATACCTTATGTTCAATCAAGAATTCTATTTACAAATAGATGGCATTGCTATGGGTTCGCCCGTGTCCCCGGTAATAGCAGATATATACATGGAGGACTTTGAGGAGATGGCTCTTAGCTCTGCACCCTGTCTACCTAGGATATATAAGCGGTACGTAGATGACACTTTTACCATTTTACCTACGGACAGTATTTATATATTCCTAAACCACCTCAATTCTATTAATGACAATATTAAATTTACAATAGAATTACAGGCAAATAATTCCCTAGCTTTTCTTGATGTTTTAGTCATAAGAAATCCCAATGGCACAATAGGCCACACAGTATATAGGAAACCCACGCACACCAATAGATACCTCAATGGTGAATCTCACCATCACCCTACACAGTTATCTACCGTTGGCAAATCTTTGTTTCAGAGAGCCCACCACCTCTGCGACGCTGAACACCTAGGGGACGAGCTTCGCCAGGTGAAGAATAGCCTTCATCAGAACAAGCTGCCAGTTCCCCGCCAGCGTTGTCAGAAGACCAACAAGCCACCCACAGTAGAGAGACAGCCAGCATTTCTTCCATATGTGAAGGGGGTTACAGACAGGATTGGCAACATCTTAAGAAGAGCTTCCATAAAAACCATATTCAAGCCTAACAAGAAAGTGAGCCAATTCTTGAGACCAGTAAAAAGTAATATTCCTTTACAGAGTGCAGGTGTATACAAACTAGACTGTGACTGTGGCTTATCATACATCGGTCAAACAAAGAGAAGCATCGGTGTTAGGGTGAAAGAACACATCTCTGATATCAAGAATGGGCATGTATCGAAGTCAGCTGTGTGTGAGCATACTGTGGATAAACCCAGCCACTACATTAGGTTTGATAAACCCCAAATCCTCGCTAAGGAAAACAGATACATTCCTAGAATGATCCGCGAGGCTATTGAAATACAAAAACATCCTAATTTCAATAGAGAGGATGGCTGGAAACTTTCTACCACCTGGGACCCACTCATAAAATCATTGAAGTCTCAAACCCACCATACCAGAGGGCAAGATACTATCAGCTCATTCTGCAGGAATCCAGGGCAGTACGCGAGGCAATTAAGAAATCGTTGGCGGTAGTTTGATATAATAATTATGTCAACTGACAGACGAATGCCACCTCAGTCTACCCGTGACCACGGACTACTGCAAAGTGTTCGAAACGTCGGGTTTCCAAAAATGTATAAAAGTACCAAATATACGCGATTAATCCGGTTAAAATAGTTTCATTTAAAATAGAAATAAATATTACATTTCCTCGTGTTGGGATCGAACCCACAACCGGTCATAGTTACAGTTACCCTTTATGTCCATGCACCACGAATGGCCTTAATTTTATAAAAAGGAGTGCAAAAATACAAAAATTAACTATAAATTAAAAAACCTCACACATAAAAACCATTTACATCCTCTTCTCTGAGGATATTTTAGTTGGGTATCCTACAGATTTAAGTAAATGAAATTATCTTCAGTATATGTTAAGAAACCTACGTGTAGGCAATATTGTTAAGATGACAGGACACGAAATATGGAACCGACCAGACAAGTGGATTATCCTTCTTTTCATCAACTGGAGAAGAGGTGATCTTTAACTTTTTTAAACATATATACGACAAATTCGTAACACTTCTCTGTTTGCGTCGAAGGTTAAAAAAGGCTTATACGATTTGTATATGAGGTCGCCTTCCTCCAATACCATTCATATACTTTTCATTATTTATACTTTCAATGTTCTTCTTCTTTTTTTTCACAGCATTGTGAGTTGAGTGGCTAAACCCAATGCCGCACTTTAGCTTACCAGTCTGACATGATAAAACTACTTCAAATATGATTTTTACTTCAAATACTTTATCATGAAATATTTATATATTATCCAAATTAATTGCCAAGTAAATGAATTTCAAAGTAAAAGAAGAGAATAGAGTATAATTTAACAATAGACGCTTTCTGCCTATCAAGTTAACAAGAAACTGTAAAAAGAGCATCTAAACATTAATGTATAAAGCGATGTTTAGTAATAAAATTAGTTTTTTATTTATCAGCTTCACGCCGTATCCCGCACACAACTGGGTAGGCAGAGGGAACCTAATGTTACTCCACTCACACTACACTCTGTTCCCCACTTGCCGCCCAGTTTAGTTTGATTTAATAAATAAATATATACCTACATGGTATATGCCTATATAAGACTGGACTATCCAATAATGCATTTTACACGAAACCCTTTTCCCATTAGAAGCACGTCACTTACATACGGTCATTGTTGTTGCAAACAATCGAAAACATTTTTACACGTTCTTTTTTCTATTTATTTTCAACGATACGTACTCGCTGCGTTCAAATGCTAAAGAGTCTTGAAAGTTATATGGGTAAAATATTTCTTATACCTATATCTGCTGTGCATGTGTGTACCAGTATATTCATAAAAGAAATATTTAATAGTTGATTTTATATAAATTTTCATTTCAAATCTTTATTTTTCGCCTGAACTCTAAACATTGTATGTTGGGTGGCGGAACTCAACGCCGTGCTTAAAATTAAATCAAATTAAATCAGCTTCACGCTGAATACCCGCACACAGCCAGGGTAGGCAGAGTGAACCTAGAGTTAAGACACTCCGTCCCCCCACTTTCCGCCGTAATGGAGGCATTGCGTGCTGAGTGGCGGAACTCGACGCACTATGAGCAATTGAGGTCTGTATCAGATCAAAAATCGATAACTTTTTTATTTGTTAAGATAAACAATTGAATTTTTGCACAAGCATAAAGTATAAAATAGCGCTTTAGGTAACGTTCAGATATTATACTTTTATTGGAGTATATATATATTAAAGAAATAAAGAAAAGATTAAAATAATAATTTCCTTAGTCCACACTACTTATAGTAGTAATAAAAATGTATTATTAAATTAGTTTATTAAAAAACAATGTTTCTTATGCTGTTATCTATTTAAATAAGAAATTACGCGTACACATATACTTATTTAATAAAATATAAAATTTACAAAAACTGATACACAAGTATAATAATATTAGAAATGAATGTATATTATATGATGAGTATATTATATTTAATTATACTTGGTGAACTTCGGGATCCATAATAAGTTCATTCAATTTTAAAAGATCTAGGGTATCTTCATCAAGTGCCTTCACACTTTTGCTATACTCGTATATTTTTCTATGACTAGAAATGTACGGATCTGTTGTGTAGAGAAGAGTATGAGATACATCCTCATTTGTAGCTGATCGAGAGCACTTTCTGGCATGATGTAGGCGAAATTTTTGATAATCCTTATTATGGGATTCTTGTGCACCTTGTGCATTCTTGGGATCTCATTCGTTTGTTAAATTCCTTAAATATATGTATTGCGCTTTTGTTAAATCAAAATAAATAAAAACATTTAATGCCTCTTGATCCGATAGCATTTAGCTCTGGCTTGCGTTTTCTATGAGATTCAAATATAGAAACATTGTATCTCGATCAGCAAGCCTTAATTTTTTCACGAGTTTTGCTTCTATTTCTCCTCCTATAGGACGTAAGCCTTGGACGTAGGCATTACAAATGTGTGTGTTCAAAGCCATATTCACTAAATTACGCGGTATTTTTTCGCCTCTTCGTTGATTCTGATGGGTCCCCATAGGGACACAGGGTCTTCCGCATTTTCCAGAAGATGTCGATGGTGAGTTCTCAGATGCTACTTCTTTCTAATGATTGGTAAGGTTAACAAATATTCAGAATCAAACTAATTTTCGTTGTTTTTTTAAAAAAACTAATCTTTTTACCGGGACGTTTCTGTCCATTGTTTATTAAAGGAACGAATAAGATTCCTTTGAATGTCGCTGATAATAAAACATATGTTGTCTACAGAAACATGATACTTTTCTTTAAGAAATATTAATAGCTAATATTGATTGCTTCAAGTTTTTTTCCTCCTTCAATGTATGGGAGTAATAATTCACGCTTGGAACACTTGAAAGTATTAGCCACTTTTAAATTTAGTGAAGTTACTTAACAATCAAACGTCTGTTAGTAATTTTATTACTAATTTGTAAGAGTTTTATTAAATTAATTCACTCTATTTATATAATTTCATAAATGAGGGTATTGTGCATTTTATTAATTAGTTATGCCGCAAAATGTGTGCAAAATGAAGATAAAACATTCTTTTATTAATAAATAACAATAATTTAATTGAAATTTACCGCAATCTAATTAATTAAATAGTACAACATTAGAAATTTCAATAGATAGAGTTTTCTTGTTCCCTGACTTGTATCGTAGTTTTCGTGATAACTTCTAAAACCGCACGTTTCCGCAACTGATTTTTATAAATGTTATTTATGAATATCTGGACTATAAAACAACATCAAATATAACGCGTCGGTAGACGTCGGTAACTGTCAAAAGTCTCGATGAACTTTAAGTACGTACTTTTTTTCTCTTCACTTTTTGTTAATATTTTTTATAAGAATATAGTCACAAAATCCACAATATAATAATTGTTTTAAAAATCTACATACTATAAGCTTTTTAAAAATATATAACACCTTATACCTATTTGCACATATTTTTTAAGGAAATTAAGTTTAAAGTATCGATGCGAACAACCTGAAATAGACATTCTTACGTATTACAATTTCTCACAATTAAAAAAAATATATTCCAAATGTAATTCACGAAAAAATAATTCATTACATTAAAGGTCCACTATTATACTATTTAAAAAAAAATAAAAAATACGTCAAGGACGACTTTAGTAAAAATGAATTTTGATCTGCCGTTGTTCTACCATTATCCATAGTGCGACGCTGCGCTTTGCCTCGACACCAGATCGAAGAAATGAAAATATAAATGTAAATAAATACTTTACTTCCTCGAATGGGGATCGAACCTACAACCAGTCGATTTTACAGTCACACTTTGCCTCTGCGGCACGACCGGCCTCGTACGCAGTGCTTTCATTTATTAATCAGTGCCTGGTAACAAAAATAACTAATTTCTCCGAACATAAAAATCCACATCTTTCTTTATTACGCAAATAAAAACGACAAAATACTTATTATTATTGCTTTTCTAATATAATCCGTGTATATCTTAAACAGCTTTATATTCATGTTTACAAAATTGTTTTCATAAAACGTAACTGATTTCTGGCGTGACGCGACGCTATAGCGCCCTTACAGTCTGATAACACGAACAACTCACGTTACTAAACCACCTATTTTAAGGAACTAAATAATCATAAATGTCGATTTATACATGAAATCACTTATACTATGAAGTAATATTACTTTACATGATGAAATTTATTGTAAAATATATGAAAAATAGTTTCGTCACGTATGTATGTATGTACGATTTTTCACTAGTTAAAAAGTTTCCCTAACCATTATATTTAGACCTGCCTATGTAACTGTATTCTTTAAGTTTTTAGAGATACAATGTAAAAACATAAACTTACTAAAAATCATATCATAAATTATAAAAAAAATTATGTGCGCTAATTACCGCTACTCAACATTCAATGTCTCAAAATGAAAGGAATGTAAAAAACCTCGGTATAAGGGTATCTACATTTTTTTTTGTAGTTTGTCACATTATTAAAAAATTAGATTAGAAAATAAAATCTTAATATTAGTTAATATTAAAAAAATCGCTGTATCTTGCATATAGTAGTACAAAGGGAGCCGTAATATTAAGATTTTCCGTCCAGTTTTCGAGACATTGCGTGTTGTATGGTGGAATTCAACGTCGCGTTTTGTCTTGTTCGTAGTGCGAGGAAATGAAAATAATCCATTATTATGAGTAGGAATCGAACTCACATCGTTGCGGTTATAGTAAGATGCTATGTCACTGCGCTACGACGTCACATTTTTTTGAATATATACACATTATTACAATACATACAATAAAAAAACATGAAATCAAAAACAACAAAAAGGCCAAACACAAAACAGATTTAACCTTGCAAATATCTATGCAAGACGAGATTCTAACACAAGAGAGCTAACTAATTTCATAACCTCACGATTCCATACTATTTGTATACGTGAGACAAGAAAGATTAACGGCGGCAAGGGACTACCTGTGCGACGCAAGATTAATTACAACGCCTTTCAAATACTGAATTTTAATCCCAGCGTCGTTTGCACGGGCCAAATTTAAATTCAAATCTGATAGTGACTGATTTCCACAACGCGAAGTTTCATTTTTGCCGTCGATGGCTGTTCGGTGCGCGGCTAAATCGATTTTATTGTATATGTAAATGCTTTGTTGTTATAGATAGTGTTTGTTGTAGGTGGTTGTGAGTTCGAGTATTGATTAAGGGTGACGTGGTGTTAGGAATATGTTTGTTTCTGCAGATTAGTTGAACAAGGAGGACAATTCGACCAAGAGGTCCTGCTTGTCTAAGAAATTAAAAGATAATAATTGAGACGTATTGTTTTCTATGTACCTACACAGCAGGTAATGCTAAAATAATTATTTTTTAATATTAAAAATTTTTAAAGTGTTATTTCACACTTAGTAAGAAAACGTCAAAAAAATGAGCGTAGCGGGATTCGAACCCGTGCCTCCGTCAGTTGGTCTGGTCTCCAATGATCAGTTTCCACTTTCCATGAAGCGCGAGTTCAAGTCCCGCTACGTTCAAATTTTTATACGTTTTCTAAATAAGTATTAATATTTTTTTACAGCTCCACCCTTGAAGAGAATAGAACCGTTTTTCTATGCACCACTCAATGTTTTTGAGACATTGCGTGTTGAGTGGCGAAACTAAACGCCACATTTTCTCATACATTTCTTACCAGAGCGAGAAAACAAAAATAATTCATTTCCTTTTTAATCTAGTTCATATGAATATACTAGCATGATGCATTGGCATATAAATAGAAACTCCATCTATAACATCGATGATGTAAATATACGAGTTGTTGGTCCAGATTTAAGTACTTTGTGCGTAAGAGTACATTAATGTAAAATACATTGCCTGAACATATAGATTAAACAAAAATAATATTATAAAACTGTTAATATTTTTATTTTCAAGATGATATATAATAAATTTAAATATGCATATTATGTATATTATATTAAGAGCAAAAGATTATCAAGAATGATTACAATATCAGATGCATATACTCGTATGCATATATTTAGCGTAGGTACCAACGATTGAGCATTTTACCACATGTAGCTAATCTGACGCATTTTGCACATATATATATTGCAAAATATTTTGGCTAAGATATTACAGCTTCTAAGAGTCCAGGATTCGAACTCTATTAGGAAATAAAAATTATTAAAGTAAAAAATCGTTAATATTTCAATCACAATAATT
This sequence comes from Heliconius himera, assembly GCA_021202915.1. Lineage (NCBI taxonomy): Eukaryota > Metazoa > Arthropoda > Insecta > Lepidoptera > Nymphalidae > Heliconius > Heliconius himera. Next base: position 372,486 of record JAJHJA010000473.1, on the reverse strand, counting down.
TAATCTAAATAAACTATTACTGGAGTGGAGACCTAGTAATATTGGTTTCTTAACTACCAAAAACACCAGCACCCCAATCGTGGGGATACGATGGCTTAGCATATTGTATCTCTATACTTCATAATATTTTTGAGTTCCTACTGTTTCATCTACTTCCACGGTTTGTAGAAAGAGTTTTTTTTTATAAATCTGCCATTGTCAACTGACTTTATCATTACCCGCTTCATATGCGATAAAAAATATTGAGTAACCTTTCTTATAATTTCTACCTTAAGTCAACCCCTCTTTTAATATAACTTATGGTACTGCGTTATTACAAAATGGATAAGAAAACACTTAAAACCTATAACGTTATTACCTGCCGTTATTTGTGGAATTTTCTCAAGGGACGATGCGATATGATTGCTAACTGAACTAGCGCTTTCGCCTTGATTTTTCATGTTTAATTTTCTTTTCTATAAAAAAATCCACATTCTGTTATTTTTTTAAAATTCAATATTATATTACATATTTATAGATAAACAGAGAAAGACGTCCTTTGCTCTAAATTAAATAATATTTAATGCTCGTATGTAATATTCAATTAAATAATGACTTCATTCCAGTAAAGTTGTGTGTGTGATAATATTTTAAAACTTAATTTAATGAATTTCTTTATTTCTTATTAAATTATTATAGCTCTAAAGTGCCTAGTCACTAGTAGTTTAATAATAATAAGGATTTGAAAGCAGGTAAAATTCAATATTCTTTCATAATAATTAAAAAAGCTTAAGCATAACTATAACATACATATATAAGCTTTTATTGACATACCATTCAGAATATAACGCATGACAATTTAAATTTTAAAACCAGCCAGCCTACCTCTTCATACAACACAAAGGCCTTACAACGCTTTCAACGAAATAAGTGCCTTTCAGACTCTTTTCATTGAACGTCCACTACACAAACTATGCGCTATTTAACTGACAAATAAAACTAAGATATTCATATCCTACTAGCGGCCCACGCACGGCTTTGCGCGCTTATACATATGTTTATATATTATAGCTAGATTGTACAAAATCTTTATATAAATTGTAGCTTATTTGATATTGTGAGGTATAACTTATATTACAGAATCCTTCAGTAGATTTTGCTTGAAATTGGAACAAACATCCGTTATCACAATTTTTTGCAGGAGAGTAGGTACAACAGAGAGAACCTAGTGTTAAGATACTCCGTCCCTCAATGTACATAGATATTTTATTTCCTCGAGTGAGGATCGAACCCACAATCAGTTGCGTTTACAGACACACTTTGTTCCTCTGCGCCATGAATATAATAGCAGTTTTGTCAATAGAGTAGCTTGCTAAGTGTTTCCTGTAATTATATAGAAATAAACAAAGCATTGCTTGATCCTTGATCCTTATCAATGCTGGAAAATAAAAAAAATCTTCAAAATGCAAATTGAACCCCATAATCATCCCGTTTACAGTTAGTTGCTGTGTGACTGCGCCACGATGGTCTCTTCGTTTTTCTATCACGTTTGTAAATAATGTCACTTACGAATAACTTACCTAAATATTACATCTAATAATTACTACTAAATTGTCTTTAAAATAATTTTGAACTCTTAAATTCAACAAAAAAGTACAATATAAAATTAAAACAAATAAACTTAATAAATTATTTGTAGTACATTGTAGAGTAGCTCGCTTATTGTTTTGTATACTCCATTGTATTTTATGTGAAAATATACATATTTTATATTGAAAAACCTCTCATTTCTATTAGTTTATTAAGAGTAAAAGCAAAAAATATAAGTACATTTATTTTATTAAACAATAACATTATTTAATTAATTAATTAATTGGGGGCGGTCGTGGCGCAGCGGCACAAAGTGCGACTGTAAAACCGACCGGTTGTGGGTTCGATCCCCACTCGAGGAGATGCTATATTTATTTACATTTATATTTTCATTTCTTTGCTCTGGTGCCGAGGCAAAGTGCGGCGTTGAGTTCCGGCAGTCAAACAAACTCTTTTTTATTTTTTATTATTTAATTACATTAAACTACTACTTGTATATGAGTAAATACACGCCACGCACACGCAGTTGTAGGTTGCTTTATTTTTAACATTTTTACTCCTGTGTGTCAACAAAACCGCACCAGATTTTACAAATGTTGAGCTTAAAGTAGATGAAAAATAAAGAACTGAGTTAAAATGTATACGTATATAGTTTAATTGTACCCTATAACAGAGTAATGAATTGATGTAGAGATAACCTAAGATTATATTTGTAAGGGAAAACCATATCATTCCTGAGTTTTGCCACTCCATACCTTGAAAATCGAGAAAGGCGGAAAGTGGAGAAAGGAGAGTTAGCACTAGATTCTCTTTCTCTGTTATGCGGGAAGCTAATGTTTTTCTAAATTAATTAAAAACAAATAAATAAAACTTAACTACAGTAGGTGAGTTTTTCAATGTAATACCAATATTATTAAAAATAACCAACATATATCCGCTATCTCTGGCCATGTGGAATTTCATTCAGCTAAAAGCAAAAGACTGGGTATGTGTCGTTACAGGGGCAATGACCCGGTCCTGAACATAACGGATAGGGATGAAATAAAAAGATACTGTATATGATACTTCCTGTTTAAAGGACTTAGAATTAAAAAAATAAGAGAAAATATCGATAAATCATTTCGTGAGTAACTTTTTTTTTGCTTAATTATTCAAAATTATTTTAAAGTCTGGCTTTTCATACTTAAATTAGATTTAGTGTTAGAGAGATTTTATACTATTTTATAAGTGAATACTGTGCATATAAAAAATATTCAGTTGGCAAATAAGATAAAAGAAATATATAACCAAAATATTAACGGACGCCATTGGCAGTTGGGTGATAAAGCCGAATCAAAAGTAGGATAAATTTATTTTAAATTTATATAGTAACAACACTACGTCTTTGACAATAGTCCCACAATTTATACCAATTCAAAACGTCCAAAACAAATCGACTTAGCTTTTCATATGTCAAAATGACGTACAGCACATATTTCCTCAATGTTGAATCCCGCCCGAATCTCTTGGAAAAATGTACGCTTAAATCTGAGCCTAATTTATTTATCACACCAATTTTTTCAAGCGAAAAAACATTCTTATTCCCTTATAATATATAAGGGTGGCTTTGATGTCTTAAGAGAAATTCTGGAGCCAATCTGGGTATATTGACGAAACAAATACATGAGTAAATAGGGTAGAGTAAATACCTAAGAAAACAGTAAACAAAATTTGGCCTACAGTGATTGGTTCAGGTTTTTACTGAAATGAATAACTTTCTTATGCATTCATTTATTATGCATGTAATTAATATATAACAAAAATACTTTAATGGCGACAATTATATAATTTTGTGTTTATCTGATTTAAGCTTCCAACAATTAAATATATTACTCAAAACTTGTGGATTATTTTAGTTCTTGTAGGATTATTACAAAATAAGATGGCCAAGTGCGAGTCGGACTCGCCTATGAAAACCGATCTATGAAAACGTCAAAAAGATCATATCTGTTGTATGGGTCCTTTAAATATCTATATAGAATAATAGTTATTTGATACTTGTATACTACTAAAGCGACAGCAGAAATACATCATCTACGAAAATTTTATCTGTAACTCTTACGATACAGCCATGAGACACTGCATGGTGACAGATAGACTTGACTATGAGCTGGCCATTATTCGATCAAACTGACAATTTAAATTTGTTTTTTTTTTTAATTTAAATTATAAGTATTACACTTTGACTTTGAGATTTAGAGTAAAAAATTTTTTTCATTTTATTTTTATCCTAATAAATAAATCAGCTTCACATTGTATTCCGTACTCAGCATGGTAGGCAAAGGGAACCTAGTGTTATGACACTCCGTTCCCCACGTTGCGCTCCTGCGCCACGACTTTTTATCTTAAATACATTATATTCACTCCACCTTTAATTTGTAAACAGAAACTTTATTGAGTTATATAATATGCTTATATATAATATGCTTATATATTACCGTGTAATTGCAATCGTTGCTGGTTTATAAAATAAAAAAAACACTGCACTAAAGGACATGAAAAATATCAATAATCACTACAAAAACTTCATTGGTTTAAATTAAGTTAGATATTTATATAATCCAAGCACTAGTAGCTATAGAAAAAGTGATTATTGGAGTATGCTCAAAATAACACGGACGCGCTGCACGGTGGTGACACTTATTTTCAGTAGCAACACAGCGGATGCAAGGGATTTATTCAATTTATTGCGTTCTCGACTCTACTACATTTCAAACACACGAGTTGTATGAAACTGATATTCAGTTACTAAAGGTTATTTTAGAATATTGATAGATAAAGATTTTATTTATATTTTTTTTATCTTCACGCTGTATCCTATATATAGAAGGATAAATAGATGAAACCTAGAAGGTGGACACAAAAGGGTAAGCAGAGGGAACTTTGTGTAAACGATACTACGTTCCCCATTTTCCGCCGAATTCTGGAGGCATTGCATGTTAAATGGCGGAACTCAACACCGCGTTTTGCAGCGAGACCAGAGCAATGAAAATATAAATATTAATAAATACAGACAGTCACATACTTGTGCCCCAGCGCCACGACTCGCTTCAATCTAAGATAAGACACTCTGTTCCCCACATTTTCAAACATTGAGTATTAAGTGGTGGAATTCAGTGCCTTGCTATCTTGTTAAGTGTCTATCGTGGCTCAACGGTATCAACGGCATCTGATTGTAATCGCAACAGTTTTAAGTTCGATTTCCAGTCGAGAGAAGCAAGAGTCTCACTACTCAATACCGAATATCACAAAAATCGTTACGATCTCTGTTTGCCTATCCTGCTATATATGGGACACAACAAATTCAAAAAATGTATTGGATGAGATAAAGTTATATGTTTTATTGAACACACTGGCATTTGCTGTATACTAAATATCAAAGCAAATTTAAGTTAACAGGAATATGCACTTATTTTGTATGAAATGACCTACAAATATGAACTTGTAATTATTTTTAGGGTTCCATACTACAAAAGAAAAAAACTTTCAAGATCTTTTATATATGTATCTCCAAGTTAAGTGGAGGTATAAATTAATATCAAATATTTCAAGTTTACAGTCCCTCATAACTCTCACCTTATATATTATAGTAAAATCAGTAATAATCTTGCTTTCTTTGTTCAACTTTATCGATTACTTTATAAATAAAACAAAAATAAAAAATTTTAAAAAAATTAAAACCCAAAAACAGTTGTAGCCTTTAACATTTCTAACTGAATAACTAATTCTATAAATATCATAAACTGCACATAACACGCCATTTTGCATCAATCTAACTCGATTATCTTTTAAGCCCATAATTTACTCATGTTTAACCATTTTCCACGCGACTGTTTTAATTAAGCTTGATGTTAATCGACTATAAATTCGTCAATGTTTTTGTGGGAAAATATACAATGTACATGTTGTTGTTTGTAAGTAGTTTTTAGTTGAAAATTAACAAACAAATAGACAAACTTTTATAGATATATTTTTATTTATTTGAATATAATATATAGAAATAATTTTGAAGTCGGTGCCAAGTAAAACAAACAGGCTTAGTAATTCAATATTGTAGTAAGGTTGTTGTATCATTAGCTTGACACCGACTTCAAATTCATAAAATATTTCTTTAATTATTTATCTTTTTTAAATACGTACGTTTTACTTTGTGTTAAGTAAAGTTATCTTTATTTTTTAGTTTATTGTTCGAAATTGGTTTTTTTTGTTGTAAATTATAATGATTATTTGTAAACTTATTATATGTTTTTTCTACTTTTTTTCAGTATTTTTTAAATTAAAGAGCAGCAAAATAAATATAATAAGTAAAGTTTTTAATATTGAAGATATATAAATAAAAGCCACCGTATTATAAATGCATATTAAATAAACAATTCGTCACGTAAACGAGCGAGTGCTATTCAATTTATCATAGAATAGCGTCGTCGATTCTGAGTATCGAGTACATCATTTTAAGTATAAATGCAAATATATTCTGTTAAACTGACATAAAATATTACGTAATAGAATTTTTATAGTATCTGCATTTTAGTTTAGTTTTTATATGAATATAATTTTATTTTAGAAAAATCAATATTCTTTTCATAATATTTTAATTTATCTAAGTAAAATCTATTAAATAATAAAATATCTATAATTTTTTTAAATATAAATATACTATTTTAAAACTCGTACACCAAATTTAAGAAAAATTGTTGATATTAAAAAGTTGATCTTTCATATTAAATATTTTTTATGATTATGTGAAAGTCACTAAAACTATAAAAAACATGTACTATTTAAGTATTAATTTCAAAAAAAATATTTTAAAATACTTTAGGGCTTTGTGATATATTACAAAAATCTAATCTATTCAATATATTAAAAATATTTTTTTCTACTGATACTGATGTAATCACCATTGGGATTTGGGATTTTTTTATATTATTATAACTAATAAAGATTTTTATTTTTATTAAGTTTGTATTTTATTGGAATATATTATCTGTCAACATAAGAGTAAAAAGAAATAAATGGCAAATCTTACATATGATATGAATATACGAAAGTACCAGGCGCTTATAACCGCAACGGAGGTTTAATTTTCCGGTAATCTATACACTAATGCGATCTCGACTGACGCCCCGCGGCTGACGCTCCGCCATATTGGATTACAAGTCATCGTGACGCGTCGCTGTTAAATTGCAGGTGAAATATTAGATTATGTACGAAATTGCTTCTTATCTATGATTTTTTAGATATTTTTTACATATCTTTCGTTTTGATGTAAATTTTACAAAGGTAAACCTCCATACGCATTTTTCATATACGTAACGTACCTACTATCGTAATCTTAAGACTTGATTGTTGTCAATTTTCCCGCGTTTCTGTTATAGTGATTGAAATGTCTTAACAATAAAATTTATTAATAATTTCATTAATAACGTTTATGGAGTACTTTATTATACTCGTATAATATAAACTTTAGGTTATTGGGTACTGAAAAGATAGTAAGCGTGAATTAAGACAAATTTAACTTTAACTATTAATATTTACAACTAGCGACCCGCTCGCGGCTTCGCCCGCTTAAACCACAAAATTATTTAATTAACACACTGAATTATGTTCGTGTTTTGATATACCTATAATGTATGTTTGCAGCGCAATGAAGATTTTTAATGACAAATTTATTAAAACTTTAGGTCGCATTTTCGTACCTCCCATGAGAATCTTCACTTGAATTTTTGAAATAAAAACACAACTTATCGATACTTACAATAAAATCCTAACTCATCGGTGTCTGTACATGGAAGATATTACATTTAACATTGTAATAGAACTTGGTCAGTTTGTCTGTTTGTCTGTGAATTTGTTCACGATAATCTCAGAAACGGCTTAACCGATTTAAATCCTTTTTTGTTTGCATTTTGGCAATTTAATATTAGTTTTATTTTAATCAGCTTCACGCTGTATCCCTCACACAGCAGGTTAGGCAGAGGAACCCTAGTATTAAGACACTCCGTTCCCCACTTTCTGCCGAATTCTGGAGGCATTGCGTGTTCTCGTTCTTTCGTGTTCTCGTTCGCTCGACACCAGAGCGAAGAAATGGAAATATAAATTTAAGTAAATATTTCATCTCCTCGAGTGCTTGCACTTCGTGCCGCTGCGCCACGACTGGCCTCAACTGGACTGGACTTTATTTTAATCGGTTCACACAAAGTCAAAACCAGATCCACGCTTTATCCCGCCTTTAGCAGGGTTAAGATTATGCGTAAGATTATGAGATTATGTTGTAATGTAAGGATTAAGATATTGCGTATAATGTGTGACTGATGTGCGAAATTAAAATATTATTAAACGGAATGAAAATATTATTAAATTATAATTCAATCCTCCAAGTGGGGATCGGACCCACACCAGTCGCGTTGCAGCCACAACTTTGGCCTTTAACAAAGAACAGAAGAGAAGCGCGTCAGCGCTCCTTTTACGGAAATAGCATATAGGTAAAATATTTTAATTCCATACCTAAAGAATTTAAGCAACAGTGTAGACGTAAGTTTTTTTTTTTCATTTCACGATGTTTAATCATATCTATATTTCGTGTGAGGCAGTTACGCTTTGATACCAATAACGTAAACACATACTACTACAAAAATACTACTAAAACCTTTAGATTTTAGAACTTTGAACTTTGCCGCCAAAACCTACAGCTCGATTTCGGAATGAGGCGTATGCGGCGGTCTCCCTTTGATAAAAAAAAAAATGTGCGTGCGTCGTTCTTGACAAATTGTATTTTATTTTACAACGATAATTTTATTATTTATTCGCGGCTTTGTCCGCTTCAATTACATGATTACTCTTTTAAGAAATATAGATATTACAAACAGCCTTAAATAATAATTAATTGATTTGGATTAGTACTCACGATATTATTTGCAAAATAACTTATCTAGCTCCTGTACAGTTTTTAAATTAGTAACATATATTATTAGTTAAATATATAATTGATATACAGAATATACGTAGAAAGCACGTTTTTGCTCCCAAAAGTTATTTTTTTTATACGTTTCTTAAAAAAATATTAATAACATAAACGAACGAACGGACTGAAGAACCTATTCAAAATATTTCTTTGAATATTAAGTCATTCTTTATCACTGTGTTAAATAATTACGAATTAAGCTAGACTGTTACGAAGGTAATCTTCACCAACAATTCAATTTAGTTTACTTTGTAGTTAGTACTATGAACAATTGTACTTTAAAAATACGTAAATTTATCAACAGTCAAATAAATAAGACGTTTCTAAAGTCATTCTTTTGGACTTACAATTGAACTGTAACCATTCGAGCATTGTTAGAAAAATATTACAATGTTATGTTAAATTTATTATAAGTATAGATTACACTTACATGACGTAATTAACGTTAAGCAGATAATAACTCAACAATATAATAATTTATTTCTTAATAATTTCTTTTTTTTTTCAAATATAAATATCTTTAAAACTTTAAGTACATTATTTTTTGATAAAGTGTAGCCGTAACAAACTATATTTCTTTTATTTCCAAACTATATTTTCTTTTATGCACAGCGCCATCTATTAAGATCCCATCACAATTAGTGATAGCGTTACGCGTATGGAAGAGAGTATCAAGATTCGTTAGTACCTACTATTGGTCAATAGATAGCGTTCTTGTATCGATTATTTAATATGTCAAATATAAACTTCTTGAAAACTTAAATACTTATATCTTTAGTATTAAAATGATTAATATTTTTTAGTATTAAAATGACTAATATTCCTTCCGTCGTAATTAGTGTTTAACTCCACAGAACGTTTTTTGCGTTATCAAGATTCGTTAGTACCTACTATTGGTCAATAGATAGCGTTCTTGTATCGATTTTTTAATATGTCAAATATAAACTTCTTGAAAACTTAAATACTTATATCTTTAGTATTAAAATGATTAATATTCTTTAGTATTAAAATGATTAATATTCCTCCCGTCGTAATTAGTGTTTAACTCCACAGAACGTTTTTTGCGTTTTCAAGATTCGTTAGTACCTACTATTGGTCAATAGATAGCGTTCTTGTATCGATTTTTTAATATGTCAAATATAAACTTCTTGAAAACTTAAATACTTATATCTTTAGTATTAAAATGATTAATATTCTTTAGTATTAAAATGATTAATATTCCTCCCGTCGTAATTAGTGTTTAACTCCACAGAACGTTTTTTGCGTTATCAAGATTCGTTAGTACCTACTATTAGTCAATAGATAGCGTTACTTGTGTCGTTTTTTACTATCTCAAATATTAACGTCTTGAAAACTTAAATACTTATATCTTTTGATAGAGTGAAGCGATTACAATAAAATAAAGACTAAAACCTACCTTGATTTATTTGTAATTTTTATGTATAAAAGTTGCTTAAATTTATTGTGTACTTTTTACGTGATACGTGTTCACATAAACAGACAAACAGACAAACAGACAAACAGACAAAAATTCCAAAAATGTTGGAAATGGATTCTGTTAGTTATCCTTTAACACCCTGGCTAATTTTTTCTTAAATATTTTCAATGTACAGAAACGACTTTTCTACAGATTTATTATAAGTATAGATTGGGTACTTCTTTTCTACATATTACTGAAAAGTAATCGCAGAGGTTTCTATCGCGAATTTTTAACAGTTATTACTGTTAGAGTCGTATAATAGGATAGGCAAGTAGAATTTCTGTTATTATTATTTTTTAATAATATAATATTTAGTAAAGTCCACGAGTTCTAAGCTGAGCGTTGCATTTTGATTCACATATAGTAGATATATGAATACCCACATAAATACAAAGATGTGACACCCAGCTAACTGGTGTGAAAGTTAAACTTGGCACTACCACTGTATAAGAATAAAAAATTGTATGTGACACAATGCTGTTCTTGGTGATATAACGGAACATTTATTATTATCAACTCATACGATACATCACACGACAGTGAAAATTACTAGGATGCAATGACCAGACATCATTTTATTTGTAAAAGAGTTGATATACCTATCTATTTAAATATAGATTTTATTGTTGATCTTTTTCCTGTACAGTATATATAACAGGGTATATACCTATTTGATATTTTTGTCGCACTTTTATTACTTTATTAAAGAAAAAAAATCGTGAAAGTACAACAAAATATAACATTAACCCTTTGAACTTCCTATTTTATAAAGAAAAACACAACAATCAACCCTTTTCTTGTAACTAAAAGTTATTCAGCGCCTTCTCCCCATAAATTGGTTTCCGTTAACATTCGGATTCACACTGTAACTAACAAGCGGTGACCTCTGAAACTTCAGAACAAATGACCGGACACGCCTCAATTAGCAGCTTTAGTTATGAACGCGTAATGGGAAACTGACCACTGGCTATAGATAGATATCTTTAGCTAATTGATACATTTTATTTATGTAAGGAAAGCAAAATAGTTTTTTTATTTATTTGCAGGTATTTTAGCGGATTTATTTTTGTTTTATAGTGATAAGTAATTTTCTTCTAGTCTAAAATAATAATTAATAAACAATATTGGGCTCCGCCACTCAGTACAGAAGATTTTTGATCCCAACGAGAAGCGAGGAACAGAATGTCTGGACTAGGTTCCATCTGCCTACCGTGTTATAAGCACGATAGTGTGATAAGCACGATACTGCGCAAACTGAAAAAAAAAACCAAAATTGTATATTAGATATGTTAAAAAAATAATTTATTTGAAATAAGTTTAACAAAAGTACTTTTAATGTAACTAAACATATTATTAAATTTGACTCAATAGACAGGAGCTTAACTAAATTATATATTATTTCTATGATTGGTATTTTCAATACCAATCATAGAAATAATACATATTTTTAATTACACGGGCCTTTTGATCACACGGTAATGATTAAAAGTTATGTATGACATGACAAGGATCAGATAATTGTGACCGCTAACTAACTACCAATCTATAGCCTTCGTTGATAAATCTACTATCCAATACAAGAAAATATTTTACTTCAAAGCTGTAAGTTCCTGATATTAGCTCGTTCTACCAAACAAACTCTATAACATTATAATATTAGTATAGATTATAAAGTTCCTTCCGTTTCAGCCATCATAGAATAGCTTGTGGAATCTGTAGCAACATAAAAGGAACGTTAGAAAAATATACGGCTAACGGCATACATCCGCGTTTATGTCATCATTACGCTTTAACGACGGCTCAACTTATAACGCCATAAAAGTGTTAGACTCGAATAACATTTTTACAATACTTTCTTGTGTAATATTTGGTGAATTTTGTGAAAAATAAAAGATAAATTGTGTACTTTTATTTACTTATTATGGTTACAATTTTTTTTTTTTTTCGTTATGTTTATTTTTTTAGATTCAAATGTAACTGAACCCGAACTTACAGTTTTACATATAAACGCCGTTCCAATGTGCTATTAACATAAGATTAAAGTTATTATTACGGATAGATACCACGTTTATTGTGGTAGACAAAAGAAATATAGAGGTAAGATAATTTGTTCTCACCTGTTTCTTCTTTTTTCGGCTTCACGCCTTGTCTCCGTTATAGGTAGATGGAAAGAAAGAAGCGAAAACGCAAAAGCGCAAAGTTATCAACCTCTTAAGTCTTAATAGTCCAGTATCATCGAAAGTCGAATCGAGATCTCCTTCTGTTTCCTTACCATTCACTTTTCCTTTACAAATCTATTTAGCTATTAGCTTCTCACAATCGGGGTTTCAAAGTTCTTCTTCATTTTGAATATGATATCCTCAGTAGTACTCGACTCTCCACTTTAAATATTTAAAAATACATCTCTATTTTTTTCTTTCCTTTCACATTTCTTTTTAAAATATTAAAACTGATAATATAAAACGTCGTACATAATATGAAGTTATTACCATCGACAAACTCGTTACCCCACACGCTGTAATGGCCCGAAAATGAGACGCAGACTGCACTATGAATAATTTGAGCGGCATGTTTGATAAAGTGCTACGTAATTTAGATCTTAATCGTGTGTGCTCGTGCTTTCTGTTTTAAAAGGATGGAGATATGGAGTGTTATGACACTATATTTTATATCATATTGAATTTGATTTGAGAGGCCAGTCGTGGCGCAGGGGCACAATGTGTGACTGTAAAACCGACTGGTTGTGAGTTCCCCACTCGAGGAGATGAAATATTTACTTAAATTTATATTTCCATTTCTTCGCTCTGGTGTCGGGGACAAGCGCAGCGTTGAGTTCTGTCACTCAACACGCAATGCCCCCAACGCATGAACTCGGCGGAAACGGAGTGTCTTAACACTAGGTTCCCTCTGCCTACCCTGCAGTGTGCGGGATACAACGTGAAGCTGATTTATTTTATTATATTGAATTTGAATATCGGTATATTAAATGAATTTAAATATAGGTAATCGTACTAAAATTACGTTTCGGCACTTTTTAAAATATTACAGAAGACGCAATCATTTCTCATTCGTCACAAATAAAAATGTAATTACGTCACTGAGGCACCAAATGATCGATTTGTACAGTTTTTAGAACCACAAATATCATAGACAACATAGCAAGAAAACTAAATTATACAAGACTTCCTAACTTGGGTAACATTTTCAGTGTTTCGTAGTAAGTGCACAGTAAAAAGCGGGCTAAAATGATTTATGAGCTAGATACCGAGTGCCAAGTTTAGTCAGCTTCATAAGATAGTAGCGATTTGTTAGGCATTCCAACGAGAAGGGTATTGTTCCTTAATATGTATTGTTTATTAAATTCATCTGTCATTTATCAAGCAAGGATGCTTACCCAATTTATATTTTGTTTAATACATCTTCGTACAAAAGTTTGTATATAATTATTTTGTATATAGAGGTACATTTAAAAAATATATTTTGTCCCTACCCACATATATCCATAACTATTAGGTTTGTTAAATTCATTTGAGATATGTAGGGGAGAGGGGGGTAGCTTAGAACAGGGGCACCTTTGAAAATATGTGTTAACAGAGCTATTTTAAAAAGAAATTTTGGTAGATTTTTTTTGAGGAGTGGCAGCACTAATCTGCACACGGGTCACTTATCATCACTGATATATGAGAGCCAGTTGTTGAGTTACGAGGAGTGTTTGATTTTGAGTAAAATTTTATGCATTTTTAAATAAACGCGTAAGGATCGCAGGGATCCAATTCAAGGTATATGGTTTTATTTTTTCCTCTTTTAGTTAGAATGTTTCATATATCATGCAATAAACTAGAAATTACTACAATTTTTAAACTTTTACTTGAAAAAAAAAACGTTTGTAATTTTTCAATTACCACTGAGGCAGCTTTGAACAAAATAAAGGGGGCAGTTTTGAATATTATTATATGTAAAAAAATACTGCGAAAGAAAAACAAAACTATACTGAACTTTTCTTCACAAGAAATTGACTCAAAAATGCATTTCGAATTAGAAGAGGAAGTGACAATTTACTGTGAAGAGAATGAAGATACTGATACCTGTGCGTATGAAGACTATGAAATGGAATTAGACTACAACTTAATAAATATTGGAGACTTCGGTTTAGCGAAATGAAATAATAAAAAAGGAGCTTGTATATTTTTTTCTTTCCTGAGAAAGAGGACAAACGCTACGTTAGTTTTTCAAAAGTCTTACGTAGACTAGACTTGAGGCCAGTCATGGCGCAGCGGCACAAAGTGTGACTGAAAAGCCGACTGGTTGTGGGTTCGATCCTCACTCGAAGAGATGAAATATTTACTTAAATTTATATTTCCATTTCTTCGCTCTGGTGTCGAGGCTAAGCGCGGCGTTGAGTTTTGCCACTCAACACGCAATGCCTCCAGAATTCGGCAGAAAGTGGAAAACAGAGTGTCTTAACACTATTGTTTCCTCTGCCTACCGTGCTGTTTGCGAGATAAAACGTGAAGCTGATTTTTATTTCTTACGTAGACTACTTCCCTCAATTTCAGTTGCTGGTTACGTCACGTATTACATCCATGTTTTCCTTTAAATTTAATTTTTCTGAGTTCAAATTAGGGTAGTAAGCTGTTTATTAAAAAAATATTTTATTTTATTTTCATAATATTAGATTTATTCTATGATTGATCCCATAAGGTCAATTACTTCTAGGAAGCCAAAGCTACTTTTTTTGTTTGTTCGTTATTAAAGTCTATTAATAATATTAAAGTTATTTAACACTAGTACTAGTACAATCGCAATATTAAACTAGGTATATTATTTTTTTAAGTTAACATGGTACTGATATTTGATCTCCATCGTTTCTAATGTTAAGTTTATTAATAAAGTTACTTAAAAGTTTGATAAGCCTTTTAATTTCATTGAATTCGATGATAGTTCAAAACTGCCCCATATATGTTCAAAGCTACCCCGGAAGGGGGGCAGCTTTGAACATTTGACTACTGCTACTAAAGTTGATATTGCACCTTTAACTTATATATTTTTCTACATATGATGCTACGATTGTGTGGTACAATAGTTGGATTAAGCATTGTGAAATAGTAAAGAAGTTAAAAACTGTAGAATTTTTAGATATGACACAAAGTTTAAAAATCGTTCAAATGTGCCCCCCTCTCTCCTATAAATTAAATTAATGCACTGTTAAGTTACTTAAAAGCAAGCTATTCTGCTTATATGACGATAATCTCAAAAACATCTTCTATGTCTTGTTGAGATAGGCATAGAGAAGAGAAAGAAAGTTGGTAACTCTGACCGCAGGTACAATGGATTACCTGAAAACAATTGATGTAATATCGCTTATAACAGTCCTCAATAAATAGTCTATTCCACATAAAAAATATATTTTTTTCAATTTAATGTAGTAGTTTCAGAGATTAACTCGTTTAAACAAACAAGCAAACTTTTCAGCTTTATAATATGAATATATTATGATCTCAGCGATTGAACCTACACCTATCACATGTCCAAACAGACATTTCCCAACTGTGCCACAATAGCGTCGACGACTAACCGTCAATGATGTACTGAAAGTGTTTTATGTTACTAGAATTACACTATAAATTATTGTATGCCAGACAATTAATCGTTCGCATCTAATGGAATGCGCGCAATGTGATATGAGCGGCTAAGTTATGCGTTATAGAGAATTATTGAGTCTTCTCTTGTAATATTGTATGTATGAGACGTTTGTGTTGATATGGTTGTGGTGGTGATTGTGAATTCAGATACCAATCGGAAGAAAGAGAAAAACACATATTTTACAATAGATATTTTAATTTACAATTTAAGGATGTTTTAATATACTATAAATAGTAAACAATAATGGTGTGAATTAGGCAAAATGAAATGATTGAGTGACCTTGCAAATTCTGCAATATTTTAGAAATGCACAAAGAATGTGCTATCAATAACATAAAAAAGAATATAATTAAAATCAATACAATACTAGAAAGCTATTAATAGAGGTCATCGTAGAGCAGTGGCACAAGCGTGTGACTGTAAAGTCGATGGTTTTGGGTTACTATTTATTAATATTTTATTTTTTTTGCCCTCGTATAAGGCAAATGAGCGTTTTTCTCAGTCACTCAATACTCAATGTCTTCAAAAGTTGGGTCATAAATGGGGAACGGAGTGCCTTGACACTAGGTTCTCTCTGCCTACCTGGCTATATGCAGGATATAAGGTGAAGTTAAAAAATATATACATTTTTAATTACTTATAGTTTTATTAATTCAAAATGATAGTAAAATTTTAATCGTGAAAATAATTTTTAATTTTTGCGTTTTAATTTTAAAGCGTATATAAGCTTATGAGTGATGTTTATAAATTGAAAATCTTTGTATACATTATTTATTTTACTCCAAAGTCATACTTACATACATGCAATATAAACACACCACATAATTCAAACAACATCATACGAAATATTTGACTCCGCAACAGAACACATTTAAATAAAATAACTTTCAAGAAAATAAAATTCTGTATTTTACATAAAACGGTTTCCTAAACGTTTGCAAAATTTTCAGCTTCCATAAATATCTAGAATCGCCTGAAAGCATATTCGTTTTAACATGCAGTTTAAAACTTATAGGTATTGAATACTGTTGAATATTTAAAACCCTATTACTAGCTCTCCTGTGAATAAAATGCAGATTTAAAGTGGATTTTACAGACTTTTATATATATATGAAAATATGGTGTTGAGCCACTTATCGGAACTCCTTACAGCTTTTTCCTTACCATTTATTTTATAACTAATTTAAATTCTTGACTGAATCTTCTCTTAAAAGATAAAACTTTAGTTAATAGTTTGAATTATTAAAATTTTGTTCATAAAATATATTTGTTATGTAAAACAAC
Source organism: Heliconius himera (assembly GCA_021202915.1). NCBI lineage: Eukaryota > Metazoa > Arthropoda > Insecta > Lepidoptera > Nymphalidae > Heliconius > Heliconius himera. The sequence goes on along the minus strand of JAJHJA010000473.1, from coordinate 355,510 downwards.
ACTTTTTTGTATATTTATGTAATAAATATTATATAGCTGAACAAATTGTTTGGTTAAACTGTCTTATCTCAAGAACTTCAGATTTGAATTGAAAAAATATATTATATTGTCCATTTATGACTGTAAGCTGTATGTTATGCAGGTTAGAAGCGTCTGCGCTCCTTCTACGGGGGCAACATTTAGTTAAATACTTGAAACCCATACATACCCAAAAAATAATTCAAGATTAGTGAACAGTTTAGACGTAGGTTTTTTTTCAGCTTCAGCTTCACGCTGTATCCTGCACACAAATGAAAATATAAATGTAAATGAATATATATTTCTTTTTATTTTACGCAATTACCTATTTTCTATAATAAACCTAGCTGTGTTCAACTTCACTGCTACATGATTCGACTTCTTGAACGAGGCGTGTGCGACGTTGTCGCTTTGATGCTTAACAAATGGCTTTTTATTTTACAACGATAGTTTTTATTTTAAAAAAATACTTTTTATTTTTGACAAAATCTCTCGTTTCAATTTTTTTAGGCTTTTATAGAGAACTTAAAATTATGCTTTCATTTAAAGTGGTGAAGACAAAAACACTCTGTATAACATCATGTTATTATTTCAATATAGCCCGGTGTACCCACGGTCTAAATTATTCGGAACGTGTCAAGTGTCATACATAATTCTTATATTCATTTGACCATGCGGGCGAAGCCACAAGCATAAACTATATCGTCCTATATTAATTTTGAACATTCTCTATAAAACAACTCTTCCATACCACTATACCACTTTATTAAATAGCAACTAATTCATAATTAATTAAGCAATCAAGTGGTTATATGTTTTCAATAATAATGCCTTAAATCTTTTATGTTTTGTATGAAATCAAATACAGGACTCTTATAAAAGAAATATTATTAAATATTTTTACGGAGAGATAAAAATTGTGAAAATAAAATAGAAACTGTTATTATATCATCACGAGTGGTTTATTAGGCTATCAAAACAAACTATTCAGTTCAAAGTTCACTTTGTGTTATACTTGCGAACTGTAATTTAGCGGTAACCTTACTAAGTAAACGACGGAACTATCTCTGTTTAAGAATTTACTGCAAATTATAGTGTTAAATGTTTATGCGGGGACAACAATGTTAAATTTGCGGTTTGTTTATAACTATATAGTGGGGATATTTATATGTGTTGCCCGCATATTGGAGAGGTAGATGAAACATAGAGGTAATTTTTTCTGTTAAATATTCTTTTTCAAAAATCAAAACTAAATTAAATCAACTTCACACTATATCCCGCACACAGCTTGCTAATCCTGCACCAATAGACGCTGTTTCTTTTTAATGAAATGATTAAGGTGTGTAGATAGTATTTAAGTTTTTTTTTTTGTGATAGGATGGGTCTGGCATTATCTTCAGAGATTAAAGACCTGTAATTTTTTTCTAGAATAAAAAAAATACCTGTTGCGTTTACAATCTGACTGACGACTGTCCTCAAGCTGCAACTCTTAATCGTAACTTCTACATCTTACTGCATGTCAAAACAGAGTAAAAGAGAAAACGTAAGATAGTTAACTATAGTAACCATCACTTTAGCTTTTTTATATAGTTGTAAGTGTAACACGATTTAACTGAAACTTAATTGAAAAAAATCTTATAAAAGAATAACATTGAAATTTCTCTAAATAGAATAAAAGTCAAAAGAAGCTTATTATTTTCTTAACAACAAACAATGTTTTGTGAATCCTATTCATAATATTGCGGAAAATGTTTTTTAGGAAACATTCTTCCTCTGCTCCAATTACGTCTGGTTAAAATAATATAAAAATATTTTAATTTACTCAAAGTTAAAAAAAAACAGCTTCACGCTGTATCCCGCACACAGCAGGGTAGGCAGAGGGAACCTAGTGTTAAGTTTTTGTTCTCCACTTTCTGCCGAATTCTGGAGGAATTTCGGGTTGAGTGGCAGAACTCAACGCCGCGCTTAGCCTCGACACCAGAGCGAAGAAATGGAAATATAAATTTAAGTAAATATTTCATCTCCTCGAGTGGGGATCGAATCCACAACCAGTTGGTTTTACAGTCACACTTTGTGCCGCTGCGTCACGACTGGCCTCTACTCAAAGTTCTGGATATTTAATTTATTTTAACCACTAGTTTTGTGATGTAATGTTAGAGAAAGTCTAATATTATTAAGTATGTCATCTCAACATACATCTTCTGCGACGACAACGAAATTAACCTTTTATAAAATATTCTACAGGTATCTTTATATTAAATGTAATTCTCAGAATAAGAAACCCTTCAAACAATGCGTATTAATAAAACTCTAAAAATGTACAGAATACAACCGACGAGTACTTACATAGATCGTATAACTTACTTTAGAGTTTATTTTAAACCTTCCAGAAGTATTATTTTTTAATAAAAGTTTTAACTTTACTTGCTATAATAATAAAAATCAGCTTCTCGCTGTATCCCGCACCTCCGTTCCCCACTTTCCGCCGAGTTCTAGGGGCATTACGTGTTGAGTGGCGGAACTCAACGCCACGCTTTGCATCGACACCAGAGCGAATAAATGAAAATATAAATGTTATAAATATTTTATCTTCTCGAGTCGAGTCGGGTTCGGATCGAACCCACAACCAGTCTATTTTACAGTCACACTTTGCGCCTGGCCTGGCCTCTGACACTAGCCTCATAAAATAATAGATTTCTTTAGTTAATTAATTCAATATTTCCTCACCTTATAATTAAAAAAAACATATATATGTGTGCTTACAAGCTAATATATAAAACAAAAAGCTGTGAAATGTCTAAAAAAATAGGTTGAACTTGTTACAATCCCGCTTTGTCGTCATGAAGTAGCGTACAAGCGGGAGCTCTTAAACTCTTAAATCTTCTAGCGGGCTTTTACTTCGCTAAAAGAATGTTGAAAGGTGTGGATTAAAGGAAATTTGCGGTTTGCCAAAGTAAAGTCTAACTCTTGGTAATAAAGGCGAAAGTTGTAAATCAAGATTTTATGTTACGTGATGCATTGTACACCGACGCGACGTTGCGGGTCGATTATAGTAAGAAACGGAAGCGATATAATGGCACTTAAGATATTTATATTTGGTCCTATTAATACACCCTTTTTTCATATTTCGTAAGGTAAATAAAAAGTAGATACTGATGAATCACTTTGAAATGTTTATACTGTATTACTGAATATTATCCTTAAATTGTTGAGTATCTTCGCTTTTAAACAAAAAATATTATTGTTTATGACATTTTGACATTATTTCCGATTTTGAATATGTTATGCTTTTTTTATTTAAGTTTTTATAAAAAGCTACGCTTAAAAATCACAAAAATTATCTTCTTAAATTAAAAATTAAAATTAAATTAAATCAGTGTAGGCAAAACAAAATATTGCAAATATACAACATTTGTTATCTTAATTATATATGCACAACATTGATTATATATTATCTATTTATTTATTTATTTTTTAGCTTTTTATATCAGAGTTTGAGTTTTACCTGTTTATAGCAGAGTAAGCAGACAGAATCTGAAAACAACATTAAGGCACTTCCGTTCCCATCACCAAACCCAACGCTGCGCTTTGCCTCGTTATCAAAGCGAGAAGGAGACAATAATTATTTAATTTATCAGCTTCACGTTGTATCCCGCACACAGCAGGGTAGGCAGAGGGAACCTAGTGCTAAGACGCTCCATTCTCCACTTTCTGCCGAATTGCGGAGACATTGCGTGTTGAGTGGTAAAACTCAACGCAGCGCTTTGCCTCTACACCAGAGCGACGAAATTGAAATATAAATTTAAATAAATATTTCATGTTCTAGAGTGAGGATCGAATCACCAACCAGTCGGTTTGGCAGACACATTTTGTGCCCCTGCACCACGACTGACCTCATTATTTCATTTTCTCGAGTAGGCATAAATTCTACAACCTCTTGTGCCCCTGCGCTACGATTAGCCTCAATAAACAATAGCACTAAATATTTTTTTATTGTAGAAATAAAATAAAGAGAGAAAGTTTAAAATATTATCTTTTTTTTTTGCATCCTGCTCCCTATATATAACATGATAAGCAGAGAAGACCTAGAGTAGCTAGTGTAAATTACTCTGTTCTCCATTTCATTGGACGTTGAACGAATTAATATTTTATGTCACAACTCCACAACATTCATATATTTACATGATTTGTCATATAAAACGATTAGTATTCTCAAACGGGGCTATGTTTACATGGACATTAGTAGCAATGAATTATCGACGACCCATTATATTGGTCCGCCATAATGCCTTTGAGAAGCTAAGTGTGCATACACTGTTGACGCTGCAGCTATACCGTCGCGTAAGCTTTACCTAAACTACACATACACACGTACAATCATATATATGTACGTGTATATTGTTGATACTGAACGTATGGTCTTAAGGAAACGGTGGTCTAAGTTAAAAGCGATTTGTAAGTTTTTTTAAAAATAGAAAACCAATATAGCCAATGGAATCTAGTATTTTAGGATTTCTCAATTTTAATTTTGAATGGTTGACGTTGCATGAAAGTTTATTTTAAATAAAACTCGGGAAAGATTAGTTAAGATCTCTAATCGTTTTTACTTATGACAACCACTGAAGACAAAAGCTTCTGTAAAGAGGTGTGCACATCAAACTACAACTGGCTCAAAACTTATTTTAACAGTGTGATTTTTTTCAGTTTCATTCTTTATCCTGCTACTACCAATGAGGGACTCCTATATGGATATCGCACACCACCAAAATTCACTTCTCTAAATGGGAATCGAATTAACAAACATTGTTAACAATAAAGATAATTAATATTTTAAAACAAAATATATTTTATCAATTATATAAATGTATTTAAGTAAAGTGTAGATTCTAAAAATATTTAAGTATATGTGCACATATATGTAAATATGTACGACTCCGACATAGATAAAAAAATAAATTATTTATTTAATATAATAAAATTATAATAATTGAAAATTAAAATACTACTCCGATAATATATAAAATATTAAAAATGCAGAAACTACTGAACGGATATAGATAAAATTTTTCAGTAATATATACATAGGCTTCAATATAAGTAAAGATTGTATGTATATAATTTTATTTGGATATGATATAATAGTAAGTTTAAGCGGACGAAGTCGCGATTGTGTCACCAGTAAGCAAATAAAAAAGATTAAAAACGTTCTTTCCGTTCTCTTACACCACACACCAAGTTGCAACAATCGTAAATATTGAATGAGCTCCTTACCTACAAAGGAACGCAGCTGCGACCTGTACGGGGACATGCACAATGAAAAATAATCTCTTGAAACAGATAAATTCATTTAACCGGTACTTTATGTATTGTAAAGTATTGGATTGCACATACAATCCAGTACTTTGGAATTGGATGTAAATTTTGATAACGTAGACGCAAAGCGCCTTGTTTGTAAGACCTATTAACAGCATTTTTCAATTCAATTATAATAATTAATATTTCATTCGTAAATTACATAGCGTATCTACATACACAATAAAAAAAATATTGTATTATATTAAAAAAGGTTGACGCTATAAGCTATTGGGATTCAAACGATATTATAATATTAAAGGGTTTCAAGAATATCTACTGTATAAAAGTAACATTAAAACGACATCTAAATATGTCTATACTATTTCGTTGGCAATATCAAATATACATACATATAAATAATGTTTTACGTATGAACATGAGCCTGTAGTAGTTCGTGTAATTAGTCCGTTGACTCATTACTTACCCAGAAATGCATTTTCATAGAACATCTGAATTTTTAATAAGCACCGCACTTGCTTTGCCACAAAGCTGTGAGGATGACACAGTTTACAATACAAACGGAACCACGATCATACAGAAAATATGTTAAATAAACTGAACAAAATTTACATATTACTTCGCTGTATTTACAGAAAAATGAAGTTGAGAAACAAACCATAGTCAAAAAATAAAATTATCTTTTCTTCAGTTTTAAAGTAGTATAGACTACAGTATGGACAGAAGGTAAGTACTTGTTCTAATATTTTGTTAAAAACTATAATATTTGAAGAAAAAAATTGAAATCTTGAGTACCTCAATTTTTAATAAATAAATTTTGAAACAAAAATTACTTTGAAAAATCCAAAACAAAAAAAGCTGAAAATTCCATCAGCTACTTTCCTGTTTCATTGACATGTCTCTGTAACCATGTATCAAGACGATTCTAACGAACTCAAACTTCAGATTATGCAGGCATCTCAGGATTATGCCGCCTTTGTCTTCGTTGGCCAACATCATACCAGTTCGGGGTTACCATATTATTGAATCGTCACCAATCCAATTTTAATTATTACAAAAAAATTTAAGTAGATGAAACGAAACTTCTTAAATTTATTAATTATTTAAATAACAGGTCGGACTAATACAAGCGTACTTAGAGTTTTATATACTCCTACAAATCGTTTGTCATAATATAATTAATTTAATCATATGCTATTCATATCACTTATGTGAGACGCCCATCCCCAACTTTACCTTAAACCTAGGGATTTCCAAACAAGTTGCACGTGTCAAGTGCTTGCGATGCACTCGCTGCGTCCGCTGGGACCCCTAGATCTCCAACTTGATTTGAGTTCTCAGTTCACTACTAAATTGGACTAGATTGAATAACTTTGTTTAGTTTGTAAAGTATACTTTCAGAGAAAAATGTATATAAATGCACTATCGCCCCAATGCAGCTTCGGGCGATAAAATTTACTATTTTATTATTATAAAATGCTTACATAAATATGTGATATTCTGATGTTTACTATATTACTGTAAAATCGATACAAATATAATAAAGTGAAAGATTTTGTTTGGTTGTTTAAGCGCTAAGATCTGAAAAGATAAACTGTGTCTTTTATAAAATGTAATTTATCGTATACTTTTCAAGAAATGTAAAATTAAAATAACTCAACGCTCTCTTTACGACCGGAAGCCTAGCTCGAATCCCGCGGGGGGCGCCTTTGCGTCCGATTTCGTCCTTGCAAACAGCCAAGTAGTACCTGCACTTTCTCAAAATTATGATAAATAATTTAATGTATAATCAACATATGATGTATTTTTTGGCAAATGCAGCAAAATAAAAGAAATATAGGTGAAATGCGGAGGAAGCCGAGATTGGGCCCCTTAGTTTTATATAAATGTGTTCAGTAGCCTTTACGTGTAAGTGTAACAAGCATCCGTCCTTATAAACTTATACATTTATTATATTAGTAGAATTAAACCAAAAAGTTATTTGTCACTCTTATTAATTAATAACATTTTTGTATTTATTTTAATTTTAGTAGCAAATTTGAGCAGTAAGCGCAAAATTTAAATGTTTTACTATTTTATTTGTATAATTTAAGTATATAAATTAAGATACTTCGTTCCCCACTTTCCGCCGAATTTGGAGGCATGTTGGTGGCGAAATTCAATGCCATGCTTTGCCATGAATTGAACCCACAACCTTAACAGTCACACGTCGACTATAAAACGTAAAATCCTGTTTTGCTTCTATTTCTACAGAATTTCAAAAATTCCTTCTTAGTGTATCCCTAAGGAACCTACCCGTAGTAGTTTTGGATGTTCGTTGTCTATCAATCATTCAGTGAATATCGACAGTAACAGTTTGATAGAAACTGAAAAATACTCATTAGTGTTTAATAAAAAATATTCTATATTAATTGAGAAAATTAATAAATTAAAAGATATTTAAATAAAAAGCCATAATCCTAATCCAATTACTTAAACTTGCATCGATATGTTTGAGCATCTTGACAATTACTGGCCTCCACTAGTCCCGCGGCAACAGCTGCATACGTGACAAGTGCTTGCGATACACTTTACAGCATCCCTTAGAGTATTCTAGAGATGAACTGACGAGTAGATCTGAGATACTCAATTTAATTACTTGATGAACGTCGATATAGCTGTGATTTCTTGAGTATAGTTTTATTTTGTTATATTTGTTTATTGAAAATTTGGAAAAAAAATAAAGACTTTTTCTTAAGATTTAGGAAAGAAAAATACTTATTTAGAAAACGTATAAAAATATGAACGTAGCGGGCCGCGCTACGCTATGTTCAAATTTTTATGCATTTTCTAAATAAGTAAAAATAAAGACGTTAAAAAGCTTAGGTAGATATGAAGTCTTTAATTTGACTAACCATATGCAAACTCATATGGAAATATTACACATGGTTTTTTTTAACTTCACGTATAGCAGATAAAATGTAACTGTAAATATGTAGGGGAGAGGGGGGTACCTTTGAACAGGGGCACCTTTGAAAATATGTGTTAACAGAGCTATTTTAAAAAGAAATTTTGGTAGATATTTTTTTGAGTAGTGACAGCACTAATCTGCACACGTGTCACTTGTCACCGCTGATATATGAGAACCAGTTGTTGAGTTACGAGGAGTGTTTGATTTTGAGTAAAATTTTATGCATTTTTAAATAAACGCGTAAGGATCGCAGGGATCCAATTCAAGGTATATGGTTTTATTTTTTCCTCTTTTAGTTAGAATGTTTCATATATCATGCAATAAACTAGAAATCACTACAATTTTTAAACATTTACTTGAAAAAAAAACGTTTGTAATTTTTTAATTACCACTGAGGCAGCTTTGACCAAAATAAAGGGGGCAGTTTTGAATATTATTATATGTAAAAAAATACCGCGAAAGAAAAACAAAACTATAATTAACTTTTCTTCACAAGAAACTGACTTAAAAATGCATTTGGAATTAGAAGAGGAAGTGACAATTTACTGTGAAGAGAATGAAGATACTGAAATCTGTGCGTATGAAGACTACGAAATGGAATTAGACTACAACTTAATAAATATTGGAGACTTTGTGAATGTCTCATCATCTGTGAATAATAAAAAAGTAGCTTGTATTTTTTTTTCTTTCCTGAGAAAGAGGACAAGTGCTACGTAAGTTTTTCAAAAGTCTTACGTAGACTAGACTTGAGGCCAGTCACGGCGCAGCGGCACGAAGTCTGACTGTACAACCGACTGGTTGTGGGTTCGATCTCCACTCGAGGAGATGAAATATTTACTTAAATTTATTATATATTTATATTTATTTAGTTGAGTTCTGCCACTCAACACGCAATGCCTCCAGAATTCGGCAGAAAGTGGGGAACGGAGTGTCTTAACACTAGGTTCCCTCTGCATACCGTGCTGTGTGCGGTATAAAACGTGAAGCTGATTTTTATTTCTTACGTAGACTACTTTCAGTTTCAGTTGTTGGTTACGTCACATACTACATCCATGTTTTCCTTTAAATTTAATTTTTTTAAGTTCAAATTAGGGTAGTAAGCTGTTTATTTAAAAAATATTTTGTGTTATTTTCATAATATTAGATTTATTCTATGATTGATCCCATAATGTTCATTACTTCTAGGAAGCCAAAGCTACTTTTTTGTTTGTTCGTTTTTTAAAGTCTATTAATAATATTAAAGTTATTTAACACTAGTACTAGTACAATCGCAATATTAAACTAGGTATATTATTTTTTTAAGTTAACATGGTACTGATATTTGATCTCCATCGTTTCTAATGTTAAGTTTATTAATAAAGTTACTTAAAAGCTTGATAAGCCTTTTAATTTCATTGAATTCGATGATAGTTCAAAACTGCCCCATATATGTTCAAAGCTACCCCGCAAGGGGGGCAGCTTTGAACATTTGACTACTGCTACTAAAGTTGATATTGCACCGTTACCTTATATATTTTTCTACATATGATGCTACGATTGTGTGGCACAAAAGTTGGACTAAGCATTGTGAAATAGTAAAGAAGTTAAAAACTGTAGAATTTTTAGATATGACACAAAGTTTAAAAATCGTTCGAATGTGCCCCCCTCTCCCCTACATACAATAAATATACAAGATCATGAGAGAAATGGAACATCGTAGAGTCTAGTCATGGAAGCCAAATTCCGGTTAAAAGCAACAAAGTGTAGGGTAGTGTTTTGACACTAGGTTCTCTTTACTTACTCGATATTTTTTCTTAATAAGTATGTAAAAATTAATTTAAAATTAATAATAATACAAGATACCTATATACCCTAACAGCTAATTTTAAATTGTCACTTTTGTTAAATTAAACACCTATGGCTATATTTCTGACATTATCATTTCATGACATTAACAAAACAATACAATTCAGAAATCGTTAAAAGAATAATCAGCAATTTGTTCACAAATGAAATTTACACTTTATTGATTACACAAAATCAAATAGTCACCCCTTTCTTAACAAGAATTAATCAAAAAATCCCTTAACTCCTAAAATTTCCCCTCAATAGATCTATATACATATATATATAAATATAAAGAATATAAGAGTCGATCGAGGGCTTACAGCAATTAAGAGCGACAGTTAAAAAGTGCAGTGGTACATTCCCCTTAGGAAAGATATTAATTTCGGATCTTCATCAAGATGTCATCGTCGGTGGGGTGAGATAATTAACAATTAGTTAATGGATTCCCGGACGTTGTTTGGAAATTTTAAATTGGCAGATTCTAGAGGAAATTATTAAAAAAATCCATGAAAAAGACGAAGATATTTTTTAGTTCAAATGAAAAGAAGTAGAGCGTGAAAATGCGAGCGTGCGAGCGTGAAAAACGCGGAGGCCCAAAGTGAAGGGGGGCAAAAACGCGATTGGTTGTGGGTTTCATCCCCATTCGAAGAATTTAAATATTTACTTAAATTTATATTTCCATTTTCTCTGGTGTCTCTTTTCTCTAGGATCTAGGCAAAGCACGGCGTTAAGTTCCGCTACTCAACACGCAATGCCTTCTAAAAACTTTATTTTTAGAAAACGGGGTGTTTTATACTAGGTTCCCTCTTACTGTATGCGGGATATAGCGTGAAGCTGATTTAATTTGTTTTTTTTTCTTAATAGAAAGGAAATTATATATAAATATGTACATGCAAAAACAAAAGAAATTGATGCAACAACTTAACAGTAAATTGTTTTTGTAAAATATATGTACATGATATAAATTTAATTACACTAAATAATAGACTTTAAACGTATTAACATAGCAGTATGAAAGTTAAATGAAAGTTGGTTGTTTAATCTTCTTCTTTGACTGTTATAATTGTCTTGGCTCAAGTTTCAAGTCTGGACTGACTTTACAAGAATACTGGTATGAACCCTTCAAATGCATCTTTTAAAGCGTAAAATGCTTTAAATACTGGTTTGCACAATAATGTTTGTACGATTTTTGTACGATTTTATACATTTTTATGGTATTTGAACACATGATGTGACCACCGAGACCATCTTAGTATTTTGGCACTAGGCAGGACTGTAGATTTCAATTCCAAATTCGGTGGCCAATCGGGAATGAATTACTGTCGTTTCTTGTCTGACAAGACAAAATATGGCGTAGAGCTCTGCCACTTAATATGCAGTGTCATATTCGGGCAACAAGCGAAAAACAGAGTGCAAAATTTAACACGAGATTCCCTCTGCCTACTTTTATGTTTGAAGGATAAAGCGGAAAGTATGTAGGCGGCAAATGTATATATATATAAAATTAAAGGCTTCATGGGTGTAAAAACAACCTTGTAGTTATTTAGGTACATTCGGTTTTTAGTCGCTCCACTTCTTCATTTTTGTCACCAGGCTTTGCACTTTTGTGTATCCTTCTTAGTTTTATGTAGTCCTTAAACGAGCTTTTACACATGTAAATGGAGATTTAGTCAGAGTCATCTACAAAAATTTTAAATGGAAGCTGTAGTAGCATCTGCGGACGAGCCGACTGACGAAGAGGACTTAGTAGAAGAAGATTTTCATCAAGAAGATCTCCAAAATGTTGACGATTAAGAAAAACATTTGTATCATCTCTAAGAGGAAACTTTGTTAATAGAAAAAGAAAAAATCTATTTATATTTTTCTGATTTATTTGCAAAAATACTTACATTATTTGTATATATTTACTAACAAATGTCCGAATTAAGTGTTAACAGTATTTTTTTTGTAATTTCTTAGAATTCGTTCATATTTTTTTTTTAATTTTAAAAACTAAAGACACTATCGTAAACCAATATCAATGTATCAAACCAAAAAAAATACATGTTGATTTTTTTTATATAAAGATATACATTTTATATATTAATTTAAATTCAATGCAGCATTTCATTCCACCATCCAATTCAGTACGTGATGCTCCAATATCTTTTAGGTAGAAAAATATTTTTTTAAATAGTTTATTTTTATTATTTTGACTGCATTGATAGAATATATTATTATGGTATTATTGCTATTAATACATTTTATCTAAGACTATATATGGGACTAAACTAGTAATAAAATCAAAATATATAAAATTTCAGTATACTTTAGAAGTTTCTGCAAAAAATTAGGTGGCGGAAGTCAACACCTTGTGTTACTAGCCATATATTATGTGAAAAATATTTTAAGCATAAATTGGATGACTTTTGGATTTAAACATCATGTCCTGGACAACTCCATCAAACCAAAAGCACCTGCTAAAGTAAAATACACAAAAAAAAAACAATATAAAAACATTGGTTTGTTGTGCAAAGTGTATGGAGATAGTATTATTATGCACTCGTCCCCGTATTCCCGAGGGTACTAAGTTAGAAAACTTTCCCCTACATTAGTCACCTATTGTACTCGGTAGTTTGTCTCAGACAGCCGTTGATTAACTTTTGTTATTCATTTACTAATTTCTACGGTAGGTACATGAGATGCAAAAAATTGTCTTGTTTTTATTTTTATCAGCTTCACGCTGTATTCCGCACACAGCAGGGTAGGCAGAGGGAACCTAGTGTTAAGACACTCTGTACTTTCTGCCGAATTCTGGAGGCGTTGCGTGTTGAGTGGCAGAACTCAACGCCGCGCATAGCCTCGATAACAGAGCGAAGAAATGGAAATATAAATTTTATAAATGGAATATTTTATGTTATATAACTGTTCCGTAAGCATAGGGCATCTACTAATATAAAAAAATAATAATTTTAAAAGCACTAGAAAGACACACTTTTATAAAACAAAAATATAATTATTAGTAAAAGCCAATAACAAATTATGGATCGATCAAATTGTCTTTATTTCTAGGCTGAAGTCTAAACTATGTTACTTAACTTAAATTAACTTAGCTTCACGCTTTACCCCTAGCGGTGTAGTAAGGGAGAACGGAGCGCCAAACTCTACGGTCTCTACATACCTCTTTCGCCTCGTCCACTGTCATCGACCTCTTTATACATGCCCTTCGTTGGGTCCTCATGGTTTTTACGTGTTCTCCTTCCTCCAGTATCTTTAGTAATGTGTTTTCGAAGGTCCAGGTCAACCGAGGTCTCCCCCTAAGCTTAAATGTGTTCTTTTAATTATAATATTTGATTGTAAAAAGAAAAAAAAAGTTAAAAAGTAACCACATCTTTTCTATTTTTAAAGAAAAGTACTACTTACTCCAATGACCAATAAATACATACCATATCAAAAACATATTTTTTATATAAATATACAGTTTTTTAAACCTTTACTAGGTTACGAAACACTTCCTTACTTTCCAGCCTCTTTAAACAACTTCACTGTTAAATTGTACATACTCATTATATAACGCCGCATTTAATGTCTCCAAATCGAGGAAAGATATTTTTATATAAATTTTCTTTTTATATAAATTGAAGAACCATATCAGATAAACCAGATAAATTCAATAGTTTCCATCAAAATTTGACATGTAATACAAAAAAAATATCTTCATATAAAAAATATCTTATATCAAGCCAAAGCAAATTACTGTAATGAACGCCAGACGCCGTCCAGTTGTATAAAGAAAGAACAAACACAATTGTCAGTAATTAAGCGAGCGACGGACAAAGTAGACATTATTTACTCAATAATTGAAGAGTATTTGTTCTACTGAAGATAACTGCTTGGATTGTTAGATATTTCTATCTTTTTTTTGTTTTTTTTTCTTAAACGATATAGTTTTTTATGTGTTTAATATAGTGAACGCAGAGTGAAATGCGTCTTGTTTTTCTTTGCAGCTTTATGTTTTTTTCACATATGCTATATGTGAAAAAAACATAAAGCTGCAAAGATAGAATAGGTGAGGGAAACTCATTGCTAAGACACTCCTCTACTTTCCCGTTCTCGAAACCTGTTACTAAATTGTAAGTTGAATGGCTAAATCCAACGTTGCGCTTTATCTGCAAGACAGGAGATATCAGTAAATTAATATAATCTAATAAAAGAAAATTATTAAATTATAATATTATTTTCTTTTGCCTGCTAACTAAAATGTGCGTTTACAAATATATAAAATTCGTCTGACGTAACTGTTAATTTACATTTTTTTGTTTTTCAGGGTTACGCTGTACACAACAGAGTAGTCAGAAAAAACCTAGTGTTAAAACACTCCGTACTGCATATTGAGTGGCGGAGTTCAACGCCGCGCTTTGCCACGATTCATTTCCTAGTGTTGAAACCTTCTTGCGCAACAACTGACTAGATAACTGATCTTGCGCAACAACTGATCTTTTAAAATATTATAATAAATAAAATATTGTAACTATTAAATTATGAAATACGAAACACACAAAAAAAACAATAAATTACAATAATTTTTTGATCATCTAGTGAAAATTGTTTTGGAAAATGGTATTTCCGTTGAACACGTGTAACATGAAAAGCTTTTTATCGCGACACGACATGAAAGTAGCTTATACACAAAGGAATAAAATGAAAATATTTATCGTTTGGTGCCATTTGCCTAAACATTCCATGTATCTGAATATTTTATAGCTATGCATATAATTTTTAGGTTTTTTTTTAAATATTATTTAATATATTTTTTAGTAATTTCATTTAATAAAGCCGGCACAGTGTTTGACTATAAATGCGATGGCTATGAGCTCGATTCCCATAGTAGGGAGTTAATTATTTTTATTTCTTCGCTCTGATGACAAGACAAAATGTCATCGCGTCGAGATCGGTCACTCAACGCGCAATGTTTTCGAAATTTGGCAGAAACACTAAAGGAGAAGACAAAGAAGTGTCTTAATGGGAAAAGAGTGTCTTCATACAAGGTTCCCGGATTCCCTCTGCCAACCCTGCTTTATGCGTGATAAGAACGAAACAAAAAAAAATAAAACTCAAGCTCTTTGTAAATTATATAATAAAATATTTACGAAAATGCTCGTCAAACACATTATTTAACCCATTTGCTTGATATTATTTTGTATCATAATAAACATATTCCTATTTATATATAATTAATACATATAAAATCGGCTTCATGCTGATCCCGCACATACAGGGTAGGCAGAGGGAACTTAGTGTTAAGACATTTAGTTCTCCACTTTCTGCCAAGTTCTGGAGATTTTGTATGTTGAGTGGCAGAACCTAACGCCGCACTTCGCTCGACACCAAAGCGAAAAAATGTAAATGTAAATAAATATTTCAATTCCTCGAGTGGGGATCAAACCCACAACTAGTCGATTTTACTGTCACAATTTGTGCCCATGCCTCACGGCTGGCCTCATACATATACTCATATAATACATACATAAGGACAAAAATAATTTAAATTCAAAAAAAAAAACTACCAAAAATAATACAAAATAATATACAATTTCATACAAAAACTAAAAGTAAATAAGCATTTGAACGAAGCAAGACGCCAATAACCGCTGCGCTGTCTAGATTCTCACCAGATTCAGAATAAAGCCCGTCTCGGGGGACGACGAATTTATTGCTACGAAACTTTAACTACACTTTGTAGGATTCTCCATTGGAACATGTTTGTTATCATCGTTCGTTCGTACCTTCGATTTACTAGCTTGCTAAAAGTTAGTTCTTTTGCTTAAAGTTATTTTTATTATTGCCAAATTACACAGAATCTGTACATAGATTGTAGCCTGCTATTTGCGAGATACAGCGTGGAGCTAAAAAAATAACATATTATTATTTTTTGACTACACGCTGTATTCCGCATATAGCAGGATAGGCAGAGGGAACTTCTCAGGTTCCCTAAGAAGCTAGGGTTAAGACACTCCGTTCCATTTGAGGCACTTTCGTCTTATTAATTAGTAGAATATAGTCTGGCTATCAATGTGATGATTATTTGATCGATATCCGAATTTTCAATTCACCGCTCTGGTAAAGAAAGTGATGTGTTCTGATATTTAACACGCAATATTTAGAAGTAAAGATAAGACAAGGAGTGATTTTACATAAGGTTCCCTCTAACCTCTCTGCTTTACTGGAGAGAATGTATGATTTTTTCTCATCTAAAAAAATATAAATAATGAGTAGCAATTATGTATACACATAAATGCTTATTAATCACTTTTATCTCTGTTTTAACGATCAGACAATACCTAATATATAAAGATTTAAAATTAATTATCACATTTTTTTTATTATATAAAACTTATGAGTAAATATGAAATTTTTGAATAATTACAAGGCTGTCTCTAAATATGTGATGAATAATTGGGAAAGATCCTTTCTCCCCATAAACTATGTGAAACAAACAAGTAAAGAAAAACGAAAATCCAAAACAATAAAACGGTCCAAATATCCGCTAAAAATCTTTCAACGGCTGAATCGATAAAATAAACAAGCCAAAAGTAAGTAGAAACCAATAACCGTTGTGCAGATGGCAAAACCCAGGATAAGGTCAGTCCCGGAAGACGCTTGGATTTATTGCTCTCAAACTTACTCCAGAACTTCTATTGTTGGGATCTAACGGTGTACGTGACTTTAGTGTAGTATCAGCGTTATTTAAAGATTTTTTTTGTGTTTTTACGTATTTTAGATGTTTGAAGTGGTAATTTATTGTTTTTTTTAATAGCTTCACACTGTTTCACACCTTGTATAAGGCACTCCATATTCCACCGAAACTTCGAGGCATTGCATTTTGAGTGGCGGTAGTCAACTTTTTCCCAGAGATGAGATAACAAAATATGCATTCAAAGTGGGAGAATCGAATATTTTTTTTTAATTATTTAAATATTTAATAGATTTTTTTATTATTATATACAGTATTTTCTACATATTATTCTAAGCAGTATTTTTCTATAAAAAAAACGACATGAAACGTGATATGCTTAAGAGACATATACAAAAAATCTTTGCATTGCTCTACCTACATGTAGAGTATATGCATATGCAAATTAAAACGGACATTTTATTTTAGTATAGTGAAAACATTAATATAAATAAAATTTTTAATTTAATCTTATACGATTAATAACAAAAGTAAATAAGTTATAGAGTTTCAAAGAGGCCAAACAAGTTGCATTTAACCACGGCTAAGAGAGCAAGTTGAGATAAAGTGCTAAGTTAGCGGGTCCGTCGGTTGTAAATCGATTTAGTGGGAGTTTTGATTTTATTAGAGCCTAGGGAGTACTGAAATTATCTACGGAACTAAAGTTTTGTACATAATGCAAAGTTTCTACTTTGATTCTTGTTTGGCGAGCGATGCTTAGCGCTTACTATGTTCTTCGCTTGAATATAAAAGACTACATTTATATAAAAATTACATTAAAAAAAATGGTTCTTTAAAAATATAATCGATATTTTGATTAACGTTAAATATAATAATAGTATTTTTTAAACTTTTATTCATTAATTCTTTTTTTATTTAAAATTATTTTAATATCTCTCAGAAAATATTAAACTTTCCCAAAAAAAAAATTATACAAATTCACAAAAATCGCGAACAAACAAACATATTTAAAAAATAAATATAAAAAATTAAATTCACCTTTATCGTAAAAACCATTAAAACGAACATCTCTCAATCCCTAGAAAGACTAATCAGGAATTTCTTGGCTTAATTTTATAAATATTTTTTATCAACATTAGACTAGTTAACAATTTGAACAATTTAACGAATTGTACCTAAAAAAATTGAATAAATACAACAAATAAGACTAATCTAAAAAAATCTAAATTATTATAACAACACATTATAAAGTATATTGATGCCAGTCGTGGCGCAGCGGCACAAAGTGTGACTGACTGTAAACCGACTCCTGACTGGGTTCGATCCTCACTCGAAGAGATGAAATAATTACTTAAATTTATATTTCCATTTCTTCGCTCTGGTGTCGAGGACAAGCGCGGCGTTGAATTCTGCCACTCAACACGCAATGCCTCCAGAATTCGGCAGAAAGCGGGAAAGAGTGTCTTAACACTAGATTCCCTCTGTTTACGCTGCTGTGTGCGGGATACAGCGTGAAACTGAAAAAAAAACGATTATAAAGTTAACAAAATGAGGATCCTCACATATTCACATACCAGGTGTAAGTTGAGAACGGTAGTGTCAGAGATTCAAAGGCATCAAACAATTATCTCCAACTTCCAGCCATCATACCCTGTTATTGTGAACATGTTGTAAAGTACAAAGGGTTAACGACACAAGTTCTACGACAGTCTTGGTGTCCTTAGACAACCATACTACTATAGAAATGACATTTTAGTATGTAATTATTATTTATCTTATTTACTAAATGTAGGAAATGCGTTTCTTTACTGTCATTATAATATTGGTAAATTTTATTATTTTTGCATTTTGAATATTATTTTTTTTTCAATCAAATCAGTTAAAAATCAATTAAATGTGAATCAGTCTCGCCCACCATACAAAAAATATGGCAAAGACGATATGTGCTAGAAATGATAGTATCTTATATGCTTAATTTTTTCAATGCTTTACGGGACTGTAAACCTGGATTTAATATTATTTTTAGTTTGATTGCTCCACATTGAGGAGATGGTCTAGCCAGACAGACAAACATCTAGACAGATGGCTAAGCATTTTTAAGCTAATAAGTGTTTTTTTATGTTACAGACCCTTAAAAATAAAAATTAAATAAAATTATAATGGGTTACATTTCCAAATAATCACCATATAAAATCGATATCACTATTTAAAATCGATATTTACAGAGTCATAACAATCGGTCTAGCTTACTTGTATCTTTTGTGGTAGCTCACACTTCTACTATAAATATATACCTTTAAAAGAAAAGGATAAGTAATAAATCTGTGAACATTTAATTTTTTAAAGTAACGTCAGAAACTGACATTAGTAGGAATGTAAGCTCTCATTTTTTGGAGTTACTTTAAATTAATGGAGCTCAAAATATACAACCAAGTTTTGCGGTAAGAGCTTTTCTAGCATTTTTCTTTTAGAGCTATTCACGTGTGTTTGAATTTTATTTTTTTATTCTACTTTAATTTCGTTACAGTTAACATCTGATTCCGAATATAACGTTTATTAGTTAGTTTGTTTAAATGTAAAAAAGATAACTATTTCAAGAAGCAGTACAAATTAAAAAAACTTATTGTACTTTCTACATTCATTATATTTTCTGCTTTTCTTGCACCCTATAAATGATTTTATAGTTTATGACAATGTCGATTATTTAGTGTGTACTAACTTACCTCTAATTTTGCGACACTACGATCGTGTTCTAATTGTAAATATAGATGATAGATCTGTCTTAAAGGTATATTTGGGCAAGGATATATAAAAAATATATCTTAATAATTTATTTTAGCTTCACGTTGTATCACTTTTTGTAGAGAAAGGTAAAATTGTGTCAATACACTCCGTTCTCAACGTGCCGCCCAATTTGCGATCATATTCTAACTCTAAATCGCTTGCTTGTGCTACGCAATTGTTTATTTTCTCATCTAAATTATTTTAATGATCTTATAACATTTTCATTGTAACTAAAATGTCAGCCCATTGAATAAAAACCTTATTTTGTAGCAATAATGTCGCATAAAATACTTTCAATTACTATTTTTTTTGCTCTTGAGAGTGTCTTAACAAGTCCTC
The DNA here is from genome assembly GCA_021202915.1 of Heliconius himera. Taxonomy (NCBI): domain Eukaryota; kingdom Metazoa; phylum Arthropoda; class Insecta; order Lepidoptera; family Nymphalidae; genus Heliconius; species Heliconius himera. The sequence continues at coordinate 335,606 of JAJHJA010000473.1, read as the reverse complement.
TGCCCATCTCGCTGTACCTATCACGCACACAGCAAGATGGGCAGAGGACTTGTTAAGACACTCTGTTTCCAATTTTCCGCCGAGTTCTGGAGACATTTCGTGTTGAATAGCGAAGCTCAACGACATTTGGTGGAAAATATTTAAAATATTTCATTTCCTCGAGTGGGGATCAACCCCTTAAACAGTCGCGTTCACAGTCACATACTTGTGCCTCTGCGACACAATTGGCTTCCTTCTTACTTTTTATAAAATCTAAAACTGCATTTAAATCGATTAAGTCTGATATTAGTGTGATCAAACGCATAAACAAACGGACAAAATTAAAAAAAAATCTTTGTAAATAAAAATCTAGTCAAAAAAATATAGTAGTATAGATTTCAATTTTTATTTATTTAAATACTTATTTATAAATGAACTCGTGCTATTTCTAAGCACTATTCTTTGATCGGGACGGGCTAACTATTCAGTAATGTGGGAAGGACACTTTGGTAATCTTGAGAATTCCTTTGCTCTAACTTGACGACTTCAAACTTCAAACGAAGGGAACATAATCTATTTTAAGTCACACGAAATAATAAATTATATAACTAACGGCATTTAAAATTTTGTATAAATATATTATTTATTCAAAAAAGAACCTTATTTAAGTTTAATTGACAAAAGATGAAACACTCTAAAGTTAAATGTTGGAATAATTTACTTAGTACAATGTCTACGTAGTGGATTGTGTTCATGTACAAATAAAAGTGAAACTGAACATTTTGGTTCTTAAATTTTTATTTATATATTAAAATATTGTATTGTATAAAATATATTGTATAACACTGTAGACAATCACTACTTAGATCTAGGATGTAATTATATTTCTTTATACTATTTTTTTACTCAACGTTATCTCCTGCATATATCAGCGTACGCAGAATCGACCTGGAAATCTAGTGTAGACCGACCTGGAAATGAATGAGGCATTGTAGGTTAAGTGACCGAACTCAATGTCTCACTTTGCCTCTTTACCTCGTTATATTTCATTCTCCTGAGTGGGGATTGAACTCACAAACGTTGCATTTATAGTCACACATCTGTGCCCCTGCGCCACGACGGCATTGGATTAACACCCAATTCGGACCAAATGGAACGGCGAAAATCACCGCCGCACTTCGTCTTGTTACCAGAGCGAAGAAATACAATAATTCATTTCCTCTAATGGGGATCAAACCCACAACTATTTACAGTTACACGCCTGTGCCTCTGCGCTACAAGGCAACGGCCTCAATTTACCTACTAAAATATTACATACGTACGTATAACGATAATTACTCAATACCAATCTCATCACCTTTCACAGAACAATACTCAATTCGTTAGAGACACGTGGTGACATAAAAATGTATGAATTTTGAATAAATTATTGCCCACGCCTGTAACTTTTAAATTTATTCATGAAAAAGAGTAATTTACTTCTCATATCATACATAGTCCATCGTAAAACCTAAATTAGCTATCAAGGTTTTATGTGATTTTCTGCTTCCCTTTGTTTGTTATTTGAGTTAAGTTACTCTATTGCTATAATTTATTTTTTATTTATTTTATATATATTTAATATTTTTAATTTTACTGCATTAGATAAAATCGTGAGATTAATAAAAAAACCCCTAATAACGAGTCAAGTGCGATTTGGACTCGTCCTTCGAGGGTTCCGTACTAATTTCATAATTTAAATCAAGAGGAAGTATCAGGTAACTTATAAAAGTTGATAAATGCAAGCTGCGTATGCACTCATTTTATATGAAGTTCTTTCGTCTTGCCAAACTCCATAATTATAGGTCTACGAGAAATACCTTACAGGTTTTGATTTAGACTAGTCATTTTGTATGAAATGAACTAAAAATATAAGTTTGTAATGATTCTTTTTTTCTATGAAATATCTTAGAATTTCATATAAAATGCAGCGAAAACTATGTGTAAATGCTCATATCTTTTAATTGAGTTGACTTAGAAACTTGATTTTTATCTGTGCTCGAAGTGACCGTAAACATGAATATTTGATATTCATTTTAGCTTGATACCGCCACGGGAACAAGAGATAAATAATCTTAACAGACGAACAACAAAGTAATCCTATAAAGGTTCCGTTTCTTTCCTTTTGACGGAACCCAAAACATTCTTTTCTTTCTAATAAATAAACACTATAAACATTTTATCAAGTTTTTAATACGATTATACTTCATTTTATTTAAAAAATAATAATTTAATCAATAAAAATGGTATATTTTCTTTTATTCATTTCACCGTATACTCTTCACGTATATATATCTACTTTATAATATACATGCTATTATATTCTCTACAAACATAAGAAAAGTATATAAAAACAGTATTCCTCGCCCTCTTAGAATTAGAAAGAAACGTTCGATATTAAATATGAAATTCCTAGTCATCGCACGCGCCAGTCCCTGTGCATCCCGCGTCAGACACTCCGCGCGAATATTTAATGCGCTTTCAGAAGCTACTGATAAAGGTTACTGCAAACAATCTAAACATATAAATATTATTATTTATTTATTATAAAAAAATATTTATTTAAATTTATAGTTCCATTTCTTTGCTGTGGCGTCGAGGCAAAAACGCGACGTTGAGTCACGCCACTCAACACGTAATGCCTTTGGAAAACGAAGTGTCTTAACACTAGGTTCCCTCTGCCTACCATGCTGTGTGCGGAATTCAGCGTGAAGCTGATTAATTGATTCAAATATTTATTTTACCTCACATATCTCTATTCTAATATACAAAAAAAAAATAGTAACATGCCCTAAAACTATTCAAAGTAACACTATGGTATATTAATTACATTGCACACGTTACTTATAATTTTTAATGTCTCCAAATTTTGTTAATAGTTTCGTTGATTACATATTGGTCACGAACTATCACCTGTTTTTTTTTTCATATTGAACCCTTACAAAACATTTTATTTATATAGAGGGCATTAATAACAGTACGTACAGTTACATCACTCCATTATCTGTACAGTAAATATAATTATCGAATAGATACCATTTATTATACAAAAACTTCCTAAAAACAATTAAACATATAAACATTTCATATTTTTGATTAATAATAATATAAAATAAAAAAATATAAACAACATAACTAATCTGTCAAGAAACTTAATAAACAATATAATTCCGTATGTAGAACGCCCTAAAAATGGGAACAGTGTTCAGAATTCATTTGACTCCCACGCCTGGCCACGTCGACGAAACATTGAGCAAGTTACGTTTAAAATTGACAACGCTTTGTTGCGTTGCGCATGTGTTTGATCAGTTAAGAAAAATACTAAGAAATGGTGAAAAAAGAACAAAAAATTATAAAGTCAGCTTCACACTGTATCCCGCACACAGAAGGGTAGGCAGAGGGAACCTAGTGTTTTTTACGCCTCGCTTTACGCCAAGTTCTGGAGGCATTGCGTGTTGAGTGGCAGAACACAACGCCGCGCTGAACCTCGACACCAGAGCGAAGAAATTCTGCGCCACGACTGGCCTCAATTGATAAAGTGTCTTAAATTAACCGTCTTGACGTAATATATTGAGTAGAATAAGTTTCATTTATACGTAGTGTAGATTTTTTGATTAATCAGAATAATATATGAAACTCTTCAATTGCTGAGTATCTATCTGCCTGGTTAACTGACTACAAAGCTAAAATTTTGTATGTAGGCAGGTTTGGGTACTTAAGAGGTGTAGGAAAGACTTGAGAGATGATTTCTCGAATGGAAACTAAATTTTTTATTTTCCGTTTTAACATCTACGCAAATAAATTTTCTTGTGACGACTAGTAAAGATATAGAAAGAAGTATTTAAAATGCTATAAAATCTGAACATAGGTGTTCAGTTCAAAAATGAAAACACCTATAAAAATGAAAATAACATAAAATGTTGCATTAACGCAATGATTTATACGACTGTAGCTCAGAAATATAAATAAACCAGCAAATTACAAGATTATTATAACTATGTTTGTAATAATCCCAATCACAATAAATAGAATAGAATAGAGAGATGAGTTTTGTAAACTTTAAACTTGTACACGTTTAAAAACTAGAAATCTAACATAGCATTTTATATGAACAGAAAAGCCAATCAAAAATATTAGAAACATAATTGTTGCATAAGAGGAAATCAAACCCATAACTACTTCACTGTATCACGAAAACACACTTATAACAAACAATACACACTTCTCCACTTTACTTTAGCTCCAGCTAAATACGAAAGCTTAAAAAATATGTTGCACATAATTCACTTTTTGCATTAACCTTTGAAATATGAGAAAAACTTAAGTGGAATTCGTTGTTTAATAATGCAACAAGAATGAGATTATGAATTTTTATTTTTACGTTTTCAGGTTAGAATTCAGAGTGCAAGGCGTCCTGCTCGAAACTTTTTTAATAATAAACGAACGCCAGTAAAAAGTGTTATCTAACTTTTTCTCGTGTAGATTAAACGAGCTGGTTCTTATTCTCCTTTATTTTCTTAACACACAAACAAGGACGTTAATTTCAAAGTTTTGTATGTGTGACGTAAATGGTAAGAATTTAGCTCTGTACGTTGGAAAGAGAAAAGAATAGGTAAAGAAAGGTTCGTTTTAGGGTTCCGTACTTCAAAAGGAAACGACAGAACCTCTATAGGATTACTTTGTTTCGGTCTGTCCGACTGTCAAGACTATTTGTCTCAAAATCGTGTGGTGATATGAAACTGAAATTAACATTTAATTGTAAGATTTACGGTCCCTTGAAGTACAAAAATGTCAAATTTCCAAGTCAACGCAATCAAAAGATTGATTCCATTTTGGCTTTTTCGATTCGACGGAACTGTCGGTGGGCGAGAAGTATGCGTTTAATCAACTGTATACAAGCATAAATTAGGAGAAAAGCAGAGAACGTGTTAATAATTGAGAAATTTATTTTTAGCTCTAAGTAGTTAACTTAGAGAATACGTCGTGGCGCAGAATCTAACTGTAAACCCATATTTACTTACTATGAACCCACATCCCTCATGGACTGAGGATTCAAATCCTACTCGCTCTGGTAAAAAGACAAAGCACAGCGTTGAGTTCCGCCACTTAACACGCAATGTAAAAGAGCGTTGCGTAGCCAACAGTGTCTTAGCTCTAGATTCCCTACTTATTCTGCTATATATGGGATACATTATGAAGCTAAAAGATTTTGATTTTGAATTGATAACTAAAATTAACTGATGTTAATATTTAAAATATAAAATAAAAGATTTTCAAGCCAGCGTTGATTGTATTAATAATTTATAACACTTTGATTAATTTTATATATACTTCCGCTTCCGCACGATTTATAATATCCAGCGTGAAAATTAATATGTAATGTTACTGTAGCATAGATAAAATATTTGACTACACAAGTTGATTATTTTATTAGATTAACTGTTTAGATGAGTAGAAAATCACTCAATCTTCGAGAATACAGTGTTAGAGTGAGGTGACGTAAAAAAACATAAAGACTCCAGAGAGCATGTATGAAGAATGAAGATGACAGAGTTTGATGACAGTGCACAAGACACACACAACAAGGTAGCCTTAGAGATAAAACTTAAAGCTAAAAAAATATGTTTAGAAAATCAAGCGTCACATTCACTCAAAAAATCTAATGGCTATCCTGTATTCATTAAAAAAATAAATTAAATCAGCTTCACGCTGTATCCCGCACACCGCAGGGTAGGCAGAGGGAACCTGGCGTTAAGACACGGGTAGTAGGGAATCTAGTTCCCCACTTTCTGCCGAATTCTGGAGGTACTGCGTGTTGAGTGGCAAAACTCAACGCCGCGCTTACCCTCGACACCAGAGCGAAGAAATGGAAATATAAATTTAAGTGCAGCTCCTCGAGTGAGGATAGAACCCACAACCAGTCGGTTTTACAGTCACACTTCGTGCCGCTGCGCCACGACTGGCTTAATTAATTTGTCATTATTTTGTACGCCATATGATTTGTCTATTTAACAAATGATATAAAAAATTTTACAACAGAGTATACACAAATAAAACTAAATTACATAATCTCTATATATAATGAGACAGTAAAAATATTTTGTCTGTACATTTAGTAATTTTGGCTGAAATGGATAGAGGGACACTTAAAAATAATAATAAAAAGCAAAAAGTTTTTTTTTTAATTTCTTGTCTGTCTGTCTGTCTATCTGTCTGTCGACATATTTTTGTCCGTATGTTTCTCTGAAAGTACTGAACCGATTTACTTGAAAATTCACCTTTGCCTTGTTTTAACTCAACTTAAATACTAAAGTTTAGTTCATCAAAATCGGTTCATTAAAAAAAAAGTTATCGTCATTTGAAAGAAGTCGTAATTAATTCAACACAGAGATAAAGAAGGATCGTGAAGGAAATATCAATATTTTTTGGTTCGTTCGTTCATATAATATATGTAACTAATTTAAACTGTACAGGAGTTAATATGCAATTATTACAGTTATTTTACAAAGAATATTATGAATCCTTGAAATCAATAATCTAACATTTAAGGCTGTTTCTAAATGAGTAAATTAAATTATTCACTGACATCAGCACATTTAACAGAGTATATTATATAGGTAAAAAGAACATGAAGTTACAAAAACATATACATGTAATAAATAATTAGCTTTATGTATCCATACCTATATTATAAATTCGAAAGTAACTCTGTCTGTCTGTCTGTCTGTGCCGCAATCAGGGCCAAACCGCTAATTCAATTGTAATAAAATACTCATAAAGAGATACTTGAGGGTCTTCGGATGAACATACGTTACTTTTTTTTCTCATATTTGTAATATTGTCGATATATACTAATATATTAAAATATTTTTCAATTTGACAGGCAGTTTATTTCGCCATGTTAATAACAACCGACCGTTGCTAAGCAACGGATTGCAAAGTTTATTTGTTGTTATAAGCAAACGTCACCCAAAATGAGCTTGCTTACATGGCGTGCGCCGACTCAACCTTATGAGATACATAAAAATAATGTTTTACAGAAATATTGTCCTTTAAATAATGTTTAAAAAAGTCCGCGATACACATACCATATTTATCTCTGAAGCTTGAGCAAAGTAACACAGTAACAACAAGTAACCATTTTAATTAATTTACTTTATATTTATCGGGTTTTTGTTGTATGTATTTTCTATAATTTGATATTGATCCTTATGAAAATGAATATAATAGTCACTTTTAGCATTTCATCTAGATTGAAATTATAGTTCACTGTATAACATTCTAATAAATACTTGAGGAGATGTCACTGATTCGAAATGACCTAGCGAGCTACGACCGGCATAGTATGACCGACGCGAACGGGCAGATGACTTTGACGGTTTTGTAAATTTTCATACATTTTCGAACTACTGTTAATTTTTATGCTTTATGTTAATTATTTGTTGTTTATAATTAATTTATACTTTTCTTTGGTTCTTCGCTTATTCGAGGAGCAGATTAGTTAGATTTTCATAAATTTCTTGGTGTGGTGTAAGTTGCGGCCCTGCGCGGCATCGGTGTAATATTATTTAAGTATTAAGGAGAGAATTGTTGGTTATTTCATCTTGGTTGGATGGTTATCTATACCGTTGTTATACACTTAATAAATTGTGGTTTTAGTTTTCTGGGATTTTATTTGATATTGCTCGCAAAACTTATCATATTTAATGTAGAAAGGACTTTAGTTATTTCATATAGTATCTATGTACGCGCGTAAGGAAAACGAGTAAAAAGATTTTTCCCGGGTAAATCAGTAAAATCGATCACTGAAAGTTAAATAAAAATTAGTTCAGTTATTCTGGATATTCGCTCGGCTCGGGGAAATAGAAAGACAGAAAGAGATAAAATTATTAAGTTTTTTTATTAATATTTTACTATGGTTACGTTTACTTATATTTTTTTTATTTAAATTAGTTACATATTTTCACAAACAATTTCCTAAATATATCTATAAGCATTCGTAAAGTTTAAGCGGGCGAAGCCGCGTCCGGGTCCGCTAGTATTTTATAAATATTAAATATCAACAATGGTCATATTTTTTTATTTAAAACAATCAAAAATTCTTTGACGATAATGTGGTAAAAAAATCAAATTAGAAGTCATTATAGTTGTCAATCAATTCTGCTTATTAAATCAATAATCATGTATTTTAAGCGGGTGAAGCCGTGGGCGAGCCGCTAGTATAATATAATTCAACAAAAATTAATAATTATAAAAACAAAAAAGAAGACCCCAGCAAGACAATTGTAGAACTCAACTACGCCCAACATTTTACTTGCCATACTACAAAGTTTCACTGTGTTTATCCTTTCTCACTCTACCGACATCTCTGCTTTATTACTTGATAAACGCATTTATTAGTTACGACAGTTAGGAAAAGCAACATATAGATGTTTAATACAATACTGACAGTTTTGGACTATGGAAGGGTCACGGGATCGATTACTGTGATTTACATAAGTACTATAACTTCTAAACCGATATACATATGTGGGTAAGGAAGATTTAAGTGTTTTATGTAAAACAATGTTATGTATTTAAAGTGAGCCTTGAAGTGGTTAGTAATAATAGGGAATTCCAAGTGAGCAACAAGTTTTGAAGAACGTGAAAAATATGTTAAGTTATAAAAAATCTATATTCTTTTAGTTTTAGTTATAACAGAGTAGACATTAAAATGCATGTATGAGGAATACATGCAGTTTTATTTAAAAATATTGAAATTAATTTACTATTTATTAAAAACCTGCATTGTTATATAATAATATAAGGAGTATTTTAATTCTAGGTCCCCTCCGGCCCTGCTCAAAAAAAGTGACGAGCTTTTAAAATAGCTATTTGAGAGCCATCAGATTTATATATTTTTTTGTTAAAATCCCATAAAACCCGTTTACTTTAATTGGTTATTCTTTTTTACAAAGACACTACACTTCGCTGTATCTCAAAAAGCAAAATATCAGCAAAAATAAAATACAGCTTAGTATGCCACACACGTCGCGTCGGAGGAAATTAAAATACCTAAACTAAACATTTGCGTGTTTACGATACCGTGAAATTAAATCCCTTTTCCTATTTCCGGATTCGAAGAATCCAATAAAAGTGTAGGAGCGACGTGCTAAATACGTCCGTCCGTGATGACAACGCGACCGCAAGTGCTATTTTATTTTTTTTAATATGTAAATACTGTACGTTCTTGTTTAAATTGGCAATAAATTGGATAGCGTATCTCATTTTGTATTTTTTTGTAATTTTAAAAAGAAGGTAAACTGTGGCCGTCGGTTGAAACAGTCGTGGCGCATCGGCATAGCGTTTGTAAACGAGTCGGCTTGGGTTCAATTTCCACTCGGGGAAATATAATAATTATTTTCAATTCTTCGCTCTGATGACAAGACAAAGCTCGGTGTTGAATTTCTTCACTCAACACACAATGATTCCAAAATTGAGTAAAAAGTAGGGAACCGAATATCTTAACACCAGGTTTCCTTTACCTATCCTAATATACGCGTCAAACAGTGTGAAGATGAAAAAAACAACACTGAAAACTGTGGTAGCCATCAGACATACCGTGCTAATTTCTAATACAAAACAGTAATATTTTTTATTTATTTCCACATTATCCAATACCTAAGAATCTTGCTCACTATATAAGAATATAGTATATATAGTATAGTAGGTCATTAGATAGACTATACTATACGTTCCTACAATTTGGAACAAAATTAATTACAATTAAGCCCGGTTCTTAAGCTACTAATATACAACACGCCATTGATTTAGAAGCTGAGAAGAATATTCCTATATCTAATATTCATAATATTCCTATATGTCTTATCGACCTTCAAAACGCTGACGTCAATCATTCTTAGAACAAAAGGAAGCTAGTAAATAAAATAAAAACAAAAGTTGTCTTTCATCTGAGCTTGTAGAAACAAAAATACAGTAATTAATTCAACGTCCCAATGTTCACAAACGATGTCGGCGGGAACCCGATTAGACAATAGACAGGACGTCCGCTAATACCTTTTATTATATATATATACATATATAAAAAGTTGGAAAGTCCGTCAATCTCGATGATTACACGAGTAACACGCTTGTATCAGCGAATTTTTTTTCTTCCTTCAAAAACAAGCTCCGCCGGAAACTTTTATTTATATAATTAGGACGCAGAAAGACAATGGCGTCGGAATGTTGAGGGGAACTAGAAAGTTTTTTCTTCTATGTTCCCAGATAAGCCACATTTCGCGGCTCTTCCCGTTCGAGATAAGGTATTTATTTGTCCCGTCTACCTAAAGGCAGATGTTATCGTTACTTTCTACTTGTTCAGTGACATATTTTATACTTAAATACTTCGGGTGGAAGCAAAAATTATTAGATTATTTTTGTCGATAACTTCGGAGTTCGGAATTGATGTTAAATTAGGATTGTTTGATTCGATTGAATAAGTTTTGTAGATAAAAATATATAGTAGCATATATAATTAAGGACGCAAAGTGAGGTACAGATTGCCTTAACATTGGGAACAGGGAACCTAGTGAGGTCCCTCTCCCTAAAGTGAAAGGGAACTTTGATATGCGAAAAAAAAACGTTAAATTAAAAAAAATATATAGATCATATGTATATTAAGCATGCTAAAAATAACGAACAAAAATTAAAAACCATTAATTCTCTTTTTTTCGAACTTCAATCCCCAAATGAATCCAATACAAGCTATAATAAAATCACAAAACATGTCAGTAAACTAAGTAAATTATAATATAAACATAGAAAACAGTTTTCTTTATACAATTAGGTAGGTTATTCGTTACTAGAAAACCAAGTTATGCCATTATATTAAGATATTGAATTACCCGATAGGAAACAAATCTTCGAACACGTCGCTTTGTTCGACTTTTTTCTAGAAAATTCTTTGTTATGTTATCATGTGAACAAGCTTATATTATATCGATACACCGATTATATGTACTAATGTATATTATTGTATTAAATAAGATATTCAATTACTTTTGTTTTTGTTTAGAGTTTGAAATTGTTATAGATTGTTGCTATAGTTTTCACCAAATTCACGTATTTTAATACGAAACAATTTTCAAAATTAAAATCATAATTCAAAAACATAGCAGCAAATTTGATAAGTAACAATTAATTTAAAGTTTGAAACCTACTTTATTATTAAAGGCATATTTATTATATTTACGAACACTGAAGTTACTAGAATTTAAAAAAAAAGGTAAGCATTTCCTTAAATTAGTACGTTGAACCAAACTTCCTTCACCATTTACGGTGCAGCACAGTCACTACTATATATTAACTTCTAACTACCATATAAAACAAAATTTATATGACATCAGAAGCACCACATACAAATATAAAGCGTAGTAAGAAATCACTAAAACTATCACAATAGCACAGAATGTCTCCATATTCTAAAATTAATTACAGTCATAAAATCGAGATTCTCTACTCCATTAACGTGATTGTGAGAGAATATATCGCCAGGTTCGTTATTTTCTGGAAAATAAAAATGTTCTGCGCAATTTTTCTTATATTTAACGATCTTTTAAGTGACTAGCTTTTATATATGAGCTTTCTAAATCGCTTAAACGAGCTTTTTTCGTAAATTATGACATGAAATTGTTGTAACTAATGGAAAAAAATAGTTGTTAATGAATTTAATGGTTTTAAAGCATTTTTTGCGCCCATCATATAAAAAAATTTAAATTAAAAATTGTTAATGTTAAGCTTAATTGACTACTAATTCTATTTAATATTTTTATACCACCTTATGTTTAATAAAACAACTTCCTGTTTTATCTTGCATAGCAGGGCAGGCAGAGAGAACCTAGTGTTAAGACTTTCCGTTTTCTACTTTCGGCCCATTTTCCAGATATTAGAGTCGTGTTGAATGGTAAAATTCATACCGTCCTTTACCAGAGTACGGAAATTATTTTAATATTATTTTTTAGTTTAAATTTGCAAACCTAATATTAAGAGACTCTTCCATTCCTATCAAGGCACTACTGTTCCCCAATTTACGCTCAAGGCATTGCATGTTAAGTGGCGGAACTCAACGCCGCGCTTTGCGGCTTGATGAGAGCGAGGAAAAAAAAAATAATTCAATCCACAACTGTCACAACAGTGGGAATCGCACAACCGTCGCGTTTACACCGAAATGTAATCACTTCCCCGAGTGGGAATCGAACCATTGACTTTACAATAAAAGGCTGTCCCACGGCGCCACGAACCACGGACTTCTTAACTTGGCCTAATGTTCATAATCCTTATTATATAAAGGTCATACTGGTATCCCATTCAGTTAGCTATTCAGGGGCAATTTTTTTCTTTACTATTGATATCCAAATTTCATTTTGTAATTTTATGTATCTGATGTCTAATAAAACTTTCCAGACATACAATTTCACTTTGAATATTTAGTAAAATTGTAAGTAAAATATTAACCAATCTCCATAAGCTAAAGAAAAGGCGCTCCTTGGCGTCACCATCTTACATTTAGTTATTCTTCGTAGGTTTTAAGTAATTTTATGTAAAAATATTATAGTATACTAAATCTCAAAATGAATTTTCCTAAAAAATATTAGAAACGTAACAAATTTTTAAGTAACGGAAAACCAGAAATTTATAGAGAATTTCGTATCATCGTAATAGAGCGTATATCTTTCTATATAGAATTTAGACGAGTTTACATACAATTAATCATAATTATGTACGGTAACGTAAAAGAACGATTTAAAAAATTATTAAAGAAAAAATTATTTATTTCTATAAATTGGAGAATATTAGAAATGACGAAAGATAAACTTTATTTCAACAATTACCAGAAAAAGAGAGAGAGAGAGAGAGTTTCTCAAAAACTGACCAAGTCAAAAACCGACGAAAAACCAGCTAAGCGAGTCGGATATTATCTATAAAAACGGCACGAAATCATGTCCCTAAAATATTTATCGTATTCTATTTTTTAGTATTTGTTGTTATAGCGGCAACAGAAATGCATCATCTGTGAAAATGTCAACGGTCTAACTATCTTAATTTCTACGGGACTTTTCGAAATTTCTACCAAAAAGTAAAAAACCGAACTTTCCGTTTTACCTCCCAAAAGCCAAACAAACAAAGTTACATATGACCACTTATACTATAAACATACAAATGTTCTTCTATCCATTTTTAACCCCAAAAAACCCACACTATTCAACCCCCTCCCCCTCCCCCTCAATTCAACAATAAATTCAACAAAACAGCGCTCAATTAAATAGTTAAACGCTATCGCCATAGACACAAATGGCCCGTTCGTTTAAAACAAACGTACAGTAGATAATTACCAAAACACTTCATTGAAAGCGCTGACCCTGCGGGTGATATTAAAACCGATTGTATAATTTATGCAAAACCGTAGTAGCAGTCGCAACCCCCACAGGTCCCTATTTCATGATGTAATTAAAAACTTAGTAATTGCATATTACATTTCGGTAATACGAGTGGATATAATGAATTTATGTACGAAAATGATATTCCGGATTTTTATTTATATTTTTTGTTTTAATATTGTCCTTAGTTTTTATTTGCGGCTTCGCCCGCGTGGTCAAATAAAAATAACAATGAATTGTGCGTGACACTTGATACATTCTTATGAGGTAATTCTGAACTCGAGTGCAGTGGGTTATGTTAAAACGACTAATCTGATGTTATATAGTTTTTCTTGAAAAATTAACTATCCAATAAAAATTTTTTTTTTTCAAGTTCATAGCAGTAGTTTCTGATATTATCTCGTTCAACCAAACAAATAATATTAGTGGATACTTGTAGAAAATAATTTCATGATTTATATTTTTGAGTTAAAGTTACAAATTACTATATTCTAAGTTATTATAAATATTGAAAATTATAATAAAAACAAAAGCATACACATATGTATACAAATTTAAATGGTTTATTAAATTTTCATATCAATTAAAATAATTCACAATATAAATATTCAAAAATACTTTAACAATTTTAACGCAATTTATTTATACAAGTAAGTATAAATTGTGCTCCATTGGCGAACCTAAAAGAAATACAACCTCAAATAAAGAATATAATAACATAAACATATAATGTATCTAAATAAATAAAAAAATAAGCAGATAAACAAAAAATACATATACATGAAAAAATGTCAATTACCGTATTCATTACAGCGGCGACACTAAAAGCCCGCTGATAATTAAATGCCATGTCCATACTTTACGCGAGTCTCGGTTACTGGCCAGTTTGCCCTACGGAAATTAAGGGAACGGACTACTTTGCAATTACAGTTCAGAAAGTATAAAATTTATATTACAGTCCTTATATATCTATACTTGGTTATGTATATAAAAGTTAAATTTTAACTGTTTTAAATTTTAGAAGCTAAATTGCTTTTAAAAACTTTTTATGTTGCAATATTTTATTTGAGACGGTGTTGGCGCAGGCGCATAAGCGTGCGACTGTAAGCGCGACGGTTGTGGGTTCAATACCCAACTTGGAAGAATAAATATTCTAATATTTTCATTTCCTTGCTATGGTATAAAGGCATAGTGGCTTTGAATTCCGCCGAGAATTCAGCCGAAAGTGGGGTACGGTCTTAATGGCGAAATTTCTTAACCGATTTTCCATTTCCTAAACACAACGAGTAAGATAGAGTAAGGCCATAACCAGCATCACGCTTTTTGTGATCTAGCGTGGATAGAGGGGACCTAATGTTGAGAAGCTCAACGACACTCTGTCTACCAGAGCTAGAAAATTAAAATAATAAATTCCCCTGAATGTGAATCGAACTCACAACCGTCGCGCTTACAGTCAGATGGCCTTAACGCATACAAGTTAATTCTTAATTATTAAAGAAAAGAATATGGTGTAGAAACTATAAATACAATAACAGTATAAAGATGTCCAAGTCTCTCATACATATGCAGAGTCATCACCAGCTTTGACAAGCTCGTTATTACACTATGTATCCAGAAAATGAAATGCACCCAGCACTATGAATAATTCTGATAGGGAGTAATGTTTGATGGAGTTTGATTATAATTTTAGGTTAAATTATGTTATACCTATAGAGGACGTCGTGACGCAGTGGCACAGCGTTGGAATTTAAACGCGACGTTGTGGGTTCGATTCCCAATCCGGGAAATAAATTATTCGTCAACGTAAAATTCTGATAATAAGACAAGGAGAGGCGTTGAGTTCAACCACTAGTATCCTTAAATCATAATCTTTATAGTAATTATAAATCTGTAAATTATAACGTAAAAAAAGTTCAGCTGAGTTTCTTATGCCGATATTTCTCAGGTCTGAAGTAAGAGGTCTGCATGGAGATATACCTTCTTATTTTCAAATAAAATTATCATTGATTTTGACTTTTTAGCCATGGTTATAGGCTCTATATAATAATGACGTTGTACTGTGACGTATCTACTATCTAGTACACTTTTAACAACACGGATACTTATACATACATACATATATATACACTCCCATAGTAAATTATTGTTAGTGTTATAAACTATCCGAAAATCAGAAAAATCGAACTTAGGTTAAGAGCGAGACATCCCGACAAAATAATAATTATTACAATTTGTGATCGTCTTACAAAGCATATATTTGTGTGAATAAAATATTTTTTTATATCAGAATCTCTCTGCCTACCCTAGTTAACATAGACTAGCTCTTAGCAGATTCTGAGTAAAACTTCCAAGCACCGCCATAATTTACGCCCTACAAATCTAAATAGCAAAAACAAACACAAAATAAAATATATTTTACTTCAACAAAGTTACGGTCAGACGGCAAAGCGGTAGACTCCCCGGAGAGACGTTCCGGTGTAAGCTCGATTCACACTTAAGGGCCAACTGTTAAACATCGGCCGAAATGGACGACTTGAAAATAACCAACGCACACTGAAATATACGTAGATACTAGCAAGTAGCGCTGTCTTTACTTATTTGGAAGAATTAGGTCTAAATGCGTATTTTTTTTATTTTTACTCATTTGTTTCTTATTGAAGTATATAGAACTAAAGAAAATTAAAAGTTACTCCGCTTTTTACTTTCTCTATTGCCAGAGGCCAGTCGTGGCGCAGCGGCACGAAGTGTGACTGTAAAAACTGGTTGTGGGTTCGATCCCCACTCGAGGAGATGAAATATTTACTTAAATTTATATTTCCACTTCTTCGCTCTGGTGTCGAGGACAAGCGCGGCGTTGAGTTCTGCCACTCAACACACAATGCCTCCAGAATTCGGCAGAAAGTGGGGAACGGAGTGTCTTAACACACTAGCCCTGCAATGTGCGGGACACAGGCGTGAAGCTGATTTATTTATTTTTTATTTATTTTTTATTTATTTATTTTATTTGATGATGGGTTTCACAGCAATATTGAAAATACAATTTTTCCCTTGGCTGAATTTATATTTCCAAAATTGACTGGTTCAGTCCGACTCACCCAGGACTACGACAATAAATAAGAAACAACAACATTATATTTTCATCGCTGGGTTGAGTTCCGCCTGTTCCGAATGTTTTTCGGAAATTGGCGAAGCGTCTTGGCGGTAGATTTCTTCTGTCTCTGCAATGCAAGAAAAAGAGTGAAGCTACTTTTTCTTTTTTCTCTTTGATTTTTAATAAAGGTATATTAAGATAATTTATTAACATGGCAAGGGTAGGCACCCTTTGACTACTTATGATATAAAAATAGCTGCTAATAAGATATTCATTAAATAAAGTATTGTATACAAACATATATGAGTGAAACCATATATATTTTTTTTGATTATTTTTATTTTATAATGCATAATTAATATTTTAAAATACTAAGGATGATTAAACTTTAATTATGTAGGTATTAGGTGTTATAGGCTAGCTATATTAAAGGGACGGCCTAATATTGGCAATAAATATTTCTAAATACTTTTAGAATCTAGTAACTGATTTATCAAGAAATCTACCATAAAGATAAATTTATAGTAATTATTATTTATATTCAAATCATACATAATATAAAAACATTTAAACTATATAGCATAACAGCCAAAACAAAAAAAAAGAAAGCTCCACATAAAACGTACGAACATCAGCCGCTAATTGAGGCGTGCCCGGTCATTTATTTGGAAGTTTCGGAGGTCAACGGTTGTTAGCTGGAATACGGGAATCCATATGTTAACGAGAACTAATTTACGACTCGGAAAGATCCTGGACCAATTGTGGTTACCAAATTGGGAGTCTTGATTGGCTGTTTTTGCTTTGCTATTAAAGTGAAATATAGGAATAAATCGTCTTATGTGAAAGATGATGATTAATTATAAAATAATTAAACAAACAGGACACGGCTTCTTTAGCGCAGCGGCACGGCACTTCTTCAGATTGTAAGTATGAGTAGTGGCTTCGAATCCCTCTAGAGGGAATGAGTTATTTTCGTTTTCTCGTTTTGGTAACACGACAATGAGCGACTTGTGCTATTCAATATGAGATTTTTGAGATGCACGCAGCAATTTTCAAAATGATGTTCTAATTTTGAATATTGGAGCGTGTAGGAGAAAGTGCCTTAATATTAGGTTCTCTCTGTCTATTTTGCTATATGCAGAAGTTAAAAAATAAACAGTTTAGAATAAATTCATTAAAATTTTATATTTATAAAACAATTAGTTCTACATATATTTTTATTTAACAGTTCTTTTATTTTACTTACCTACTACTTTAATTCATTATATACATTTTTGTAGCTTTACGTTGTTTCCTGCATGTAACAGGGTAGGCAGAGGTAACCTGGGAATCTATTGTTAAGATACTCCGTTCTCATTAAGAAACTTCCTACTTTCCGCCAAATGGAGGCATTGCGTGTTAAGTAGCGAAACTCAACACCGCGCTTTGCCTCGTTACATTAAAACATTTAATATAAATATAAATATTAAATGTTTTAATTCCTTGAGTGGGAACCACACCCACAACCTATTGCGTTTTTAGTACTCGTCTGTGAGAGAGAGAGAAAAGGGGACTGGCTCCAACGTACCTAATAACTTATATCTATTTATTTTATGTATGATAAGGTACTTTAAGAAAACCTAACCTTTTGTATTTTAAAATGCACCAAAATAAGTAGCACTTTTAATATTTTTGTTAATATTCAAAATTCTTTTATTTTTTCTCTATTTTTTTATTTTTTCAAAATTCTATCAATCATTAATGATTTTCAGTCAGTATTCATTTGTAATGCTAAAACAATGAAAAATAACAATGAAAAATGAAAATTATTTCCGATACCTATTAAGCAAGTACCATTTTTCTTATACTAAAATATAAAATAATTGCTATTAGAATATAATTAATACAACACAAAATCCTGTAATTAGTACAAAATCCACTTATTCTACAAATTTTAAATAAATATCACAAATAATTGAATATTTCACCTGCAATTTAACAGCGACGCGACACGATGACTCGTAATTCAATATGGCGGAGCGTCAGCCGCGGGGCGTCAGTCGACGTTGCATTAGTGTATAGATTACTGGAAAATGAAACCTCCGCCGCGCGTATGACCGCCTGGTACTTTCAGTTCATATTTACTCTGTACTTGCAGTGTAATTTCTACATACATACATTTACAGTACGTTCGACGAATAGTGGACGCCTTAAAGTTAGATTTCAATTTTTGCACATTGTTTGCTCGGAAAGAGAATAAACAAAAGTAAGAAAAAACCAAAGCTGCGCCAGCCATATACATCCAACTTCAGGGCGGCCACGACTCGTCGACCGTACTGTATTTTATTTATTTATTAGAATAACAAGTAGGCCGCCGTTGGCGTTATAGGCCAACGACAATCATTGTATTTGTAAATACATTGGCTCCAACATCTTAGTGCGTACGTGCACATCTTCAGTACATTCATGCTACCCTGGTACGTATTATTTAATAAAAACGTTGCATACGGTAGTTTAGTGTAATTGAATTTAGATTTCTTCTCGTTTATGCGAACCTGGTACTTTGGATTTTATTAATATACTTTTTTAAAAGTCCTACTATCTCTCCTTTTAAACTATACACATCATTTTATTTGATACCTAATGGCAATATGAAAACAATACGAAGTTGTAATGAGAAGTAGTTTGTTTTTTAAAAATAAACCACACATTTCTATATTAAGACTGCAAGATTGTTTAAATATAATTTGCCTTTAAATTATAAAAATATCATTTTTATTTCTTTTTTTTAAGTTCACACTGTATCTCGCACACAGCAAGGTTGGTTGGCCAGAGGGAACCTAGAAACCTGGCCGTAAGTCACTCAGTTTCCATTAAGACACTTCTGTTCCCCATTTCCCACCGAATTCTTTGTCAGTGGCGGAACTCAATACTGCGCTTTTTTTCGTCACCAGAACGAAGAAATGAAAATTTTTCATTTCCTCGATCGAACCTACAACCTGTCGCGTTAACAGTCGCACGCTTATGGCCCTGTGCCACGACTGGCTTTTTTTTATTGTAATATTATGTTATTTTTCACATAAACTAAACTGGCTGAATAAAGTTGTACCCTAGGTCAAAAATAAGGGAGAAAATTAAAAAATTAAATAGAAATTCATTCATTAGCGCCATAACTCTGAACGTCTTACAACTTTTTATTTATTTACCTAATGTCTCAAGTCAATACTTGAGTTACCGAATATTTAAAAAAAATAAGATATTTATAAATAATGTATTATAATATATATAATTATTTTAAAACTCATTACTATTATTGAATTTCTAAATCAAAAATTTTACTTTTAAATAAATAATATTGATTTACAAGCAGCCACCTGTAGACTATGCGCCCAGCATCTAGTAAAATTTAAAGCATCCATAAATCTCACAAAATTGCTTAGCGGATATGTTTGGACAAAAATAATAAAATCGGGATAATATTCTTTATAATAAATCTATTAAAATATATTACTATGTACGATCAATGTTCGAAGTCATTTTAAATAACGCAAACCGTTTAACATCATAAGCATAACGCATACAGAGTATAAGAAAAAATATACAGGGTGGAAGAGGCAGCGCTCCATTTACGGAAACAGCATATAGGATAAAATATTTCAAACCTATAACTAAAGAAATTAATCAAGATGCCTCAACAATTTGGACGTAGGATTTTTTTTTCATTTCACGATTTTTATCCATACCTGTATTTCGTGTGACGCGATTACCTATAGATCTCAATAACATAAACACTTACTACTACAAAAATACTACTAAAGGTTAAACAACTTTGAACTTTATCGCCAATACATACGACTCGATTTCGAAATGAGGCGTGTGCGGCGGTGTTCCTTTGATAGGTTTATGTGTGCGTGCGTCATCCTTACAAATGGCGTTTTGTTTTAAAATGACAATTTTATTATTTATTTTGTTTGAAGAAAAAACTTTTTCATTTTTGGGAATTTATTTTTTTCTGAATTATATTAGTCTTTTATAGAGTAGTTAAAACTGTGGTTTCATTTAATGTGGTGCTGACACTTCCATCCTGTATAAAAAAGCTGAAAAAATCGATCGCATAAATAAAGGTTTTAGTGTAATATGAAAAAAAAAAACCTAAAGATTTTGAATTATGTCAAGAATTATACCGAACAACATAACCTCCATAATAATTTAATAATCAATATGCACATAAACAAATTATACCTATACTTATTTACTGTGTGGAATAACACTTTAAAAAATGTTAAAAATAAAATTCTATCTATTTGCAAATTAGAAAAAAAGCAAGCTTAAAAAATTAAATGGCTTACTTCAATTTTTGAGTATCGTAAGAATGCTCGTTCATAAATTGTTCGTTACCTACAACGCCACAAAGGAACAAACATATATTTTCATACATACATAATATATACATATAAATACATACATCGATAAACACATTACCCTCATTTGCATCGCGCAATCGTGTAAAAAAATTATACATTTTATAGTTACCCAATATGGAACTTATAACTACTTCAAATACACATATTTATCTCAGAATCTTTAAAAAACTGCTAAAAAATAAACTTACCCTCATTGAACGTATCAATTTTACCAGAAGTCTGAACTTGACAGCGTTCCATTTAACATATCCTTATACTTCAAACTTTTAATTAGCCTCCCCAAAACATTTAGTTAGAAGATTAAGGAAAAAAATGTTAAGATATTTCTTTGAAACATTTATGCTCGGATAACGGTGACAGTAACAAGTCTTATCGCAAAGTTGAGTTGATAAAAATAATTTATTTTCGCTTTCACTTGCTTGGATGCTGCGGAAATAACTGTATGATATTTCTTAAATATCTTCTTAATTTAAAAGATTTTGCTCGCCTGAAATGGCCGGATAAATAAAATCATCTTCACGCTGTATCCCGCACACTGCAGGGTAAGAGGGAACCTAGTGTTAAGACACTCCGTTAACCACTTTCTGCCGAACTCTGGAGGCATTGTGCGTTGAGTGGCAGAACTCAACGCCGCGCTTGTCCTCGACACCAGAGCGAAGAAATGGAAATATAAATTTAGAGTCGAGTGGAGATCGAACCCACAACCAGTCAGTTTTACAGTCACACTTTATGCCCCTTCGCCACGAGTTAATGTCTGATTATAACATGATTTCTTTTACCAGGTCGAGCTGTAATTAAATAACTATGTAATAAAATCTAAGAACCTTCAGATTCTATATGCACTTATAAATATTGTACCAATTAGCTGGTCTGATGGTGGAATTGGAAGGTGGCTGGTGGAACCTTGGACCGTTTACTATTAAACATAGCGAATCTATGCTCATTACATTTATTTTATTAATACTCCGTGGAGTCCGTTTTTAAATTATCAATTTAAAAACATATATAGAAGGTAAAAGCACTGAATTTCGCTTACAGTCCGATTTTCAGTCAATGTGTACTAAGATATGAAAATCAATAAGTGCTTTAAGTGGGAACCGAACGATCAAATTTACTTATTAAACCACAATTGCCTCCTACAAATACGAAAAAAAGAATATATTTTCAATAGAAACAAAAAATAATTTCCTTATATTTTTTATTATAATTCCCCGAAATGTCCCCGAATAAAATAAGTTATGTCCTTTCAAAATTGGCTTAAAATAGATGAGACAGGAGTTTTGCTTTCGTCGCGACAGCAGGTTTTGTCAACCGTAATCCAATAAAATCCGCAAAACGGCAACGTACCGCTAGCTATCTAGTGGATGGTCCACGTTCTGGATGAAAAACTTAATAAAAGATATTTTTTATATTTAATTCTATAAAATATATACTGAAACGACGAATAAAATTTTAACCTTTATTTAATTTATGACAAATTGGCTAATCTGGTTTAGTTATGAAACGTTATCTGAAAAAAATATTTATGAATAATTTAAAGTTTCTACAAGTAAAATACAAATATAAATCTGTGTATAATGCAATGTCGATTGTTTTATGTTGATCTTAAGGCATTTGAGGCCACGTTGGCTTGATTGTGGGTTCGATTACATCTAATGGAAATGAATTATTTTCATTTTTGTCGATATAAGGTAGAAAGATAAGATAAGATAGAGCTCAGTGGCGTGCCATTGGAGAGGCCTATGTCCAGCAGTGGACTAGGACGGGCTGATGATGATGATGATGATGAAGGTAGAAAGTGGGAAAAGAAGTATCTTAACACTAGGTTCCCTACCTCTAGTCTGGAATTTGCGAAACACAGCGTGAGGCTATGTAAATTATCCGAATACGATAATATTATTCCATTCATAATCAGTTAAATTTTTTATAATACCTTTAACAAAACAAAATTTTAATATAAATTTGGATATACCAACCCAGTCATCTCTATCAGCTGTACAATATCATAAAACATTTGAAAATTTATCGTCGGTTAACACGGTGGTTTAATTAAAATGCTCGTCTGGAAAACATTTTTCGATGCCATAACTAAATTGCGGACTTCCAAATGTTAAAAGCTAAAATCGCTTCGTGTTTATTTTGTCAGACACTATAATTATTTTATAGCGAAACGTCCCGGTTTTAAAATTTTGTTTGTGCTTTTTAAACTTATTCGTTAATAAAAATTAAAAAGTGGTAAAAGCTTTGTATTATTTTTTTCCTTTTTTTTGAATAAGTTGTTTAGGTTAGGTAATGTCTCTGTTATTTTTTTATTTAATAGCAAAGAACAATTTACTTTTTTTTTTAAATGGTTAGATATTATTAAAGTAACACAATGTCTTGGTTAGATTGGGGTCGTAACCTATTAAACATTTAAATAAGCAATAAACTATACTACTATAACAAGTAGCAGTGATTGCGTTTTTTGGTTAAACGAGATGACGAGCCTTACTATAAACAAAAAAAAACTGAATATTTACGTTTATCCTGCCTAGTTAGACAAGTAGTTGATTTCTACCACATTCAAATAAAGTTTTAAATAAAAGTGACCAGAAGAACCTAGATACTTTTCATGAGGTTGGCTTAGCCCGCCCGGCAGAAATTCAAAGAAATTGTGGGAGGAGATTTCTTTAAAATAAACAGAAACCATCTCCGACTTTATTGAAAAACTATAGCATGGACTAACAGCTTAAAATTAAAATAACAAGAGGAGAATATTTTCAATAAGCCATATATATTTTTAAACTTAACCTAATAAGTTTAACTTTTTTGCATATACTCTTGTATATTCTATTTAAATAAAAAAGCCTAGATCTAAGTAAAAATCTGTACTAAAATTATAAAACTGAAGAATTTGTCTCGTTGAACGTTGTTCCTACCTACTTTGTTGGATGTAGCCCACCCTAGTCCGAGTCACCTCGGGCACTTAGCGTGTGTCATGTGTCATATGCCGGTGCCCGTGTTGAGGCCGGTCGTGGTGCAGCGGCACGAGGTGTGACTGCAAAACCGACTGGTTGTGGGTTCGATCCCCACTCGAGGAGATGAAATATTTACTTAAATTTATATTTCCATTTCTTCGCTCTGGTGTCGTGGTTAAGCGCGGCGTTGAGTTCTGCCACTTAACACGCAATGCCTCCAGAATTCGGCAGAAAGTGGGGAACGAAGTGTCTTACACTTCCCTCTGCCTACCCTGCTGTGTGCGGGATACAACGTGAAGCTATTTTTTTTTTTTTAATTTTATGTGTCATACACAACTCTCAGTTATTTCCATTTGATCATGATGGCAAAGCCGCAAATAAAAATGAGTTAATATATATAATATCAATTTAACAGTTACAACATTACCAAAAAAAATCTAAAGTCCACTCCCAATAACCCTAAAATGCTTTGGCACCTTTTACCATAAAAACAAACGGGTGGGCCAAAAGTGAGTGGAAATGTGTAACCATCGTCCAGATGCTCCCACGCTACGGTCAGTGGTCCCGGGAGATGAAACGATTTATTACCACCGAACTTTATTCAGCAGATGTTGTTTCAGTCCTTCCTTATACGTGACTTGATGTTTACTTGGTGTAATTTATAATTTTGATGTGGTCAGTAGGATAATACCTATATAGATCTAAGTAAGAAATGTAGGTCGTGAGTTCAAATTTTAAAGATAAATAAATAAAGAGGCTGGGGCACAAAGTGTGACTGTAAAATCGACTGGTTGTGGGTTCGATCCACACTCGAAGAAGTGAAATATTTATTTACATCTATATTTCAATTTCTTCGCTCTGGTGTCGAGGCAAAGCGAAGCGTTGAGTTCTGCCACTCCACACGCAATGCCTCCAGAGCTCGGTGGAAAGTGGGGAAAGGAGGGTCTTAATACAAAGTTCCCTCTGCCTACCCTGCTGTGTAATGGATACAGCGTGATGCTGATTTCTTCTTCCTCAACTTTATTTTAATAGATCTTACAGGTAAACATCTATATTATCTTTATTACAACTGTAAATATTCCCCTAATTAAGACATGAATACGAAATCACCACGTGCGACTCATCAAGTTTTGTGATACTATGATGCTAAGTATTTTATTCTTTTTTAGAGTTCCGTACCTTTTAAGGAAAAAACAGAATCCTTATAAGATCAATTTGTTGTCTGCCTGTTTGTCTGTTTACTTATCTCGAGCCTTTATCTCAGGAACGCTTGGAGATATCATGTTGAAATTCAAACTATACATCCAGATCTTTACCACCACGATTTCTTGAAGAAAAAAACGTATTTCTGCATTTACTTAAAAAAGATATGGCCAAAGATATGGTATGCGCCAAAAAATGCGTATTTCGATACTATAGAAGACATCAAAATGAATAGGGTTCTTTCTGATAACCCACAATTATGATATTTGACAGCTAGCATCTACAAGTACTAATTCAGGGAAATATCCGAAAACCAGACATTCGTGGTTAAATCCTAAAAAATATAGCCTTAAATAGAAAAAAACGCATATTTCGACACTATAAAGGGAATCTAAATTGATAGGGTACTTCTGGTTCGTCTAGAATTACGAAATTTACAGGCAGTACTAGTTTAGGAAAAAATTACACTTTTGTAAACTAATACACTTGTGAAAACTATGTATTTGTGGTTAGATCCTAAAAAATAATAGCCTGAAAAGGGGTGGAAAATTTTGGTTTTGAGGCCGCAAGTTCAAGTTAGGTGAGGGCTCTGGCTAGGCCCATGCTTGGCCTAGCCAGAGCCCTCACCAGTTTCAAAAAAAGTTGTACGGAATCCTCGGTGGGCGAGCCCGACTCGCGCTTGTCCGGTTTTTTATTTACTTAGGTAAGATTCTTAGAGTGTAAGCAAATTATTTGTTGATAGATAACTAGTAAAGCAGCCAATAAGAAAACTTTTAATGAGATCTTCTTATCTGTTACATAAATCAGAAAGATCAATATCTACTTCGAGTATGAAGCTTTGAAAAAAGTCTCAATTTGTTCATTTTTCAAGAATAAAATGTATTAAAAATATTATGTTACTAGTATTATTTTTAAATGGCTATCGTTTTTCATTCATCACATAATGTACTTGTTTAATAATTATGTCATATACATTAAAATTTACACATTAGTTTTTTTGTAACATCTTTCTCAAATGTAAAAAATATTTAATTTTTACCAAGTTAATATATAATAAAAATATTTAATATATAATAGGCATATAGAAGGCAAAGTAGGCTAATTTTAAGACACTTATTGAGTGGCAGAAATCAATACAGCGCTTTGTTTTGTTACCGGAATAATGAAATGAAACGAATTCATTTCCTCTAATGGTAATCAAATCCACAACCGACGCTTTTACAACCACACGCTGTGCCATGCCGCCACGAGGACGTTCTTATAATAAAGTAAATCAATTTTTTTAGTAAAACCACGACCTAATTTACATGTAGAATAAAAATATATATTATATTTCTGTACTAAATACATGTCAGGCCTATCATGGCGCAGCGGCACGAGGTGTGACTGTAAAACCGACTGGTTGTGGGTTCGATCCCCACTCGAGGAGATGAAATATTTACTTAAATTTATATTTCCTTTTCTTTGCTCTAGTGTCGAGGCTAAGCGCGGCGTTGAGTTCTGCCACTCAACACGCAATGCCTCCAGAATTCGGCAGAAAGTGGGGCACGGAATGTCTTAACACTAGGTTCCCTCTGCCTACCCTGCTGTGTGTTTCCTGTTTTTACTAAATACATCAGATACTCTATTTTAACTTAAAACTTAAACAGCTATAGCTACACCACCTCCCGATAGTCTGTCAATATGTCACTTCCGGTGAACGCGGTTATTAATTCACACCGTTCACAAGCACTATTTGCTAGTAAATAAACAATTTGTTGCCACGCCGCAAAACAGGTGTTGCCCGTTTAGTCGGTTCGCGGTCGAAATGTATGGAGCGGGGCTTTGAGGTGCGATTTAATCTACTTTGATGTGGAATAAAATATAAAGAGTGTATGTAGTTGTTAATTTTATTACTCTGTGGTTAATAAAAAAAGACGTATAATATAAATAAAATGTTGTTTTTTTTTTGGTGGTGTTCGTGTTATATAATTTATTTTGTGAATTTATGTGTGGGTCAGTGTGTAGTGGCGCAGGGGCGCAAGTATGACTGTAAAATCGACTGGTTGTGAATTCGATCCTCACTCGAGAAAATGAGATATTTATTTACATTTATATTCACACTCACTCTGGTTTAGAGGTAAAATGCGGCGTTGAATTCCGCCACTCAACACGCAATGCCTCCAGAACTCGGCGGAAAGTGGGGAACGGAGTGTCTTAACACTAGCTTCCCTCTGCTTACCCTGCTGTGTGCGGGATACAACGCGAAGATGATTGGTTTTTTTTTTAATGTGTAGGTATAGAATTAACATCAAAGTCGTAAAAAGTTATAAAATAAAAAAAAACCACGTCATTTTTTATATAGGTAGACTAGTTTAATTATTTTACTTTTTTTATTTTTACATAGGTGATGTACGTATAAAATTGTATATAGAACTCTTCCCTGTTGAATAGCTGATAGACCAGTGATAGACAACGAAAAGGTGTGAAACAAAATTTTAAAGCAAATTCAAAGGACTATTTAGAAAACTACAAACGCAAAGCTACTAAAAATTATTTATATACATAGATATTGTAATATAAATAGGTATATTTAAAGCTAACACATTCCCCTGAAATTGTTTTAACTGAACCAGAGCGGCCGCTGCGGTAACAGCCTTCGCACGATTATTTTTATTCGTAGGCGTCCATTTTCCTTTATTTATAAAAGCGCGTTTTATATTTTTTTACTTCACTTTAGTTTTAGTTGAACAAATACTTTTTCTCTTTATACCGGCCTAAATGCCCAGTGATTTAGTGCTTTAAATTTTACGTACTTCCACGTGAAATATGGAATGCATTTTGTTGGTAAAAGGACGGTGGAGGTATATTTCGTGCGTTTGGAAATTTATTCAGCTTTGAAATGAAAAGCTCGAAATTAGTGCCTTTATTGCGTAAACTACCTAAATGTATAGAAAAAATATATAATAATGCGTTCTTGATGATAAGTGATACAAAACCGTCATTTTTCGCGTTGCTATCGCTTGTCGCTATCAATCAAAAAATATGTGCTTAAATAGTAGATAATTTGTTAATCGTTGGAGAAAATATTTTTACTTCAGAAACTTTCATTGTTAATTTCAATGAGGCATTTCTATAAATATTTAATCTAAAGAAAACAACCAACAGCTGAATTATGTTTCTATCGATCAATTCTTTAAAAAGCGATTTCATCTTAGAATAACTAAATAGTACAATAAATTTAGTATAAACATACAAATTCTCAATTTATTATTATCTTTTACGAAATAATTTTACCTGTCTGTATATTCTATATTAATAGTTCTATTTTCTTATCTTAAATTTCTCTAAATAGTTTCCGTCGGCATTTCGTATTTAGGGTAACAAAAGTAGTTTATTAAGCAACCTTCATGTAGAAATAGCATTAGGAACCCGTAACTCCATTTAATAACACACGCTTATCTAAAGAGATATTGCATGTAATTGTGAATTGTTTGAGTAGGGACGACAGCGGGTTATCTGAGCAGCCAAGATTTATAATTAGGGGTCCAAACGCCGTGAGAAGTGGGGAATTTTAGGGAACCTACAAGTATTTGGTTGAACATATTTGCTTGTTTATAGCTTAGGAAGTTTGTGCATAACTTACTTATTTAACTTAGTTACAGAATGTATATTGTTATAAGAGTTGTGGATATGTTATGATGTATCATTTTTTATTCTTTTATTTGCTTATATTTTATTTAATAGAGCTTTAAATGTTTTTATATGAGTGAAAGAATTCATTGGTAATAAAACTTTGACTAACTTTGAGAGTTTAACCCTCTCTCTCAAACTTTAGTCATGTTATGTTCAAATAGTTACAGAATTTTGATATTTTTGCAATCCAATATTTGTGTTTAACAACCCAGGAATTGAGTATTTGAGGTCAGTTTTTTGTTCCACTTTCACGCAAAAACTACCATGCCAATTTAGATGAAACTTTACAGCAATATAGCTTATACATCAGAATAATAATAAAAAAATTGCGAAAATTTAATATTATTTGTCTATACTATAATGATAAGCTCAAGCGGACGACGTCTGAGTCGCAAGTAAGTAATAAACTTAACAAAAGGTCATTCTAAAATTTTGCATATAAAAAAAAATCTAAAGGTCCGTGTTTAAATTTTTCACAAGTTTATGTACAGTTTCATGACAGATAAACTTGAACTTTGTAAGCATTCATACACTTCAGTAACATCAACTCGTTACACTATCGATTAATGCAGTCCGCTGGGCCGAAGAAAAAGTTTGATCCGTCCGCAGGTTGTATGGGCACGTTTCGGCACTGTCAATGTTTACATGCCATTACAACGTAATCCTTACTGATGTAACCTTTAAGTAACACGTAAAGTAAAAATGTTTTAGACATTTATTTATTTTTTTTTTAATTAAAATTAAAATTTTTGTTGATAACTATTAATTTTCGAGTCGAGGCCGGTCGTGACGCAGTGGCACGAGGTGTGACTGCAAAATCGACTGGTTGTGGGTTCGATCCCCACTCGAGGAGATGAAATATTTACTTAAATTTATGTTTCCATTTCTTCGCTCTGGTGTCGAGATTAAGCGCGGCGTTGAGTTCTGCCACTCAACACGCAATGCTTCCAGAATTCGGCAGAAAGTGGGGAACGGAGTGTCTTAACACTAGGTTCCCTCTGCCTACCCTGCTGTGTGCGGGATACAGCGTGAAGCTGATTTGATTTTTTGATTTTTATTTAACTATTAATTTTTACGTAAAATTTACTATAAAAAAACATATTACAAATTCTATATTTAGCAAAGAATTCTTAACAATTTCTTAGTAAATTTGGGCAATTCGAGCATTGCCATATTCTTATAAAAAAGATTTTTAACAATAACTGGATCGTGAGCGGAACTGAAAATCTTCAATAAAAAAGTAGGACAAGTGAATCAGATTTTTTTCAGCACAATTTAAATGAGATCTTAAAAGTGCATTAAAGCAAGAAATGGGTCAAAAACAACCTCGTTATAAATACTTTTATTTTAAAGAATCTTTTGTCACCAACTGACATAGATAATAAAAATAAAATAAGAATATAACTTTTCAAAGTTAAATTATGTTGAAAATCAATAAGACTTAGAATTCAGAGTAAGATTATTTTATTTAAGTCTTAAACAATTAGACAAACGTAGTTTTTGACAATAATATATAAGTTATTGCTTATATACATGTTATTTTTAAACTTTATCTTTAAAATTTACGTTTTATCTCTAGTAGGAGAGAACAGACCGACAAACACTGCGTTCGATCTGCATCTGATCCACTGTCCACTGTCACCATTAAAAAATCACGAATTCAATTTATAATATTTTTTTCCATCGAAATAAAATAGACCAGAGCCAGGAAATGAAAAAAATATTTTTTTATTCCCCTGAATGGGAATCGAACCCACAATTGACACAATCGCATGCCAACACCACCACAACAGTTATAAATCTTCCTACCCCTGCCTATCCCTATCTACCTAAATCCCAATACTCTGAGCTCCATCAATAATATAATTTTAAAACGGACATCAAACATCGACAAATCCACACGTCAATGCCTGATTGGGACCCGTTTTGACCACAAAAGACCCGTTTGATTGCCAATTTGCCTTGTTTACTTTGTCCGACAGTACAGATATACAAATGATGCTATTAGACGATAAAATGTTTGAGAATAGAATAGTTAAACGTTTTGATTTGAAATTTAACAAGATTTGGATAATGGAGGTCGTTCCCTCGTCCTTTTACCCTTGGTGTGTGTCTACGTTAAATTTATTGTTATATATTTGTTACTAATGCAGCTTAAGATAAAATGAAACAAGCTTAGATAAATTTAGAATTAGATTTTCCATATTTGTCGAGTATGCTTTGTTGTTGAACATTCACTATGGTAAAGATGTAGCTTCAATTTTAATTCAGGGGACTATTTTAATAAAGACGTTTTTAATTATCTTGACTTAAGCTGACAAACTCCGTCTTTCAGTCTACCCAACAAAAGTCGATCCAATTTAGTTCACATTGATTTCTGGGTTACATTTTCATTAATGTGGTGCTGACAAAATTATAATTATCCATTATTCTGTATTTATAAGTATATTTTTGAGGCCAGTCGTGGTGCAGGGGCACAAAGTGTAACTGTAAAATTGACTGGTTGGGAGCTCGATCCCCACTCCCCCACCCCCACCTTTTCCCCGAGGAAATTAAATATTTGTTTACATTTCTATTTTCTTCGCTTCGCTTCCTTCGCTCTGGTGTCGCGAGGCAAAGCACGGCGTTGAGTTCCGCCACTCAACACGCAATGCCTCCAGAACTCAGCGGAAAGTGGGTAACAAAGTGTCTTAACAGTAAGTTCCCTTAGCCTACCCACCCGTGTGCGGGATACCGCGTGAAGCTGATAAAGAAAAAAGTATATTTTTGTAAAAGTCTCACTGGTCTACTAAAACACAACCAGTAACCATATCTAATCGTTTTAAACAACCAAACACCTGATTCAACTTCACCTGTTTAATGAATGGCTCTCCACAAGAACACAATTAATGCCGTGCCGTGCCTCGATTTACCACAAAAAGCAGACCGATTGCACAGTCGGTTTATTTATTTGTGGTTTTAACATGTCAGTAAGGAAATTTTGGGAGCTGATATCTATCTAAACATTGTAAATTTTTCATTTTTTAGCTTAAGGCATAAAGTAGGGTATAGGGAGGAATCTAGTGTTAGGACACCATGTTCTCCGCTTTCTGTTCCATCTTCGGAACATTGTAAGTGGTGGAAATTAACGCCGCGCTATATCGCGTTGCAAAAGCCAAGGAAATAAAAATCACAGCCTTTACTTATAGTACAAATAAGATTAGAGTTTAAACAAGATTTGAATAATAGTGAAGGTTTGTTTACCGTTCGTTCGGAAATTTGCAGTTTTTTTTTCATTTTTCTCATTTATACAAATATGAGAAAAATTATTTATAAAATAGCCAATATAAATAAGCTTTGGTAAATAAATAAATGATAAATATTATATATCTGTATAGAATAAACTAATAGTAATTAACTGCTCGCTATAGCATTTAGCTGAACATGCATTGATTATCGCTGCAATTTTAATTCTAGAAATAAACATTTTTCATTTTTTTGGTTCCTAAACCTAACAAAAGTGGACTGAATTTTCGATAAGGTGTCCTACAGGTGAAACTACAGCGACGACGCGACGACGATCTGAGAAAAATGTTAATGCAAATCATATTAAAATAACACAGCAAAAATGTTATATGTCCTTATGTATATTATAAAAATCTTATATATATTATACCTACTGCACAAAGTCACGCAACCTATAAAAGCTTCCAACGCTCAAGCGTTCTTAAAGATTTATCTCATAATGTTACGTTTTCCTCCTCGGAAATAGTCGTAGTCTTTATGATAAGCAGCAATTAAGTTGCTCCTTCGATGACACTTGACACAGATCTTTGATGAAAAGAAAAGTGTTCGTTTTGTGTTACTGCTATATTATATTTACTAGCGACCCGCTCGCGGCTTCGCCCGCATCAACAACATGTTTTTTTGTTAAATTAACTAAATTACGTTCGTGTTTGTTTATAATAAGAAAATTTTGATAATATATTGTGGTTACATTATTATGACATTATTATAAGATTTTGGATTATTTTAGAGATAAAAAACACAGTTTGATATACTCGTACGTATGTTGATATTAATAAGATCAGTTAAGTACTTTTTTGTATATATTTTATCATATCAGTTTTTTTTAACTTGGCGCCGGGCAGAGGGAATCTGGTCTTCTAAGACACTCTGTTGCCATTAAAACATTTTCGTTTCCCGCTTTCCAACGACTTTTGAAGACATTGCATCGAACCCCCAACCTCACTTTTACATCCTCGCCCCTGGTCCCATGCTTCACGACTGGCCTCACTTTATAGGATAAATATATTATATCATGTATATCGATATTATAAAAACCGATCATGTATATAGATGGACAGACACAATAAATATATTTATATACAATAAACATATTTCTATAGCGTTTCTTTGTAAACAATATTTACAGTACCATTCTCAGGGACATAGACAAAAAGATTTTCTGCATTACTCACACGGGACAGAGCAACGTAGAGTTGTCCGTGGGAGAAGCAAGGTGTACTAAGATCTACACCGGCGGTATGAAGTGTCTGTCCTTGCGCTTTATTTATTGTCATAGCAAAGCAGACACTTATAGGGAATTGCACACGCTTAAACTGGAAAGGAAAGTTATTGGGAATCAACGGAATACGTGGAATAAATACGCGCTCCCCCATAGCACACCCAGTTAAAATTTCCGCTTCAATAACGTTTCGCTGGAGAGAAACCACCTTCAATCTGGTTCCATTGCATAATTTTGGAGGACTTAAATTTCGTAGTAATATTATTGGTACACCAATTTTTAAGATAATTTTATGTGAGGGTAACCCCGAAGCATTCAATGAGTTTAAAAACTCGACTGGATAGTGGGTGGCATCTTCTTCATCGACTACACGATTTATTGACGTGTACTCCATACTCTCTCCGACAACCCGCCTTAAAATATTTTCATTAATTACTCCAGCTATATCATTCCGAGGTGTTAAAATGGCTCGTTCACACATCCAAGAATTTTCGGAGTTTGGTATTACAGCTGGATCACCATAAACAGCAAAAATCAGAGCTTCTAGAGAGGAAACTGTATGACACAAAGACTCTTGCAGCACGATTTTTCCAGCTTCTTCTGGATATGTGCCGTCGCCTATTTTTAGTAGAAGCCGTGAAAATTCGTTTGCATTGGGATTGCCACTTCCATGTGCACGCATATTTACAGTAAGGTGCATTCGAGTAATGTTGGCCCATAGATTAGAACTTTTTAGACAGGCGTTAATTTCATTAGCTCTTGTACCACGCGGTACTACTGGTAACGTCTGCCTAAAATCTCCACAAAACAGCATTGTTACGCCACCCATAGGCTGGTTGCAGCGCCGAACATCTTGTAGGGTTCTATTAACAGCTTCGATTGCTTTGCGGTGTGCCATGGTACATTCATCCCATATTATTAAGCTGCAGTCTCGCAAGACGGAAGCCTTATCAGAATTCCTTGAAATATTACAAGCTGGACTTTCACTGCAATCTAATTGTAATGGTATTTTGAACATAGCATGAGCTGTTTTACCCCCTGGTAATAGAGTGCTTGCTATACCAGAGGATGCTACAGCTAAAGCAATCTTTCCCTCGCTACGAAGTTTTGCCAAAATAATTCTGGTAAGAAATGTTTTTCCGGTACCTCCAGGAGCATCCAAGAAATACATTTCTCCAAATTCATTATTGGCACTGTGATATACGCGTTCATAAATTCTCCTTTGTTCTTCTGTAAGACGCGGAAACTCTACACGAATAAATTGACTCAATTCTGAAGAATTATAATTGGTTTCTGCGGAATATTCAGTGTTATGTTGGGTAGGATTTATGTTTGGCTCTGGTAATCCGTATCTCGATAAAATATTTCCACCAATACTTATTACTACCTCCTGTAAAGCTGATAAACATCGATTAAAAATATTTTCGCGAAGTCCTACGTCAATATCACTATTATTATTAGCCTCCTGTGCTTGATATAAAAAGTCTTGTGCTAATTGGTATTGATATTTTTGCCACAAATGTGCTGCATCCGAAAGAGTACAAAACACTATCATTACAGCAAATAAATGGCGCAAAGAACGTGGACTATTGCTGACGCATGCTTCTCTCAAGGCGTTATCCCAATGCTGGTCATCATCTAGCAAGCCTCGAACACGACATGCGGCTTGGAAACTTGGATACTCAATTTCGTTAACTTTTTTTAATGCTGCAAATGATGTTGGTCCACGTACAATAAACAAAAGCATACGCAAATAAAAGCACTCGGTATTATTTGGATGCACTGTGTATACGCGTCCAATAACATGATCTCTAAACACACCAGCTACACCTTCCACGGGTATGCCACGTTTACGACGATTGAAGGAACCTCGTTGTCCATTGCATTCATATGTATAGTATGACGGCACTTCTTCATATAATAAAGTTTTAGCAAAATTGTCCGTCTCACATAATTTGAAAAAGCTTAATAGAGTTGTTTGTCGGGGATTCTCTAATTGTTGCCTTACATTATTGATGTCAAAATATACACGTTGACCTCCTTCAAGGTGGACGTCTAAATGCACAACAGGAGGATGGTGTTGGTGTATAGGAAAATTTAAAATCCGCCAAACAGATTCTGATGAGCTTATGTATCTACCTGATTGAAATCTGGTGACTTCATCACGCTCGTTCCTCACCCCAAATGTAGCGCGATCATCGCCTTTATGAATATATTTTAACACGTACTTAATACTCTCTACACTGCTACATATTTCAACATTTATATGGGCAGAAAATGTTTTAGATAATACTGGTGAATAAGGTACTACCCATCTGTTATCCACAATGACTTCTTGTCCTCGTGACCTTATTTCAGTAGTATGTCCTCCTTGTGCTGGAGACCTCCGGCGATACTTTGGATATCCATCCTCTCCAGATTGGGTCTCTTCTAGAAAGGCTCTTGGATATCGTTTCGTGCACCGACCGTCTTTCATGCAGGGAGAGTTGAAATTGAAAGTACCGCAGGGTCCATGAATCATATGGGTTTTCACAATATTATGCAATGTTTGATCTTCATTTGGATTTGGTATTTCTGCGCTTATCACTTTATTTACATCATTAGGGCGTATTTTGTCTTGAAGCCACAACAAAATATGTGCGTGCGGTAAGCCCCTCTTTTGCCACTCGACACTGTATGTGAAGCATAAAATATGACCAAAAATTTTCTCTTTTGTCAGCAAATTCATCAGTAATTTAAGTTTTAAATGGAAAACTCTGGCTATGATATCATGTCGATCATATGAAAATTGTCCAGGAAGCAATGAAGATGTAATTTCCTCCCATTTCGGATTTGTGGTAAATGTGATAAAGAGGTCTGGTCGCCCATATTTTCTAACGTAACAGAATGCATCTTGCACGCGCCTATTCATATATCGCGGACCGCCGGTAAAACTTGAAGGCAGAATGACTAAACGTCCCAGATTATCAATATCTGTATCATTCTGCATGGCATCCTGGAGATCGACGTAGTTTTCAGCTCGCAACTTTCTTTGATTGGTACGAATGTAAACCAAGCGTTCTGTCTCAATTTTGGCATACATGTCAACTATAAATTGGCTGAATAAGCCCCGGAATCTGTGTAAGTATATGAAACGGTTGTTTCTTATTTGAAGCTGGTGTGAATAAAATTGCATAGCCGACGTTTTTTTATTGAAATTCTGTGCACCGGTTTGAGGATTCACATTGTACACTGCAAAGTTATATCCGTCTTCACCGCGACAATAAATTAATGGATATTGAAGTGCATCATAGGCACGGTGAGTCTCGGAAATACGTTGCAGTCTATCATCCCGTGCACGTAGTACTATATCGCGACGCTCACACTCCTGGTCAACCAGTACTACAGCAACTTCATCTACAGTGGGAGCATTAAATCGGCCACGGTGCTCGTGTGGAGCTATCTTATCTGCACTAATTACAAACTTATACTCTATGTTGCGGCTTTGCGGAACAGACTCCATAGCCGCTTTAAAACTACGCACGTAAGGATTGACTTCATGCAGCATATTTTGGAGTTCAAGAAGTAAATCGGTGTTGAGGTTTGGAAAATGTTGTCCTCTTATATTAGCCTGTTGATTATAATCAGAAACAAAATAAATTTGCAAATATTTTGGTTCATTTTCAGGCAGTAAAGAACCAATGGCATGGTATACTTGGCCTTGGATTTTGAAAGTTGGCATAAATGCACCTTCAAGTACCTCTTTAGCGCCAAAAGAAGTCATCTGAAATGCATTGTTGAAGGAACGTATATTGCTTAAGAATTGCTTTGATCGTGGATGATCTCCAGTTATCAAAGACTTAAGTGGCTCTGGGGGCGGTTCTTCAAAAATATTCAGCTGCACTTTGCCATTTGAACAACAGACTCCATCTGTTTCTTTACTCCATTTCAAAGCTTGGCAATGCTGGCAGACTTTTGTCATAGTACCAATGTCTGAAAATTGAGCATAATTTACTCTCGTAGTATAAAGAAAACCGCTTCGTTCTTTATTCATCCATGGTTGGACATCATTTTCCTGAATATTTTCGAATTCGTCATCACTTTGGGAGGAAATTGACATTCTATCTAAAGTGTGAAGAAGTCGATCAGCAGCTAAGCGACTAATACGGTGTTCTACATTTTCATTACTGCGAACTTCTGCAATTCTTTCACGCTCTGTTGATAATGTAAGTAATCGGTCGTCACGCATATTATGGTAGTGCTCTCTACCTGCTTCTAATCGCGTTTCGTATTGTGTGTATGTCTCTGATCTCCTTGATAAAGCATGATTATCACGGTCTGCCGTTAGTTGTAACTCACGTTGAGTATACGTTTCTGACTCGCGAAACAATGAATGATGTTCGCGATCTGCCGTCAGTCGTGAGTCTCGCTCAGTAAACGTCTCGGACGCGCGAGACAAAGAGTGGCGTTCACGATCTGCTGTCAGTCGTGACTCTCGCTCAGTAAAGGTCTCGGACGCGCGAGATAAAGAGTGGCGTTCACGATCTGCTGTCAGTCGTGACTCTCGCTCAGTAAAGGTCTCGGACGCGCGAGACAAAGAGTGGCGTTCACGATCTGCTGTCAGTCGTGAGTCTCGCTCAGTAAAGGTCTCGGACGCGCGAGATAAAGAATGGCGTTCACGATCTGCTGTCAGTCGTGAGTCTCGCTGAGTAAATGTCTCGGACGCGCGAGACAAAAAGTGGCGTTCACGATCATCTGTCAGTCGTGAATCTCGCTCAATAAATGTCTCGGAAGCCCGAGACAAAGAGTGACGTTCACGATCTGCTGTCAATCGTGAATCTCGAATAGTAAACGTCTCGGATTCTCGAGATATAGTGTGACGTTCACGATCTAATGATAGTCTTAAGTCTCTCTCAGTAGAGGTTTCGGACAGGCGAATTAAAGAGTGACGTTCGCGATCAGCCGTTAGTCGTGAATCTCGCTCAGTAAATGTCTCGGATTCTCGGGATATAGTGTGACGTTCACGATCTACTAACAATCGTGACTCGTGTTGGGTAAATGTTTCTGAGCTGCGAGACAGCTGGTGACGTTCGCAATCAGCAACCAAACGGCGTTCACGTTGTGTAGATGTCTCAGCGGCTCGAGCCTCTGAATGATAAACGCGATCCTGACTCTGTCGCAATTGACGTTCTTGTACTCGTTCGGCTAATCGAGTATTCGCTGTTCGACTACACTGCGAAGTCAAGCGACTCTGACGCTCAGAATCACTCTCTGTAGCACGTAGATTAATTTGACGTTCCCGTGCATTATCAAGCCTTTCCTGTCTGTCGTCTTCAGTTTCTTGCGAACGATTTACCTTCATTCGCTTTCTCGATCTAGCATATTGAGAAGTATTCGATTTTTTCCTTCCAGGCATAATTATGCGCTAATCTTTAGCTATAACAAAAAATCAATCCGTAAACAAAATCAGTGTCCTTTCAAGAAAGAAAGAAGGTCTAGATTAATACTTTATACGTAAATAGATATCGTAATTCCTATAAAAATGCTTATTAAGTCCGAATCAAGATATCAAAACCAGTGAGTGTCCTTTAAGAATGCCTAGATTATGTTATTCGTACAAAATATTCAAGTCCTACAAAAATGCCTATTAAGTCCGAATCAAGATAGCAAAATCGGTGTCCTTTCAGAATGCCTAGATTACAATGTTATACGTAAATAAATATCCAAGTCCTATAGAAATGCCTATTAATTCCGAATCAAGATAGCAAAATCGGTGTCCTTTAAGAATGCCTAGATTACAATGTTATACGTAAATAAATATCCAAGTCCTATAGAAATGCCTATTAATTCCGAATCAAGATAGCAAAATCGGTGTCCTTTAAGAATGCCTAGATTACAATGTTATACGTAAATAAATATCCAAGTCCTATAGAAATGCCTATTAATTCCGAAACAAAAGAGCAGAATCAGTGTCCTTTGATGAAAAGCCTAGATGCCAACAACAACAACTGCCAAGAGATATAAATATTTCGAGAGAAGAGCTATCAAGTTAATTTCGAAATAATTATGTCACTTTCACTTTTTAAATGACTTGTAATTCATATCGATATATATACAAACGTAAGAAAATCTTGCCAGCGCGATTTAGAAATGTCGTTTTTATGAACAACGCCATCTGTTGATGAATCTGTTGAAGTAAGTAAACATGATTGAACTGTATTTTTGCGTTATTTTTAATTTATTTTCTTTTAAACTAATACTATTTTAACATTTGTTTATTGTGTGAGGTTCAAATATAAAATAAATATATAAAATTATTTATAATATACTGTGTTGAGTGAGATATTTGTGGTGTATTTTTTTGTAGTTTTAGAAAGTAATGTTTATTTCTGATATATAAATATAACCACACGCTCGCGGCTTAAACTACAGAATTATTTACTTAATACCCTGAATTACGTTTCTGTTTTAATATATAGTGTATGTTTGCAATGTACTTAAGGTTCGTAATGTGAAAATGGTTAAAACCTTAAATTCATTAAATATATTTGATACTTCCTTAACATGATTATTTAATGTATTTTTTATATATAAAGTCTTGAGAAAGTTCTCTTGAGAAATATATCTACTGTGAATGAATGCAACGTACTTGTCAATGATTAAAATTTAAAATGTATTGACATCACCGCGTCATCTAAACACAATATAAACTTTTATAAACCATGAACTCACAATGTAACTGATATCCCAAACACCTTTTAAAATATTATTTAATATTTAATGCCTTGGCTCGTGATGTGTCTAGTGGTTAGAACTCTTTATAGTTGTGATCGTGAAGAACCCAAAATCTTTTAGAGATTCAGAGGAAACAGTGTTAAGAATTTCATATTATGCCATTAGAAGGTATCGCTTTAATAAGATATTTGCCATCAGAAGTTGTTCTTGTGTCAGTTATTTAGATAACTGCTGACTCGACAATATAACATTGTCATAACTCGAAGCTCGTCCGAAGATAAGCCAAGAGCGCGTCCTATCTTCCTCTCCACTATAACTGCGAACTAGTTATAATAAGAGGAAGAAAGAGTACGGGCCCCTCCCCGCCCTACACCGTGAGTTCCGACCAGACCGTGGCTTTACAGTCTTCGTTGAACCCTCCGGGACGTTTGTGTGTGATCTTTCCGAAGGTACTTGTTACGCTTGTTTATATTAAGATTGTATTAGAATAGTGATTCGTGATGTTGATTGATTTGTGAGATCAATATAAGTCGTTGGAACGAACGCACTACCGCTAGGCGGCCGATATGTTAAATAAACGCACGGCACACACCCCACAGTCGTGTCTCGAACCGTAGGCGGACACTACTACATACACCAGAGTTCCAGGACATAAAATAGCACCACACACCCGTATGAAGGCGGACACTACTACATACACCGGAGCTGGGACATAAAATAGCACCACACACCTACTACTCGTATACCAAGTCATAGACGTGGTATATAATATATCAATGACCAACGCCATACAAGCATAGCTTACGTATCGCGAGCATACTGCGAGACGGCATCAGCCACGACATAGTTAATGTCGCTATAACAGTTCGCATAAGCCCATCACGTCAGCCTTCGCGACGTCAAGCAACATTCAATATTATAATATGGATCAAAGATCCACAATATGTGTCGCTCCTACACATATATTGCCTTTATAAGAAATTCGATCCTAAAAGATCGTGCCATGATCGACTTCAAATTATCACATTATATTTATTATACATTTGGTACGAGTCTTTATGTGCATCATATTCATTTGTACCGTAGTACTTAATAGTTCGACTCAACCGCTGCCTTCCGAGCATCACCACCTCCTATATATACGGAACGACGGTCGCGACACTCGGGACGACAATACACGAACACGTCTCGATTAATATTTTATTCAAAATATATAGTTTGTATTATTCATAATTAACTATGTTATTTATGTGCATTGCCATGCATATTTTATTTTATTTATTTTTAACTTATACCATAGGTACATACTGTTACATTCAACCCCCTAAATTCTATGGAGTTCATCGAAATAGAATTTACATTTATTTATTTATTTACTATCAACCCCCAGATTGGGCAACCCCCCAACCTCACTATACTTTGTTTTCACAATCCCCAAACATGAATATTCCTTACACTGTAAACCTCCTCTATCTCATTCCATTTCACGGACAACAAATTGTAGGCGTATGCCTATTTGTATATATATATAATTACAAAGCCGTTTGACCATCCTGGTCACGGCACCAAATTGTAACTGATATCCCAAACACCTTTTAAAATATTATTTAATATTTAATGCCTTGGCTCGTGATGTGTCTAGTGGTTAGAACTCTTTATAGTTGTGATCGTGAAGAACCCAAAATCTTTTAGAGATTCAGAGGAAACAGTGTTAAGAATTTCATATTATGCCATTAGAAGGTATCGCTTTAATAAGATATTTGCCATCAGAAGTTGTTCTTGTGTCAGTTATTTAGATAACTGCTGACTCGACAATATAACATTGTCATAACTCGAAGCTCGTCCGAAGATAAGCCAAGAGCGCGTCCTATCTTCCTCTCCACTATAACTGCGAACTAGTTATAATAAGAGGAAGAAAGAGTACGGGCCCCTCCCCGCCCTACACCGTGAGTTCCGACCAGACCGTGGCTTTACAGTCTTCGTTGAACCCTCCGGGACGTTTGTGTGTGATCTTTCCGAAGGTACTTGTTACGCTTGTTTATATTAAGATTGTATTAGAATAGTGATTCGTGATGTTGATTGATTTGTGAGATCAATATAAGTCGTTGGAACGAACGCACTACCGCTAGGCGGCCGATATGTTAAATAAACGCACGGCACACACCCCACAGTCGTGTCTCGAACCGTAGGCGGACACTACTACATACACCAGAGTTCCAGGACATAAAATAGCACCACACACCCGTATGAAGGCGGACACTACTACATACACCGGAGCTGGGACATAAAATAGCACCACACACCTACTACTCGTATACCAAGTCATAGACGTGGTATATAATATATCAATGACCAACGCCATACAAGCATAGCTTACGTATCGCGAGCATACTGCGAGACGGCATCAGCCACGACATAGTTAATGTCGCTATAACAGTTCGCATAAGCCCATCACGTCAGCCTTCGCGACGTCAAGCAACATTCAATATTATAATATGGATCAAAGATCCACAATATGTGTCGCTCCTACACATATATTGCCTTTATAAGAAATTCGATCCTAAAAGATCGTGCCATGATAGACTTCAAATTATCACATTATATTTATTATACATTTGGTACGAGTCTTTATGTGCATCATATTCATTTGTACCGTAGTACTTAATAGTTCGACTCAACCGCTGCCTTCCGAGCATCACCACCTCCTATATATACGGAACGACGGTCGCGACACTCGGGACGACAATACACGAACACGTCTCGATTAATATTTTATTCAAAATATATAGTTTGTATTATTCATAATTAACTATGTTATTTATGTGCATTGCCATGCATATTTTATTTTATTTATTTTTAACTTATACCATAGGTACATACTGTTACAACAATCAGAATTTACTTTCCAAATACATATACTTTTTATTGTAGATATCGCCATTTGAGCTAGTCCTGACAAATATACCTACTTTATTTTTTTTGTTAATATCACCAACGTTGACGTTTAAAATAATAATTATGGTAGACTAAACAACTATTAATTGTACTTCTTTTTTCAGCTTCACGCTGTATCCCGCACACAGCAGGGTAGGCAGACGGAACCTAGTGTTAAGACACTCTGTTCCCTGCTTTCCGCGGAATTCTGGAGGCATTGCGTGCTGAGTAGTGAAACTCAATGCCGCACTCTGCCTCGACACCAGAGCGATGAAATGGAAATATAAATTTAAATAAATATTTCATTTCCTCAAGTGGGTATCGAACCCACAACCAGATTACAGTTACACTTTGTGCCCCTGTGCGACGAATGCCCTCAATTTACTTTTTTATTTTTAATTGTGGTTAAATAAAATAATCATAATTTAATTATGTCAGATTTCTATTAACCGACTTCTTAAAAGAGGAGGTCATCAATTCGACTGTATTTTTTATACTTGTTACCTCAGAACTTTTGATTGTGTGAACCGATTTTGATGATTCTTTTTTTATTTGGAAGCTAGTGCGTCCCGTATAGTCCTATTTTAATTTAGTTCATTTCCGACAATGGTATCTATGAGAAAATCATATAAATCTCAAATTTACATTATGTTTGTGCGCGACAAATGGACGAATATTTAAATATCAACTCAACCGATTTTAATGATTCTTTTTTTATTAGAAAGGGTACACATAAAGGGTAGTTTGGTGAAAGTTTGGTTAAGTTCAGAGTATGAAATCCGGTTGAAATTGAAGAAGTTGATTTTTTTTATTAAAAAATATAATAATGTTATTTTTTCTGGTAAAATTTCTTTATACTCCATGATAAAAACTATTGTATAAATTGTATTAGACTTTGAACTATTACCATGCTAAAAATAATTGAATTTCATACAGTAGTTATCAGTATTTTAAGTAATTTACATTTTTCAGTTTTTATTTTTTTTAAAGAAAATTATAATGAAATTTGGAATGAAACCCAAAAAAAATGTACCTTGGGACCCTAGGCTAATACCATGCAAAAATTCATAAATTTCTGTCCAGTAGTTTTTGCGTGATTGACGAACAAACAAACAGACAGACAGACAGACAGACAGACAGACAGACGGACAGACAGACAGACAGACAAGAATTCTGCTGAGTGGTTTTTTAGTTTCTATAATCGACATATAAACCGACCTGATTTTTATTTTTTTAATATCTTTCATGTACAGAATTGACTTTTCTATCCTTTTATTATATATAGAGATAGAGATAGAGATTAGTTATATTTTAAATATTAAAAACTAGTTATGGTATGGAATAGTTAAAAAAAAACTAGTGATTCATCAACATACAGTTTTTTTTATTGAAATTGGAAAATACGATAGATATTAAGATAATTTGATGTCTTCTTGCAGTAGTAAAAATTACTATTTGAGCATTTTTTTTATTTAATTTATTATTTCAAATCATAGATATATACTTAATATTTCCAGGAAAGAAAATATATAAATGGATAAATATAATATTTTTTATCTTTTGTATACTATTCACCTATAAATATAATGCTAATACCTAAAAGTTCTAATTACTTAACCTTATCCGTATTCTCCGTATTCTCTTTCCATTGTAGATATTACGAGTATTAGCCTTTCATG
The DNA here is from genome assembly GCA_021202915.1 of Heliconius himera. Lineage (NCBI taxonomy): Eukaryota > Metazoa > Arthropoda > Insecta > Lepidoptera > Nymphalidae > Heliconius > Heliconius himera. Next base: position 291,007 of record JAJHJA010000473.1, on the reverse strand, counting down.
CCAAAAAAATATAGATTTTGACGTTGACGTTTTTTTATAGTCTGAACTCAAACTCAAAGTTAACGAAAACAAAGTCGTAGTCTAAAGATAGTACTAAAATACAGTATATATATTATAATTCGCTCTTTTGGTGCAATATTGACGTATTTGCGAATGCAGCAGACCCAATGCAACTTTATAAATAATTTTTTCGCATAAAATTGTCACAATAGAAATATTTTTTAAATAAAATAATGAAAAATGTACCTACTATTGTACTATATACATACATACTGCAAAAATGTATATTAAAAAAGGATGTCTTTCGTCCGTCTGGCTCGCTCGCTAGAATGTTATTTGTTTTTCTTCACGCCACATTACACGGGACCGAGCCTTAGGGTTATAGAATATTATGTTAGTATATATTTGTATGTACGTATGTATGTATGTTTCACGCCACTTTGGCATTTCACAGTTTATATGATGCGCTGTCTAGACGTGATGTACTCTAGGAGATTAGATAATAATCAAATTTTATGTACAATTTTTAAGTATTGGTGTAGCTTGTTCATTTTTTAATATCAGTTTTGAGCTTAAATGTAACTGATGTGGAATAAAAAAAGTGGAATAGAATAAAGGATAGGATAGAATAAAGAAATAGAGGTAGGATATAAAGAATCACTTCGATACAATTTTTAGTTTTCGAGAAATTTGTGTACAAACAACACACGTACATTTAAGAAATGTGATTGGAAGCCTAAATACATAATCAAAATCGTTCCTGCTCAAATATAATAAAATATCGATATAAACGATACCACCTACACATACACATGTCAAAATTATAACCTCCTTATTTTGAAATCGGTTATTAAAAAAAATCAAATCTAGGTTACTAAAACTAATAAACTATACTAAAATTTTAGTTCCATTACCCATAAACACGCTTACTGTGGCAACATTAATAACAGTTAATTACTAAACAATATCACAACGTTTCATTAGTTTGGCATTTTGATAATTATAAGGCTGTCCTACATTAATATAGAGGGATGATGTACGGCGCGTATGTATTCATTAGTACTAGATGTGTAATTAGCTTTATAATTATATGTTATTAGGTAGTCTATTGGATTTCCTGTCGTTGCTCGCTTAGTTTATTAATTTTCATATTTTTACACATTTATTATTCATTCAGAAGTATAGGAAATAATTAGAGATTTGTCTTTGTATAGGAAATTTAGTAATAATCACACTTTGCTTTTTCTTTTTAACGTTCTTTACATCCTATTATACGGAACTCTTATATGAGCACCCTTTTTGGTCCGTCAGTCCGTCTGTCACATATATATTTAAGGATCACGTGAAGGTATTAAACTGAAAGTAATACCACGATGAAATTAGGCAAATTTAAGTTTGTAATTTTTTATAAGCTGTACTTCCCGTTGACCTACAATTTTAAAATTGATCCGGACGCTTTGGTAAACGAGTCCGACTCGCACTTAACCAATTTTTAAATTTTACGTTAAACCAAATTAATGTGTATTCAAACTAGATTTCATTAGGCTGAAAGTAAATGTTAAAAAATAAAAATAAATGTTATATATACTGTTGAGGCCAGTCGTGGCGCAGGGGCACAAAGTGTGATAGTAAAATCGACTGGTTGTGTGTTCGATCCCCACTCGAGGATATGAAATATTTATGTACATTTACCTTCGCCGAGTTCTGGAGACAATGCGTGCTGAAGGGTGAAACTCAACGCCACGCTTTGCCTCGACACCAGAGCGAAGAAATGGAAATATAAATTTAAATAAATATTTCATTTCCTCGAGTGGGGATCGAACCCACAACCAGTCGCGTTTACAATATTTTTCCTTGTAATTAATTATTACAGTATAATTATAATTTTCACCAAAAAACCAATTTGTTCAATTTCGACCGGACCTCATAATCAGAACCTAAACTTCCACCCAACTATTTTTGAAGTGTATGTATCCTTTGGGTTGTGGCGCAGAGGCACAAGCGTGCGACTGGTAACACGACAGGTTATGGGTTCGATTTCTAAAAATATTTAATATTTTCATTTCCTCAGTCTAGTGACGAGGCACACGAACTCAGAATTCGATGGAAAGTGGGGATCAGAAGTGTCTACGCTCTCAGGTTCTTTACCTACCCTGCTAAGTGCAGGTTCCAGAGTTTACGCTAACAAAATATAGAAAAGGTAATAATAATAATTTCAACAACGCAGCTTTTGAATCCTTTCAAAAAACTTATACTTCTAACAAAGCATATTTTAATATTCCAGTCTGAAAATAAGAAAACAGTATTATATTAAAAGGGTCTACTTTGTGAGAGATCTCGAAATTCATTTAGAACGATGCAGGGAAAGGATAGTTGCTTGTGAGGAAATAAAAGATAGATACAGCTTTATTTCTTTAATAATTAAGTTCATTTTCGTTTGTTTAATATATCAAGGCTAATTTAAATTTCACATTCTGAAAAAGATGGACTCATTTTGCGGTTTTCCGAATCATTTATATTTTCAAAGTAAAACTTATTCTAGAAATTATAACAAGTTTAATTTATAACTACTAGACATACTAGCGAGCCTTTATAGTTTTGTGTCAGTACATTTCTATTTTGAATGCTAAAACGTAATACGTAACGGTATAAGAGTATTTTGACTGTAAACGTGATGGTTGTAGGTTCAATCCCCAATCAATTAATAAAACTAAATGTTGTTCTTTTTGTATTTCTACGTTATGGTAAAACAAAATGCGGCGTTGAGCTCCGCTACTCAATAACAGGTCTCGTTTTCGGAAAGCAAGTGGAGACCGAAATTCTTTTCTTTCTTTGGAAAAAAGCATACAAAAATTCATTATAAAATCTAACAATTTAAGTACTTATGTCATAATTATATGTGTATCCCCACAACAACTGGTTCTGGGGTCGATTCCCACTCGAGGACATGAAATATTTATTTGAATTTATTTTTTTATTTCTTCGCTCTGGTGTCGAGGCAAAGCGCGGCGTTGAGTTCCGCCACTCAACCCACATTGCCTCCAGATTTCGGCGGAAAGAAGCAATGAAGTGTCTTAACACTAGGTTCCCTCTGCTTACCCTGCTGTGTGCAGGATACAGCGTGAAGCTGATTTTTTTTTACAATACGAATTAAACTTAAAATATTTTAAATTATTTGTAATAAATATAATCACATTTAATTTCTTATCTAATCTACATAAGTTACCAAATACACTTGAAACGCTCGACGAACTGTAACGCAGTTAAAATAGTTACGCTTATAAAATATGAGCATAGATAAAGTTGTTAAAAGCTTGTCATATAAAGCCGAACCCTTCTGTAACTTTTAAACTATTTCATATAAACTTTTAAGTAGTTCTCACATTTAGCAAGGCTTAGTAAAGGGAGCGCATTGTTAAGAAAATGTGGAGTGAAACTCCACATTCTCTAAACTTTAAAGATACCTTGTTTTAAGTGGCGTAATTCAACACCGCATTCGGTCAGTTAATATGAAGTTGGCTACATTTTAAATTGGTGGAAAGACTAATTCACTCCACCAAGTGGAAATAGAACCCAAAACGATTACACTTACAGACGGTGCCCCACTGTGCCACGATGGCGATGGAGAAACTAACCAGCTTAACGCTTTTCCCATATAGCTACAGCAGATGAAACTTAACATTAAGACACTCCGTTCTCCACTTTCCGCCCAATTTTCTAGATATAGTATGTTAAATGGCAAAACTCAATGACGCGCGTCTGTAACCCGACCAAGGAAATGAAAATAATTAATTCCGACAAGTGGGAACCGAACCCACAACCGTCGCGTTTACAACCTTACGCTGTGCTGTTGTGCACAACAGGCTCTACTCTCACAAAGAAAGCTAATAAAAAAATCGAATATTTCACCCAAATCTAAAAAGGTTAAATTGCTGTTTTAAATATTTACTACTTTACATCACGTAATGGAAACGATAACCGAATGTAACAGGATAGTGATTGATGGCGTTTCACTGCGTCCTCCCGCCGACCAGTCAGAGATATGACAGACGCGTGTGAGTATCATTTCTGCTTAATGTGATAAGCTTAATTGTCTGTTTTATCAGAAAAAAATGTTAATACTAGTGACCAGAATAAGGCTTCGTCCGCTTGGACTATTATATGTTAGAACCAAATTATAGTTTTCTAAACTATAGCCAGTAGTTCAGTAGTTTAAAATGAATTTAAATTGATGCTCTTTTTATTACATAATATTAAAGTTTTTTTTTCGATTAAATTATTATCAGTTTAGTATTTTTCATATTAAATAACAAAATTAATTAGTAAATCAATTAATTGAAATTTTCTCAAGTGAGAATCGAACGCTTGTGCCGATGCGCCGGAACTAGTCTTTCTTTTAAATACATAAATATATTTGACATTTTGAAAAATATAAATAAAAGTAATATTTCTAAAAATAAAAATATTCTACAACATACATGTTTTTTATTATGTAACGCTCTTTCCTGTAGAAATTTTACGCTGAATACTTCCTCAATAAACGTCGTAAAAACATCACAAAATACGCGCCCCGAAATAGAACTCAATCGTTTTATTTTTAAACGTTTTATTTTTAAGAACGATATATATATACCTAATACTAGGTGATGCCTGCGACGTCGTCCACGTTTGATTTTTAAAAAATTTAGGTGGTCTCTTAGAATTCCACAACCAATATTCCGAAGTTTGGATTTTATGTCATTAGAAATGCTCATCACGCTGAGCAACTTTAACTATAGAGCATTTCTTATTTCTTATAGGGAACGTGCAGGAACTATTATAGGTGTCAGCACTAAATCGACACAAGTGACACTATGCGGTTAAGTAAAGGGCCGTTATCAGACCTGTCATCGAGCTTTAAATTGTATAAACCCATATTTTAAAAAACCGAAACCGGAACCTATATTTTATAAAAGTTATAAAATATGGATTCTGGTCTGGTCAATAATCTCTTCGAGCTCTTCTTATCTTGTTGTATTTAACGTTGATGTCTTTCAATTCTTTTTAATTTTTTATCCAATTTTTGTGATTTATTTTCTTATCAGAAAAATATAAAAACGATGAACTGATGTAAAGGATTTTCAGATTTTTATCACCAATAAAGTGGACACTGCAGTGCTACTACTGTATTTCTAGGAAGAAGCCAATCATATTGAATAATAAATAACTAACTGCATTACAAAATTTAATTATTATCACTACTCATATTATGATTTTTTATAAATACCTAATATTCATACTGACGTATGCTTCTTATTCCGTTTGTCCATTTTTTGCGTTTTTCATATAACCATGGTATAATAATTCTTCCGAAAATAATAAAGTTTTATGCTATTTGATTTACTTTATTTTTTGTGGATGAATTGGTACATCCAGAAATGCAACAACGCATTATGATAATAATTTTCACTTTTAAAATTAATTGTTCACTTGTGATAAATGGGAATGTCAACTATCAATAAACTACAAGATTCGGATTGACGACACTAGACGGCAGCACCTTCGTTGCTCGTTCCCTATAGTTTATCTAGTTCATTATATCCTATATCCCTCCTTTCCCTTTCCTATATCCTTTTCTATTTCTTTTCAGTCCTAAATATTTGACAAAAAAATATATTCATTTTCTTAATACAACCAATAGTCTTTCTAAATTATTATGATACTAGCGACCCGCTCGCGGCTTCGCCCGCTTTAACTACTGAATTATTCGTGTAGTGTACCTATGTTTGCAAAACACTTAAGATTACTAATGTGAAAATTATTTAAACCTTAATGCAACCCGCGTTTTCGTAGTTCCAATAAGGATGTTCCAATTGTTTAAAAAAACACTTAAACAAATGACACAAACAACAGAAAACTTTAACGAAAGGAATTATAAACAACAGACTACCTACTATTCTCTTACCCAAAAATTAAACGAAAGATGTAACCAACTATGTGGCGTTGAAATACATCAAAATTATTGGATAACTCCAAAATACGTGCAATCACTTCTAAATTAACTTTGCTATAGAGCCAGGCGCAGAATTGCAGCATTCTCTCGTCCATCTCCGTAGTAGCTCCGAACGACATCTAGGCGTTGACACAGTATGAAATTGGAAGGATTATCAAATGCCATCTAAGCGGTCAACTCAGTCAGGAGAGACCCTCGGTTTCCTGAGGGAGGCCCATCTTAAACGACCAAGGTTCAATGCAAGGCTCATGAGTCGGATTTGGAGGAGAATAGAAAGTCCCTCGGAAGTAGTCTTACGTCTGACCTCGGGCGGCCGGGTATGCCACGGAGTGCTGCTCCTTAGGTGCAGGTGATACATTGGCGCAGCGGAATGCGTTGGACGTGAGACGACCAATGTGTACCTCCAGGCTTTCTATTTTTATGTTAGGATTATGCGTGGTGTTCCTCACTTAGTATGGCGCTTGCGTCACTCGACGGAGGATGAGGTTCTGGACCACCTGCAGGATTTCTCGTTGAGTGATACTCGCTAGGGCGTTGTGATGTCATCAGTGTATAGTGCGTAGAGAGCAGGTGATAAAATGCTGCCCTGGGAAACAACGGCAGCGATCGAGTCGCTGCTAGACCTCGAACTCTCAACTGTCACGCAAAATGTCCTGTCACTGAGGCAGGGAGGCAAAGACATGCGTGACGTGCTGGGGGGTGCCGGCTCTGAGCACTTAATGAAGTAGGCCCGGGTGCCAACGCGGTCGAATACGCGCGCTACGTCGAAGAAGACTACTATTGCACTCTCCTTTCGGTTGATCGCTGTTGCGGCGTAGTATAACCAGAGTGGTATACCCGCTTGCCAAACTGTTCGCTTCTCGGGTGGATGTGCGACTGGAGAAGTGAGAGGAATAACTTCTCGAACAGCTTGGCAACCGCGCTAAGGAGGGTTATAGATCGGTATCCCTCAGGCTGCGGGCTCTTCCCAGCCTTGGGCAACATGATGACCAGGCCTTGCTTCCATGCCCGGGGGAAAGAAGCCAGGGGGGTGCGGCGGATTCATTTTTATAAGCAAAAGGTTACGGGGCGCGGGGGGACGCGTGGTGGGCGGCGAGCCGTTACACAGCAAGAATTTTTTAGTACCATAATTTTAAATCTGTGCTACTAATCTTCTAAAGGACTTATTGAAGTGAAAAACAGTAAACAACATTTTAATCTATATTAAATGGCCAAAAGGTAACTATTATACTTATATATATATACTGAAAGTAAGAGTTAAACATGAGTCGATATAGCTTTTTTCTAAAACTATTTGTAATTTCGAAATATTGTAAAGAGCAAAGTTTATCTTTGTTTAACGTAGAAAATTAAGAACTTATTTAAAAGGATAAGGATTAATATCATTATGGACACACATCCCTTACAATAAGAAAATATATTTAAATTACCGTCTAATTTCCGTCTCCTCTACGCTTTCATTAGTAAGACTTAAAAGATTTTTATTTGCATTTCTTGTTCTACGACCTATGAACGACTTTTTCGTGGCATAATTAAATTAAAAAAGGAAATGTTTAAAAAGGTAATAAAAAATAATAAAAGAACAGAAGAAGAGTAAACAAAATAGACAATAGGATACTTAAACGAAAGAAATGATAAACAAAAGACTACCTACTATTCTAATAATCAAAAAAGATGAAACTAAATATATCGCGCTGAAATAATACATTAAACTCTAATTATCCAATACGTGCAATCGCATCTAAGTCTACTTCGCTACAGAGGCGGGCGGGGAGACGGGCGCGGCGGACGCGTCGCGGGGCGCGGGGGGACGCATGGCGCGTGGTGAGCCGTTTCGCAGCAAGGATTTTTTGATATTGTAACAACTTCTAAAGTACTTATTAAAATAAAAAACAGTAAAAGACAGTTTTGATCTCCATTAAATGGCCAACGTAAATAATATACTTATTTATATGCTGAGAGTAAGGTAATAAATGAAACTTGCGCCAAAACTGCGGTTTATAGCCGGCGTGATGTGTCAACAATTAAATGCGTTTTTCTCTAAAACTATTCGTAATTTCAAATTAGTGTAAAAAGCAAATTTTATCTTCGTTTAACGTAGAAAATTAATAAACTATTTAAAAGGATAAGGATTGATACCATTATGGACAAACATCCCTCACAATAAAAAATATATTCAAATTACTATTTTTAGACAGAAATATGCTCACTGTATGTTATCCTTAGAAGATACAAATATGCTGTCGCTGACTTTTTTGTAGATCTTATTAAGAGGAATAATACTCTAGTACATTATTTTCATGTAGGACTTACCATTAAAGCAGCGCATGCGTGAAAGTGTCTCAACGGGTAGGACTTTATGCACATTTATTATATTTATGTCAAATTACAATAAAATATACATATAATAAACCATATATAAACCTTCCCTGAGAAATACTCTACCTAATGGTGAAAACCGCATCAAAATCCGTTGGGTGGTTTAGAAGAAGATCGCTTAGAAAGGCCAGACAGAGACGAAATGCGTTCTTATTTTATAAGATATAGAGATAGAGATTATATATAGATAACATAAATATTTTTGTTTGAATTTTAAACAAACAATTTGGCCATATTTATGGTCTATAAGTAATCAAAGTAATTTCCAAATAATCATTTCTTTTTAAATAACATTTAAAACCAATCAGTCAATATAAATTAATAAACCTTTTACCAAAGACTATACTACTTCATTCCCTCCCCAGTATATTTACATTTACTTTGGCGCAAATGAAAGGGCATTCCGAATCTGTTCACTCTAAAACGTCACCCGACGTTTATTTTCGTCGAAACGGACACAGAACTCAAAATAGAAAAGTCCACGATCTCTGTTCCATCGTGCAACACGCAGGCGGAACAAATTTGAAACAAATATATTATTAAAATATTTTATCACCGTAGTAAGCACTTATAATATTGAATTTTAAAAGTAATCGCGTAATACACCCTTTCGTTATGAAGTCGCGACCGCAAATGGCGGCCATATTGTTTTTTATTTGTTTTTACGTTGGCCTTTGTTCGGCATGTGACGTGGATATGGCTGTGTATAAAGTGACTATGAATTTTTTGTGGAGCGAAGAAACATTTCCGAAAGATTATCCGATGCACCGCCCGAAAGCTCAATGGTCGACTGTGTTTGGTTTGTATCTATTTAATAGAAAATTTGTATTTTATACAAATAGTGGCTGTAATAAATTATTATTTAATATTTATTATATATTTTCTTTTAAAATAAACATAGTAATTGTTATGCAATATTATATATATACCTATGGTAATATAAAAATTACAAAAAAACATATTACGCATATACGCATTTAGCAGGGTTGGCAGAGAGAACCTAGTGCTAAGACACTCCGTTGCCCACTCTCCATCCATTTCTGGAGCCTTTGCGTGCTGAGTGGCGGAACCCAACGCCGTCTTTTACCCTTAAAACCAGAGCGAAGTAATGGAAATATAAATTTTAATAAATATTTCATTTCGGCCATACTTTGTGCCCCTGCACCTAAAATTAAACATTATAGAATAATAACAAAATAGGCCAAAAGCAAACCTCTTTTTAATAAGCATTAAGCGTAAATGCAATTGCATGCAATTTGCAACTAATATTATTAAAAATCACACATCATATATGTAAAATACATATGTAACCAATCGTTAAGATTTCGCATCCCACCTTAACCACGTGGTCACGGTTGCATCGAAACGTTAAACGATATATAATCTATATAAATAATTAAGAATATCGCTTTCCTTGATAAATGGACTAAAATTTTAAGATTATCCAATATAAAAAGATTTTAAGAAAAAGGGCCAGTCCTTCTTGAGATCATGTGATTAGTGCCCTCAGCCAAACAAACTTTTCAGTTTTATAATATTAGTATAGAAGTAAAGACAGAAGCCCGTACCCATTGTTATTATTAGTAACAGCCCCACAGGTAAGATACCGCAGCATCTTCGATTCAAAATATAAAACATTTATTCATCCCTTCTCCAGATACTATCAAAGTGGGTTTCCCCATCGCTCGGTGACATATATTTTACCAAAGTGCTTTTAGATAAGATTATTGAATCGAAAACGATGTCGATTTATAACAATCCTTTAGAAAAGATTTCGAGATGAAGTTGTATTTGTTCTAGTTTGTGTCGCATATCTTGCATTGATAAAGTTTTGGTTAAAATTACTTTATTTAATATATAAGTTCATTGTTATTTTTTATAGATTTACGGTGCATCCCTCAAATAGTAGGGTGGGCAGAGGGAACCTGGGAACCTAGTGTTAAGTCACTCGCTCCTGATTTCCGCATAATTAGATAATAAATATTTAATATTTCATTCTACCGATTTCATTCGCACGCTTGTGCCCTTGCACCACAATAATATTTAAAAGTTTTTATTTTTTAAATAACAATTTGCGTTACGTATTTAATTAAATGTAATACATTAATTACAAGCCACTTTCACTTATAAAACTTATTCATATTGGAAACTAACATTTTATATTAATTTATTGTATTTACTCTTCTTTAAATATAAAAATAATTTTATTACTATTGCTTGCTTACTATATTGTGAAAAGCAACGTTTCGATATACCAGTCCAGTTCTATGTTACTCTGTACTAAAATCTAAATGTCTGCCTGGCAATCATTGGTAGCTTAGGTGACAATGTATCAATAAGGTATCATTGAGCTAGCCTGATGACGAAGCCGGGTCCTGAATAGTGGCACTCTTTAGAGGTCACTAATAAACCACTAGTTAGGCTTAAACAATAAATAACAATAAATTTTATGAGTAAATCTAAAGATACTTTTAAATAAAAATAGTTCAATACGTTCCATTCATAAATATATGATAAATTGATTGTACAAAAGGAGCCGATAGCAGTATGCAGGTACAAGTCCAATTTCTCTTTCGTGACCAATCTTGTGTATTCTACGTAAAATGTGACATAAGCCAGGCATTTTATGATAGGAAAATATTAAAAACGTACTACTAACAGGTTATAAGTTATACTTAAGCTTCAAACAAATTTTATAGCACCTACTATAAAATACTTACTACTTATATCACTTGAAATAAAAAAAAATGTTTTTAAATATTTTAAAAACTATTTATTATATCAATGAAAAGTGAACATTGGTTATAAAGTAGAGCTATCACTATCAAACCTTATTAGATTTCATTTGATATCCATCTTTCAGAGCACAAAATGAATCCACTATGACAATTATATTTTTTTAATGAAATATTATATAGAGATCATTAAACATAGTCAAAATTAAACAATTTAATATTCAAATAGATTTTTATAAGCATTATTGAATTCGTTCTGTTCTCTACTTAATATAACAATATTAATTAATAAATAGACAACGTTTTTTATTTAATCTGTTAAATATTACAAAAAATATATAATTATTTTTGTAATAAAATTTTATATAAAGGGAGCTAACAAAAAAAAGTAAATATAAATAATTATATTAAGACACAAAGATCTAATTTCCTTTATATAATTAACTAGGCTGGACGTGACCAGAAAAACAAAAGAATTCGTTATATTATTAAATTACATGATAGGATACAACTCAACTCTTTGAATACGACGCGACGCTTTGTGTGAGGCATTTTGTCCTTTTTCCAAATCCTTTTGTCTGATTTCAATAAAAAAAACCTGACAGATAGGGTTGGCGATTATTACATTTTTGAGAAAATTTAATAGTCAATAAGTATTTATATGTAAAACTAAAAACGTAAAGCAGAAAGGGACATCCGTAATTTCACAATTTGAGCTGCATAATTATCTTTAATCTAACGGAATCTGCACGGCGACAAAATAGATAAACAACACTTTAAATTATTAAAAATATTAATTTAATTAGAAATTTAAAAATTTAATATAATGTTGAACTGTCACAAAAATTATAAGTAAAACTAAAGATATTTAAAAAAAATAATTTGATACGTTCCATTCATGACAACTTTATATTTATGATGAATTGATTTTACAAAAGGAGCCGATAGCAGTATGCAGGTACAAGTCCAATTTCTCTTTCGTGACCAATCTTGTGTATTCTACGTAAAATGTGACATAAGCCAGGTATTTTCTGATAGGAAAATATGAAAAACGTACTACTAACAGGTGATAATTGGCTTATTTACTATAAGAATAAGCTAAGCAATATAATAAGCTTTGATTTTGACATTTGTGTTGGCAACCCTCATACTGTATTTCACTGAACCTCCAAGATCAATGAGAAAAGGTAACCCTGTGTGTTACACCAAATAAAATTCGTATCAGAGGATGAATTTCACGTACTATGGATTTTCCTTTTTTCGGGTCATTCTGATTCGTTTCTAGTCTACACACTATATAAAGTACTTGTACATTTAGGTTTTTTTAGTTTCGCGCATCTCCTGACAATAGCATGGTACGCAGAGTAAACCTAGTGCTAGTACACTCCGCTCTTCTATTGCATATTAGAACCAACGTCGCATTTTATCTTACCAGACTTAAAGAGTAAATTAATAAATAATTTAAATAAAGTCATTCTTCTGAGCAAATGTCGAAGATCCAATAAAAATAGCGAAATTTGAATAAACACTACAACATATTTTCTAGAGGCCGTCGACGTCGACTCGAATCCCACTGGGGAACTGGAGGCGTTGTCTGCAACTCAACATGCAATGTATTTTATATTGGGTTGTGCGCGCAAAACGGAGTGTCTTAACACTAGGTTTGAAGCCTAGGCTCTATCTTGCAATATGCGGAAAACAAAACATGCGTCTATTTTATTAGGATATTTGCAGTGCACAATGTACATACATAGAGAAAAGACGCAGATGACTTTAGATGTGTTCAATTTACGACCAACCTATTTAATAATAGCATTCCCAAAATACATCGGTCAGAGACCTTTAGCCCAGTAAATAAAATCATCGCTAAGAATTCAATGAATGAATAAAAATGCTTTATTAAATTTTTTTAAGCTGGCGCTTTATTACGCATATGGCAAATTAGGCATAGGGAATCTAGTGTTAAGACACTCCGTTTCCCTTTTAATTAGATATTTTTAATTAGACACAGAGATACGACACAGAATACACGGAAATAGATACCTGCAAAGTTTTGTAGCCGGATCTTAGGGTATAATGTTTACTTCATTTTTATATATGTCTTAGATGTACCTATTAATTTAATAATGATTTACTTAAATTATAATTCCACTGCTCAACATCCAATTTCTCAAGAATTATATTATTATTTTTACCAGGTCAATCCCACAACAGCTCCTATCAACTTTACCACGTGGGGGAAGTAGCCAGACAATCAGTTCGTAATTTTGCTGAATTCGGTAAAATAGATGAAATGGTGGAAGAAGGGGAGGAAGATACAAGAGTTTACGATCAGTTTTCAGCTCCATCCATTGCTAAAGGGATTGGGGTAACAGAGAACATGGTGTTTGTAGATGGGGACCATAGCCTGGTATGGAGCTTTTTCGTATTGATTGTATTACTGATAGAAACAGTTTAATTTTATTGAAATAATATAATTGAAATATATATACTTTTTTAATTTTATATAACTTAGAAATTATGCTTCTATCTCTGCCTAAGCCGTTAAATATGATGAAAAGAGTTGAAAGACAAAAGTTTTCTTTTATTGCTGTTGAGCTTTGATGATTGCATAAAAATATAAAAATAAAAAAATATATTTATGAAAGTTCAGTGTACATTCCGTTAAAAATATATTTTCAAATATTCAATTTGTTAAAAACATGTATTCATATATGTATCAAAAGAAACTAAAAACAGCATTTTAAATGTACCTACATAGAATATATTGAGAAAATTCAATTTATTATCAGTGTAACATCACAAACAAACATTTCAAAAGCAAAGGCTTTCAAAACAAAATATAACGTTCACAGCTACACAACACAGCTGTGTCTAACAGAAAAAGCTATAGTTATAGGTTCGATTTTTGGTAAGACAATTTACAGTGATGAGTTCCATCACTCAACAAACTATATCTCGAGCTTGAGCGAAAGCGGAGAACGAAGTGTCTTAACACTAGGTTCTTTTTAACTCCAATAGGCATGAAGAAGAATAATGAAGAAGAATAATATAACGCGTACAGCAATATATGTAGAGGGGACTTAGTATTAAGACATTCGGTTCCCTACTTTCCGCCGAATTTTCGAGAGCATTAGCATTTTGAGTAGCGGAACTCAACGCCGCATTTTGTCTTGTTACCGGATCGAGGAAATGAAAATATTAAATATTTCTTTCTCATATCTTTCTTCACAGATTTCAGTTATTAGCCGAATTGTTCCATCTCCCGATTGGTTCGTGGGTGTCGATAGTTTGGATCTTTGTATAGATTCGACGTGGGTGGAAGAAATTACTCTTGATGTGAGTAAATTATATATTCTTACAAATAATTGGTTGAATTTGACACGAAATGGCGTCAATGTTAGCATTATAGTAATTATATAATTTCACATGTATTAGTTGGAAGTTCAATTTGAACCAGGGTTAAGTTTATATAAATATGCGTAATATTATAAGTTAAAGACTTTGTTTCGTTGCTAGTCTCAGTAACTCAGTAGTTACTATTATAAGTACTAACTTGTACTCACAAATCTCAGTAACTACTGAATTACTAGGATTAGTGCAAGTAATATATTTTTCCGATCTGACATTCCAATTGAAGTTGTCTAGGTCACATAGCATAATTAGTAGATGATACATAAAGTAACAGTAACTGCTCAAAGGCGATAATGATTAACTTTAAATTTAACGTGATAATTATTATAGACAGAAATCCCAGGGCCCCCAGACCTACGTCATTTTAGCAAAGCTGAAACTGTCAGGATTATTAGTCCAATACGTAGTTAAGACGGTATGCGTACTTACTAGCATTTCTGTCTGTAAGGATGATGATCGGATTGGTGGGTGCTTATAAGGGGTCTTGGGATCTTGGGCTATTAGGAAACTATGATGATATCGCAATAGAAACTGCGTGATACAGCTTTTTTTGATTTTGGAAAATATTTTTCCGCCTTAGATTTATATTCTGCAACTTTCGATTTTTTTACGCACTATAAAAAAATCTAAAGTTGCAAAATTTGAGTCTTAATAAACGTGAATTCCGCACTCGCTCAACACACAAAGTCTCAATTCGAATGGAAAATGGAAAACGGTGTGTCTCTATGTCAAGTTCTCTTTCTGGCGGTGAAAAAGCTTGTTTGGTCGAACTCTCTAATTTCAGGAACTCTAGTTCGAATTGAAAAAATATTTTTGTTTTAATAGACCATAAATGCTATATACCTAATATATAGTTTATATTATATCGTGTTCATCATCCATTGTACCGATCAGAGTTACTTTCGAATGTGAATGGTAAAGTGGGAGAAATCATTATTTTATTTATATTATTATATTAACTTGTATTTTTTTGAGCGTAGAATTTTATATCATACGCAATTATTAGTTATTCCCCTTTAAACAACGTGAGTAAAAATGGTAGTGCTTAAATAAAGAAATACTCTCCAAATTCTAGTTATCGCCCCTAGACGCTGGAGCGGCAAGTGGTCTAACATTCACAGCGCCTCGTTGGGAAACGTCCCCCCCTGCACCCGTTAGTAAGCATGGACCTCGAACCCCGAACCATCCTGCTGCTGGTTTTTACTATCCAGAATTGAAAGAACTACCCAGTATTGGTAGGATTGAATTTACTAAGGTATTTTTTTCTTGTAAAATTAATCTTTATTTTTCTTTTAAATTTTTTCATCTTTACCTTTAGTACAATAATATTTTTTTATTTTCATTGCTTCGCTTCCGCAACAAAAGAAAGCACGACGTTGAGTTACACAATTCAACACGCAATGTCTCGCAAATTGGATGAAAAGTAGAGAACGTCTTAGCAATAGGTTTAGCCTGGTCGGTTTCCAGGAGGCGCGGGTTCGAGACCCGCTACGTTTTTATACGTTTTCTAAATAAGTAGGTTAACCCTGTCTATCCCACTATAAGCGTAATATAGTGTGAAGCTATTATAAAATGTTATTTCTTATTTATAAATATAATAGCTATTTTTTATGTAAAATTTTAGATCAAAGAATATTCAACGAAAGAAGTAAACGATTTAGCAAGAAAAGAATTGTTACTGTCCATCAAAGAGAAAGACAAGCATAAAGGTTTACCAAGAAGAAAAGTAAATCTTCTAGAAGAATATGAAGCACAGAAAGATTTTACAACCAAAAATGATATGGACAAATTAAAAGACTTAGAGGAAGATGCAGTAGGAACTCCAAGATATAATGTACCAGACAATAATGTTATAGTAGTAACTAATTCACCGTTTACGTAAGTATAAATAAAATTTTTGGTACTTGTGTAGAGTATCGCCACCGGAACTACAGTTTTGTAAGGTCAGTTGTTTTAAGTTTTTTAAGCTAAAACAGCCAAATCTTTAGTTGCAGTGGAGTTAAATAATACGTATATGTATATTAATATAAATAATATACATATACGTATTATTTAATTATTAATATAATATATTCGGGATATAGCGTGAAGCTGTTTTTTTTTATATAAATAATATAATTAGTATATAAGGTCAGTTGTTTTAAGTTTTTTAAGCTAAAACAGCCAAATCTTTAGTTGCAGTGGAGTTAAATAATACGTATATGTATATTAATATAAATAATATACATATACGTATTATTTAATTATTAATATAATATATTCGGGATATAGCGTGAAGCTGTTTTTTTTTTATATAAATAATATAATTAGTATATATAGTATATATACTTATTTGTAGATATACAAAAAAATCCTGCGCGTTAAAATCGATATAATAATAATAATAATTAATCGATATCGAAAATATATATTTTTTTTAACTAATCTTGAGTTATATTATTATTATCAGATAAATTTGTTTTTCCAACACAAACACTGTAGGCAATACTCATTTATTTAATGAAATTAGGGATCAAGTATCCTATTGTATTATTTGACAAAAAAAAACAGTTTAATATTCATATCACGCAGTTTATAAGAACTACAAAGGGTAAAATGGTAATTTTCTTTATTCATAATTCATTAACATTTACATATTCATACGTCGACTATTGAAAGACATCGTAGTACCTATAAACTTTACTTTTTTAAATATTAGTTTATTTAGCCTAAGCTATAGGGGAATTGTGCTTAAGATGACATACTTTTTCTTTCAAGACAAATATTTGAAATAAATGAAGTCATGTGAGATCAGGACATTGCGTATATTATCATATATATCATAATCAACGAAAGTATTGTATTGCAGACACTCTCTAAAACATCATAAGATCGCACTTAGCGCAAATATATAAATCAATATTGGCAGTGTGTCATCTTATCTTCGTATGCCATCTTAAGCACAATTCCCCTATATATTTCCGCAATAATCCGTCGGGTAGGCAAAAGAAACATAGTATTTAAGTTACTTTCCGTTTACCAAATATTCACCCAATTTTCGAGACTACGTATTAGCAAAACGCAAAGCTGAGCTTTGTTTTGTTAGCAGGGCGTAAAATAAAAATAATTTATTCCTTCAAGTAGGAATCGAACCCACAACCGTCGAGTTTACAGTCAGATACTGTACCTATTAATGACGGCTTTAGTATTTACCTACTTGATATTATTTTATTTTAGTACACCAGTACAAGAATTCGATAGCGAACTCAAGAGTATGGACGATGTAGTTCTGGCTGTAGCTAAAGGCAGGAAGTTTGGTCTGGGGAAACATCTGCCTAGACATTTTAGGTCTCGACTCCACCATGCTGTTAATAGGATTCAACGTAGGTTAATTATTATTTTATTGTTTTGTATTTTATCTTTACACATTTTAATATTTTCCTTTTTTTAAGTATTTTTAAGTAAATTTAAGTTTAAGTATTCGACACCTTAACTAACGCTCACCAACTCCGCCCGCTTCCTTCCTTCTACTCCGCGAGTGACGGGTTGGACCCTGAGTCCAAAACACACGTATTTAATTTCGAGGCCTGATAAATCATATTTGTTTCATTTCCTAAATATGTGTTGCTAAAATATTTCTGTAATTAACTAATAAAAATAATATATATAACAAAAACAACATTTTTTATGACAGTATTAATAGTACGTATTTAAATAATAAAGTCATTAATATATAGGACAGAAAATAAGATAAAAAATAAATAATATTTCTTTTCATAAAGCGATTAACACTTAAAGTAACAAATTACATTTTCCCATTATTTCTCTTTATTTCTTTACAGCTGAAGACTGTCTAGTGTCACAATGGAGTGACTGGTCCCTATGTTCAGTAACTTGCGGGTTCGGTAGTAAATACAGAACTCGTACAATTGTTAGAGAAAGACACAGTAATGGCCGCGACTGTCCTCAGCTGCAGGAGAGACGACACTGTGGCAATATCAATTCTTGTACACATATCGATTATTTTGAATGGTAATTTGTTTATGGAGTTACATAGTAATAAAATTTTATAATGATATTTTGTTTATTTTTGTCCTGAATTTGCCTTCAATTATGTAAAATAATGTTTCCTAAATTGGGTAATTCATAGGACAGAGTCTGTAAATTTAAAGGTTTTAATTATTTTCAATTTCTTGCTCTGATGAAACAAAATACGGCGTTGAGTCAAAACCAACAGCACTTGCAATGTTTGATTTAGGGTGGAAAGTGACAAACAGAGTGTCTTGGGATACTAGGTACTACGAACGGGAAGTGAGGAACGGAGTTACAAGATAAACATAGAAGCTGAAAAATAAGTTCTAGGATATAACATTCGGTAAATGTTATTAAGGCAACATTTTGAGTAGCGGTTTGAGCTTCAGGATATATAAGTTTCTCTTTAAGCAAAAATAACAAAATAAGATCTTTTATAAAAACAAAATAGCAACAATTAATTTTTTTTAAAGATTTTTCACTTCCACTTTTATTATGGATATTTGTATATTATAATACAAGATGTATTTTAACTTTGCTTCACGCTGTATGTATGTGTCGAGAGAGAACGAAGATATTATAATATATTTCTTGTTATAAATATACTTTAGGTGCAGTTTTTGTAAACTTTGCTAAATCTTATTTATGTACGAACATCCCATCGTAAAGGGGCAACTTTATAACGGTCCGGCCAATAAAGTGACACTGGTTTCGAATCAAAATTTAAATATTTAATGGCGTCCACTCTACGCAAACAATTCATAAAATTTTGTAATTATTCTTACTTTTAAGTGGCTTTTGGTAGTAAATTAATTATTATTCAAATCTAAGGTTGACTGAAGACTAAAACTGTAAATAATTATGTTAAACTAGAGGGCGCGCGCGGCCTCGCCCGCTTATTAGGAGTGAATTCTAAAAAAACCACGAAACACATGTTCAATAAAATATTTTTAACAGTATGAATTTAAATTTTTATAAAAATGGGTGGCGATTTAAAGATTTTTCCATATAAACTTTTAACCCCTTATTTGAACCCTTAGGGGGTGAATTCTGAAAAACCATGAAACACGTGTTCAATGAAATGTTTTTAAGAGTCTGAATTTCAAATTTTATAAAAATCGGTGCCGATTTAAATTTTTTTCCATACAAACTTTCAACCCGAATTTCATCCCTTTAGGGTTAAAATTTTTCAAATTCCCTTCTTAGTGGATGTCCAGAATATGAAAATACACATCTGCCCAAATTTCACGTTTCTACGCACAGTGGTTACGGCTGTGCGTGCGTCTTACCTCAGTCAGTCAGCACAAGTCCTTTTATATATATAGATTTACGCTTAAGTGTTTTTTCCAAAATATTTATATTTTTCATTTTCTCCTACCTTTCATTATAAACAAGGAGATCTTAAGTTAAATTGCCACTGTTAATTCTCTTGAAAATTTATTGCGATAATTACCGATTATCAACGATGTAACAAATATGCTACGTTTTTTATCCATATAACTGGGACAGTGGAAAGCTAGTGTTAAGACATTGCGCTGTCCACTTTCCTTCGCTTAGAAATATTGCGTATGATGTGGTGGAGCTCAACATAACGCTTTGTCTTCTTACCATAGCGAGGAAATGAAACTAATTCATTCCCACAAAAGGGAATCGAGCCCCCATCCATCGCGCTTACGTTTCCATACGTTACGAGTCTATTACTGTTGCAAGAAAAGTTATTGAAAGTTATTGAAATATAGCACTAGCTTTTTTAATATATATTTGATAAGAAGCAACATCGACAGAACATCTGGTCTGACACACTACAGTTTTTCATTTCCAATGTAATATGAAGATATCGTAACCATTCCATAAATCATGTAGTACGAAAATTTGTTTTATTGGATCATGTTTCAGCCATCTTTCATTCGGGAGATCACAAAAAGTGCCTACTATTCTACTTGTAGCATATTTTTTTCGATCACTCCCTAAAGATCAACGTGTAGAGTAGATCAATACTTATTCAGTATTAATATTATAATAATAATTTGTCCAAAATTAAAAGTAGTATTTTTGCTTTTTTTTTTATTAATAGTCAAATTTTATATAGATTCGACCAAGAAAATCAAATAAAAATGGCACTTAGAAGTGTTTGGGTTTGAAATGGTTGTGAGTTCGACTCCGACCGAAGGAATTAATTATTCACATTTCCTTAATTTAGCGAGAGGACAAAGCGAGTCGTTAAGTACCGCCACTTCCGACACACACACGTAGTGCTTCTAAATTGGAGCAGAAAGGGCGGAAAAGCAATGATTTAACTCTCCATTTGGTCTGCCTATCCTGCTATATGCAGGATGTAGCGTGAAGAAACCTAACAAAATAATTACGTAAGGTAATACTTTGAAGCAATTATCATTTCTACAATGATAATTAAATTAAAATTGCCTAATTTGTTTTTGCAACTGTTGCTATTCAACTTCTTATAGAATTTGTGGGGAAATTCAGAAAGAAATTAGTTATACGCCATTTGGTTATTTAATTGTATAACATATTTATATCAGGTCGACTTGCAACTATATACTTATAGGTGGTAATAAAATCTAAGAAACTACCTGAATTAAAACCACTTGTTACAATTGTATAATTATGAAGCCTAAGTGATAATACAATAATATAATATCAAAAAGCTGATCTCCTGATGGACTGAATAATGGATATCTTCAGAGGTTAATAGTAAACCACTCCAATATACGCTCATATAATTTACAACTCCGAGTACATTCTATAGTGTTGTTTTGACTGCACGATAAAATACTTTTTTAGTTTCATTTCTAAATAATATTATTGCCGTATAAGAAGTGCTACCTAAAAACCTATGCTGGGTTGCCAGACGAAAGAAGCATGGGGCGAAGACCCTAAAAATTAAACATATATAAAATTATATAATTAACCACTCTAGGTTATTAAACATACAACCACTGTATTTCATCAAACACAGATATTCCACATACAAAATACTTTCCAATATTAAAACGTATAAATTCCATTGATAGTGTAAAAATATCATGACCGTGCAGTATTGTATAGCGAGTGGCCTCAGGGCGGAGCGTTCAATAGACGGCGGCACGCCTCATTTGTATTCGACACGTGATCTTAGCGAAATCAAGGAGTATGTGATTCGATTTCTATACACTTAAGTAAATGTCTCGAGGAGATATTTAAATTTGAAAATATATAAAAAAATGTATCTAATAATATTAGCAATTATTAAATTATTAAATGTTACATAAAAAAAGTAATTGGGTAAGTTTATAAGATAAATTCTTAATATAAAAAATATATATGGAATAAAGATAATTGTAATGCTTGAGAAAAAAAACTTCTAATAATAATTCTTACTTAATATATAAAATATAGTCTTTCATTTCTAGAAAAAACATCTCTTTATATATATCGTGGCCACTCATTCGGAAACATCAATAGTATGTCGTCGCGGTCTCCATACTAAACAAACTCTCGCTGTTGGCTGTCTTCTCAAAATTTACACATTTGACATGACCATAGTGCCGAAATCACCCCAGAATTTTACTAACTAAAATTAAAACTGAAAAATTGAAAAACCTTCAGTCCAAAAGATCCCAAGGAAATGAGGCCTTCGTAGTGCAGGGGCACAGCGTCTAACTTAACTTTGATATGAACCTTCGGTGCGTGGGGAACAGATGTCTTAACACTAGCGTCCTCTGCCGAACCTGTACTTTACATGGGTAATTGGAGATAAACGATAAGCTGCTAAAGCGCGGCGGTGAGTTCCAACATTCAGCACGCAATTCAGAATTTGGTATAATTCATAAAATATGTAAAAATACATAAAATATGTTTATTCAATAATATATCTACATATATTAACCAAAAACAACATTCTGACGGTAATTCAATGCAGTGAATTAACAAGTAGTTCTAGATGGAGTTAAACAGCAAATATATTTGAAATTATCATATAAATTATGTTGTTAAAAGTCGCTTTATTCGTCGATTTGATTGAAACGGTTGTTAAGATTCTAATCTCATTAATAAGAAAAGATAGATAAATATTTTATAATCATAAGATGTTCTAAACATAAAACTAAATTAAAGGAAAGTAAATTGAAAAAATGATAATAAAAGCTCAAAAAATAAAATAAAGAAAACCAATTTTTCCATTTTACCAATTCATTTGTGTTTAGTTTACAAAACAAAATTGTAGCAAATAATGCCCACTCCATTTTCCATATATTATGTAAGGAAATAAAAAAAGTTTAAAGAAAATATGTCCTCCACAGCATCTTATCACATTTTCTTTTATAATATGTAAACCAATTTTCACTTTATATAAGTAATACAAATTTTTTGAAAAGTTATTACTCCGCACCTGCATATGCAACATCTCCAAAATAAGGGCGGAAGGTAAGGAACGAAATGTCTCAACACTAGGTTCCCTTTGTCTACCCTACTGTATGTAACGTAAAAAAATTACATACTTCACAAAATAAACAAGTACATTATATATTTACACGCAATATACGATATATAGAACTAACCATCGAAGCTAGAAGTGTGAACAGTCGCCCATAGTCTACGATCCGCTTACATTTTATTGTTTTCCGATTTAAATTGTATATTCAATTTCTGGTGTACGATAGAAATTTTGCTGTGAGACAAATTAAATGTTCTATATATAGAGTTTAGTACGCTTTTACGTATTTTTAATGCTGAAACGTTTTATTTTAGTGTCTTCTAGTAGTTACCACGACTGAATGTAAATTATAGTTAAAGAATATTATTAAAGTATTATAAATATATTTATTAAGGAAATGTATTTATAATAAAAAAAAACCGGACAAACGCGTCAAGTCAAGTCGGGCACGTCCACCGAAGGTTCTGTACAAAAATTGGAGGTCTTACATTAGATTAGCCAGAGCCCATTCATTTGATATAGTGTCGAAACATGCGTTTTTTTGTATATAAACGAGATATCTCTCTTTTAAGTAAATGTAAAAAAAAGTATTTTTACTCATCTCCTCCTGAAAAACAATCGTATTTCTATATTTTGTTTCAAGAAAGATCCGTAGATTACAAAGTTATTGCAAAGATATACCTAGGTATATGGTTTGAATTTCCACTCGAGCGTTTCTCCAAGCGTTTCTGAATGAAGGCTCTTGACTGACAGACAGACTGACCGACCGACACACAGAGAGACAGAAACAGACAGACAGACGGACAGCAACGTGATCTTATAAGGGTACCTTTCTTCCTTAAAAGGTAAGGAACCCTAAAAAACATTATAAATTACGATAATAAACAATCTTATCAATGCTTTGTCTGCGTGAACTATAAAACATAAAAGCTGATCTTTTTCCCTTTCCGTAAGAATGTCGAAGAATTCTCTCTTAGGACTTCCCTCGACTCCTCTAAGAACCTACATACAAAATTTTTGCGCTGTGCCCCGCGTAGTCTCGTACATCAATATGTATAAGCTGCAGAAGATGTTAAATAATAACAACACAATACAATACAAAAACAATAGTATCTAGTAGTATTTTTTTTCTTATGTCAAAGACCCAATTAGTTGATTTCATTAAACGATTTAATATTTTTGCCACACACCTTATTAGCCCAGCCTAGCTAGGTGGTAGCTTTATGTTCATTTGAGGATTCAAAAGTGCTTATAAAGTTATTATTTTGTATTAGAATTTTAGCTGAAACCGTTCATTTTAGTTGATCTCATCGTTCTGTATAAGAAATAGATGTTTTATAAATCTTAAAATCTTAATATTTAGAGGTTCAAAACCAATTGAGCACTAATCACTTCGCCAATATCACATTGTATGGAGAACATATAAAGAAAGTTTTAGGGTAAAAAAGAGAGCATGTTACAATAATATATATTATGAGATAATTTAACAATATACTGTAAATTCAAACGAAACCAAATGAATGGATATGTTTCGACAAAATGCACTCCACATTCTATTTACATCCGCAAATTCTTAAGCTTTGCTCGGAATAGGCAAACTACAAGGTTACCGCACATCATCGCATCGAAAATTTTCAATTTTCCAATACATTAGAGATAACTACGCGTCTAGGGGAACTATCTTAGGGCGTGTTCAAAATACAACCTTACTTATTGTAAAATGTTTGTAAAATTTAAAATTATTTTTTGCTATTTTACCAAAATTTTAGTCTACCAAAGGTTGTTAGACTAAGAACAAAAAATTATCTACAATTTGTTCATTAATTAATTAATAAAATTATATATTCTTCTGCAATATATTTTTTTTGTTATGAAACCCTTTTTTAAATTATAGAAATAATAATAAATATACTTTATTGCACATTTAAAAGAAACAAAACAACTTACAAACATAATGAAATAGATAGAAAATAGAAATTTATTGTCAAAGTGATAAAAAGTTTATCATAAGCGAAAAATTTAAAGATGATAATATTTTCTTAATTAAGTTTTTCAGAATATTTCAAAGTATAGCATATAGACAATGAGCAAGATAAGTATAATTTTGTAATCATATAAGAAGATTAAAATTTTATTTAAAAATAAATAAAATTTTCTCTAAAACCATTAAATTTAAATGTGGATAAAGTTTTAAAATATAAAAAAAAACGTAAATCAATTTAGTTAAAACATTCTATTCATTTAAAAATGGTTCACTATGAATGAGGCTCTATGTGATTGATTCCCTTGCCGTAGCGCAGATCCAACACTGATTGATTGTTTAACGGAAAACACAAAAATTCACGATAATACGAGTATTTAAATTCCACCCCATGATATATTGTCAGTCTGTGATAAATGTGTGTGGATTTTAAGAGAATCGAATGTCATGTTGAAATATTTTGTTTTATTTTGTTTCTGTTTGTGATACATCAATTTTACTTAAATTGCTTTCGAATCCACATCCAATAAAGCTAACTTTTTATTTTGGAATTTAGATATTCCATTCTTCATTTTACGCTTCTTGGTCTAAAAAGACTAAACGTCCCAATCAATTGCATCTTTTAATAATATCGCAATATTTTTAATAATGGCGGGAAGTGGATAACGAATGGTCTTAGTTATCAACTTTAGGTTCTCTCTGCCTATCCTGCAATATTCGAAATGCAGTGTGGAGCTCCAAAAAATACGATTTTTTTTCTAACGTCATTAAGCCACGGCAAGCCCCGTAGGCTCAGAAATTCAATGTTTAATGCGGTAGAAAATTGTATATTATATGAAAGGTACAGGAATGCCGTAATGAAAATATTTATAGAATATTGAATAATAATTATGCATTATAAATTGGCTCAAAAATGTAAAACATATATAAAGTTAGTTACTTTTTAGGATAAAGTTAAAGCTAGTAGTTAAACAATAAGGATTTAAGTTTAAGCATTGGTCTACACTACGGTCGAATCAAAAAAATGTAATACCCACGTTCGATTCCTCTGGATGGGAGTCATATGTTGGTATTTAATTTGTAGTTTAAGACTTGTTGTCTTCCCTTTCTGGAAAACGAAGAGCAAAGCGCAAAGAGATTCTTAAAAAACTGATGAAATGCTAGTCAGACTCGTTTACCGTTCTGGGGTCCGTACAAAATTCAAGTTTGGGGGTTCAGGGGAAGTACAACTTATGAAAGTTGACAAACTGTTGTAAGATTCGATTGTTGCGATTTGGTTTGAGCAAATAATTTATTTTTGTATGATATGAATTATAAGTGTGTAATAGTGTTGTCTACAATTAAATGTAAATTTCCATTTTTTGATTATTTTTCTTTATTTGAGCAGTAAGTTCTCACTTCTTGCTAAGCTTCATAATTGTAAGGTTCACAGGTAACCTTAAGTGTCCTTAAGTGTTGATTACGCGGCGAATTTCATACAGAATGATATGTAAATACGATATATCTTTTAATTGCGTCGCCTTAGAAGCTTGATATTTTCTACGTTCCAAGGGAACGTAGACTTAAATATTTGATCTTAAAATAAATGACACGAATCTTAACAGACAGATAACAAAATGTTCCGTTTTAACCTTTTAAGGTACGAAATCTTATTATTATTATTATCTCTATTTATTATATCATTTTATATATTTTTTTAAATATATGTACATATTATACACGAACAATTCTATCTAATAAATGTCTATTATGCACTCGGTCAATCTATAATATCTTATTGCATATCTTGTTGGGGAGGGGCGTCTAAGACAGTGATGCTCCCACTAGAAATTGCACAAAGAGCCATCTTGAGAGTTGCCACTTTTCGACCAATCCTATACTCTACAACGCAACTTTTTAAGGATTGCAAAGTTCTTAGCGTCAGGCAGTTATTTGTTTTACATACAATCTTACTTCAACACAAAAACACACCCTACGTTAAGATAACTAAGCGACGTACTGATAATATTTGTCCTCTCCCTGTCATACGCTACTATTTTTCGAAAAAAAAATTCTTCTATTTAGGCCCTTTCTTGTACAATAAAATTAATACAAGTACTTCTATCTATAAGTTATCCGTCCATGAATGTAAAGCAACTATCCGCTCATTCTTACAAAATAAAACAAATGAAGAAACAGAACCATTTTTGCAAACATTATTATAGACAATATTAGAATTCACACTCTACATGCACAACACATACATACACATATACATACATTACTCTACACATAACACAAATGCACACATCCTATACACTCACCAAAATATTACATTAAGACTTGTAACTTGTATTAGAATAACACTTTTTTTCATCATCCCCGTGGGATACGGCACTGTTTCTCTTATCACGGGCTATTTTGTAACCCATCTAAGAGGACAGTACCTTAACCAATTATTGTATACTATATAAGTGTTTAAATAAAGTTATTATTATTCTTATTATTCAATATTATATAAGTGCAATCATAAATTTCAAGCAGACAAAATGGCGGGCAGTTCTTAATATTTATACTAAAAATGTGAAAAGTAAATAGTACCTTTAAAATTTAAATATAATTCTAGACAGATAGCACTATAGTTACTGGAGCGGTGCGCTTTTTATTTAAAGTAGTCTCGAGATCGTGCCGCGTCCGAGTCCGCTAAGATCTTAGGGCCGTCATGCTAATAGAGCATTTTGAAAATTATATATTTCTTTCTTGAAAAAATATTTTTATATTTATATTATACTTTATTTTTTAAATCTTAACGATGCTTGTGGGTTCAATATCATTTCTCGGCTGAAAACGGACACTCAAGTGTTTTACCAAAGTTTCTAAAAGCCTTTTCTGAGAGATAATAAAGGTAGTTAAAACTGCCATACACCGTGATAGATAATGAGATAACTATATTGATATATAAAAAATACGATGGCCATATAACTCCAAATAAAGCACCTTCACGCATTTTCGCGTATAGCGGGCGGGTTCTTAGTGCTATGGCACTCAGTTTTTCACTTTATACCTAGTTATCGGGATATTACATCTTGAATGCCGTAACTCAACGCCGCAAATTATCTTACCACAGTAGGTAGAAATGAAAATTATTTAATATTTATAATATTTTTTTTTTATAAAATAACATATTAAGTTTCATATAGTCCTCCGTGAACAGATTAAACCCACAAATATTTCATTTTCAGTTGCTGTACCACTACGCTTTCAATATTACAATACAGCGGAAAGTGAGGAAACGGAACGGAGTGTCTTCACACTATGTCCCCTCTACCCACACTGCCACAACCGGGATACAGCATCAATACAAATATTTTAAATAAATATTTAAAAGAAAATCAAATTATTCTAAAGAACAAAATTAGTCTACAGAAAACAGATACTACAACACAAGTCATTCAGTTTTATTTACTTCCGCTGCACACGCTAGTCTCTGGTAGTGTTGCCAAATTATCGATAGTTTCGCGATCGATAGTTTTAATCTAAAAAAGCCTATACGATCGATACAACAATCGATAGTATCGATCTTATCGATACTATCGATTCTATCGATAGTTTAGAAGAATACAATACAATCGGCTAAGTGCAATACTATCGATACTATCTGTAGTATCGTATCTCCTAATCGGAAATTAATCAATACAATCGATAGTATCGATACTATTAAATGTCTAGGATACAATAGTATCGATAAAATCTATAGTATCGATACCATCGATTATTTTGCACTATCGATTATATGCTAATTTACGATAGTATTGAGTATGATTCTTAAGCTTAATTACAAGATGAAATGAAAAGAACAAAATACGTTTTTATTATATTTATAATTACGTATGAATAAGCAATTAGTTACGTACTTCAACTAAGATGTTTCTAATATCATAATGATTGGTTACTCCACATGAAAATAGTAAGCAATACTATCGCAAATTAGCAAGCAATCGATAGTTCACAATAATCGATAGTATCGATACTATCGATACTGTCGATATTATCGTTTCCTAGAAATTCAATAGTATCGATACTATCGATAGTATCGATGTCTTTCTGATTTGGAGATACGATACTATCGATAATATCGATAGCATTGCATTTGTCCGATAGTATTGTACCCTTTTGAACTATCGATAGTTTCGATACTATCTCTTTAATCGATACTATCGATTTTAATATCGATAGTCCTTCTATCGGACTACTATCGATAGAATATCGAATTCCGATCGATAGTCCACTATCGATCGGCAACACTAGTCTCTGGGTCAAATATAACCTAAACTTCTACACTTCATTTTTATTATCCGGCGCGATAGTATCGAGTGCAAGTTTGACTTTAAAACTTGTAAGAAAAGTTTTAACGTGTTAAGATTATGTCATAAAACTTTTTTCTTTTTATTGTAACTTATATTATACAGGACTTTCAGTGTTTTATTTCTCCACTAGTGGCCCCAACATGGCTTCGCTGGCTTATACTACACAATTATTTATTTTCTTATGAATAGTTTTCATGATTTAATAATATTCGTGATCCAATTAAAAGACAATATCAATACATTGATAGCTAAAGTTTCACCAATTCAACAAAATCCTTATTTAGTATAATATTGTCACATGTATTTTTTTATAAACATATATATTTTTATTTAAACAGATTGTAATAAAACAATCACTAAATGTTAAGAAAAGCTTGCCAGATTCCAATAGTGAAAGCCATATTTAAAATTATTAAGTTCCAGAGATTAATATGCATAAAAACACAAGTAAACAGACAAACATTTCAAAAATTTGGTTCAAAAGTTTTGGTTCTATTCAATTTGACAATTATGATTTTATTATAAGTATAGATTTGCCATTATGAACCATATTAGGGAAAGATTATAATTGTTTAGCTTTACGCTGTATTCTGCACACAGCAGTGTAGGCAGAGGGAAGCTGGGAGCCTATCTCTAAGACACCCCGATCCCATTAAGACACTTCCGTTCTCTAATTGTAAATGACCTAATATTAAAATAGGAATAACATAAAAGATCAAGCAATTTTTACATCGAAAATTAAAAAGATTATTGTAATAAAAGAAATGAAGAACATTTCGGGTCAAATCCACATTCACCATAAGAACATTGTTCTTATAACTATTTTTTGGAATATAATATGTGAATTTGCTTTAAAAATAATTCTAAGCTACATATTCATGCTTGTATATACGAACTGTACTCGGTACTACTGTTGCTTAAAATTTTACATCGCTCAATTCTATTTTAATGAAAGCTGTAGGTATTTGTTGACGATAAGTACCAGTCAAAATCAGTAAATAACTTGTTCTGTCATTATAAATTCTTAGGTTGGATTCTAAGGAGACTGACTCCCTTTATTACTTTTGCGATTTTTTTAGTAAAGGATGTGACTGTAAATGCAGCAGACTGTAGATCCGATTTCTACTCGAGGAAATAAAAAAAAATATTTTCATTCCTTTGCTCTTGTGTCGAGGGAAATCGCGGTGTTGAGTTTAGTCACTTAACATGCAATGCCTTCAAAATTCGGCGGCAAGTGGAGCGGAGCGGAGTGTTTTACCGCTAGGCTCCCTCTGCCTACTCTACTATACGTAGTGTACAGCGCGAAGCTAGGAAAAAAAAGAAACGAAAATAGTATTCTCTAATTATAAGACATTGCTTTGGCCCGCGTAAGTGATGGGAATGAATAATTTTATATAAACCAGAAGAGAAACGCTTATATTAATAAATAAAGCTATTATCCGTAATGAGAGCTCACGTTCTTTGTGTACAGTCGGACACATTTCTAATGTGGTAAAGGCTTTTCTTTTTTTTTCAGCTTGTATTCCATTTTTATAGCAGGCTATGCAGAGACAACCAAATGACAACACATTTTCAAATTCGCGACATTACGTGTTTAATGATGAAACTCAACGCCGCGCTATGTCCTGACAGAGTAGAAAAATAAAAATAATCCCCTAAGGGGCTGGCCAACGTGCCAATATTAAATCTTCCAAAAACACATATACATATACATATTTTAAAAAGAAAACTACACATTTTTTATAAATAGCGCACACAACATTTAGAGTACAAAAAGATTTAAAAGCCCGGGAACGAAGCCAAGGAAGCCTTATGCATCTGATGGTGGAGTTAATTAATTTTCGCTCAAGGAAATAGACCCCACATTTGTAATTACTTGACTTTAATAAATATGTGTATTACTGTAGGTACTCATATGGACAGCTATCAAATGATATTTTATTTATAATTATTATATATTAGAATAAAATTTGTTAAAATATTTCATAAATAGCTGATAAAGAAATATATATATATATTTATATATAAATTGAGGCCGCCGTGGCACATTGGAACAACTGTTGTGGGTTCCATACCCGATTGGGTAATTGAGTATATTTTTTAGCATTTTCTTTCTCTAATAGACAAACCGCAGCGTTGAGATCCGCCACTCAACACGCAATGTCTCGCAAAATTTGGGCAGAAAATGAGAAATGGGGTATCCTAACGTTAGGTTCCTTCTACCTACCGTACTATGTTGAGGCCATTATGGCAATAGAGTGGCACAACATACTCGTATAACTGTACACGAACTATAGCAGTTGGTAAGTTCGTTCCATTATTTTAGCTTTGAAATGAAAATAATTATTGAAAATAATTAAAAATAACAATTATTTTCATATCAAACCTAAAAACAATGCCCGGCGTTAGGTTGCGTCGCGCAACAGAAACAAATTCTTAAAAATTGCCCAAAAAAGGAAGAACAGAGAGTAGGTACTTAAAAATAACAAAATAAAATATGAAAAACATAACTAGAACTATAACCAGCTATTCTATTACCACAAAACTTGTTATCTCACACAAAAAGCAGATCAGAAGGGAGGTCATAAATCAATCGTGAAAAAATGCCCGTTGACGTGACGGGGCGAAATACCGAAGTTACTGGCACGCTATCTCCACGATTTTTTGTTTCCTCTACTTTGAAATACAGGCGCAATACAAATGAGGTTAGCCTTTTATTTTGTTCAGAATATTTTACAAAATGCTATTTCATAAATAAGGTTCCATTATATAATTATTAATAATAATTAAATAAATTATTCAAAAATAAAATTAATAATAATAATATATAATAATATAGCTTCACGCTGTATCCCGTACACAGCAGGGTAGGCAGAGGGAATCTAGTGTTAAGACACTCCGTTCCCCACTTTCTGCCGAATTCTGGAGGCATTGCGTGTTGAGTGGCAGAACTCAACGCCGCGCTTAACCTCGACACCAGAGCGAAGAAATGGAAATATAAATTTAAGTAAATATTTCATCTCCTCGAGTGGGGATCGAACCCACAACCAGTCAGTTTTACAGTCACACTTCGTGCCGCTGCGCCAAGACTGGCGCAAGCCAGTAAAATTACAATTTAAAAATGTTAACGGAGTGTTTTAATAGTCGATGGCTGTGCGGTACAAAAGCGTAGAGCTGCTGAAAAACAATAAAGTTATTTTTTTAAACATTTTTAAAGTGTTATTCCACACTTAAGGAAGAAAAATAATTGTTAAGAAAACGTATAAAACTTTTAACGTAGCGGAATTTGAACCCGCGCCTCTTTGGAAACCGTCTAAGAGGCGCGGGTTCAAATTCCGCTACGTAAAAATTTTTATACGTTTTCTTAATAAGTAAAGTGAATTTTATATATGTATTTTCCTATTCTTAATACGCTTATAATACGCAATACTTACTTACTTACTTAGCATTTCTTACTTAGCGATATATTTTTGCAGCTATTATTTTGCTTTGAATAGTAGAAATATTGGTTCAACGTGAAGCTACAGTAAAAGTTCATATTGTTGCAATATTTGTATGTAAATACAAATTTGATATTCAATTTGTCTGTACGAATCAAATGTTTTGGGAAAACATATTTTTCTATTGACAGTAAAAAGCGAAATCACGTTCCAATCGCACCTACAGAGGGGCATCAAAATGTTCTGTATCTGAAGAATGTACAGTATACCGCGCAAGTTTATTATTAAAAAAACTTTTCTAACCTAGAATTTTTTTTTAACTCTCCGCTGCATCTCGCATACGTGAGGAATTCAATTTCTAGACACTCTCACATTTTAAATAAAATGAAACCAAATTATGGGGTCATACTGGGCACACGTCCGATAGCTATGATGAATTCAATGTATAAATTAATTATTTATTTTTCTTTTGGCAAGACAAAGCACAGCGGTGAGTTCCGCCATTCAACAAGTAGTGTATCGGACAACTACTATACGAATAATACAGCTAAAAGTAAATTATATAATAGTATAGTATTTACATTTATATAATATTTTTACCCGAACAGAATTTACGTGTAATATCGATGTTTCTATATACAGATTTACTATCCGTCAATATTGCAAGACTTATGAAATACCTTAAGATATATATATCTATAAAAAAAAACAAATTAAATCAGCTTCACGCTTTATCCCGCACACAGCAGGTTAGGCAGAGGGAACCTAGTGTCAAGACACTCCGTTCCCCACTTTCTGCCGAATTCTAGAGGCGTTGCGTGTTGAGTGGCAGAACTCAATGCCGCGTTTTGCCTCGACACCAGAGCGAAGAAATGGAAATATAAATTTAAGTAAATATTTCATCTCCTCGAGTGGGGATCGAACCCACAACCAGTCGGTTTTACAGTCACACTTTGATCCGCTGTGCGACGACTGACCTCATATGTATATATTTATATATATTTCACTCTAGTTCCAAGATATAACACAAAAGTCTGCCGTCTGTACATTTTCCTTGCAATTCGCACAAAGTTAGCTGATAAAGAAACAATTTGTATTCAATAAGCCTCGTGAGGGTGTAAGTATCGTAGCCTTTCGAGTTTTTACTCCACTATTCCTTTACTCCGGTCCTGAAATTGTAAGGAAACTAAAGTAGAATAATCCTGTTTTATATAGAGTTAGACATAAAATTTTATGTCAACTCAGTGTTCACTACATATTATACATATATATATCGTAAATTATATTTTGAAAAAAAAAACAGAAAGAGAAAACAGAGTGTCTTACCGACTTTTCCCAGCAGAAGTGCCTTCCGAGCGAGTGGTAGCCTCCTTTAGGACTGAACTACTGACATTTCTATGTTATATAACTTGACAATTCAAAAGTGTTTGTAATAGCCTAATTGAATAAAGATTTTTTTCATGATGATACTTATATAATTGAATAAAATAGTTGTTTTTTACTTTAAACCAGTTTAAGCATATCGCGAATATCTGTAAACTTTGTGCCTAAGACACTGGAAGGGTATCCAGAGGGAACCTAGTGTTCACCTTAATAATGACGTGTAAAACGCGGTACCACGATGAAGCTCTAAGCTGAAAGCCCTAACGCCTCACTTAGCATTCGAAGCTCGTCCACGCTCATATGCAGCTGCACGCAAACTTCCACCATTTGATATCCAAGTTCCGTGCACTTGGCGACTTAAATGGCATTCATATCTTATTTCTTTTACCGTTTAGCAATATTTTGTTAGTTTAACTTTAACTAAATAAAGTTTAAGTTTCTCTAAATTTTAGCTTATTGCTAATTCGCCTTAAAATATTATTATAAATATTTAAATCTTATTTATATACCCCGCCATGCAAATAAGAAAAATTTTACATGGTTTCATTGCAACGAAGCACATCGTCCGTACAGTCACTATGACAATATTACTTTTAATTTATTATAAGTAGTAATTTATTAAAAGAGAATATTTTAAGAGTATTCGAAATTAAAAACAGCAACTAGAGCATTTCTTTTAAATACTTCAGGGTTTCTTGTAAAATTCCTGCGACGAATGAAATTGAATAAAATGAAAGCATAATTTTTATCTTTCCGTCTAGACAATTTAAATTATTCTCCATAACGTTTGTTTCTTACCGGGAAAAACACAAATTGCCGCCGTTATAGCAATTCATTTAAATTTACGACGCCATTTCGGCACAATTGAAAAATGTCTTAACGAACCCACGATGGTTTCGGGTTCGATTTCTATGACGAAATAACAAAAATAACTCGATTAAAAATTTTATATTGAAAATTACTTTCGTTTTCCCAGTCGCGCTTAGCCAACCATAAATTTAAGGACATCGTTTTTTTACGACGGTATTAAGTTCCGCCAATAAATCTCATTTCCTTCGTCATATTCTTCATTGATGAAAATCTTGCTTCCAGAAGCAGAGCAACTTAATCAAATGACCAACAACAACAGTACACGTAAAATAAAACCAGTGTGATAAGCATAACATTAGCTTCTCTCCCACTAAACAAAAAGGCAGTAATTAAGTAAAACGGGGTAAAAATAGCTTAAATAAAAATGAGAAGTAGCAAATTTTAGAAACAGCAATTCTAAAAATTCATAAGTTACAAAGAAACTTTGGTCATCCATCGAGTTCTCGTGACTCCAAAATACTGCATCTAATGTGTACTTTCAAGAGAATTATAGCCGCATATATCACTTTATAAACGAGTTCGCATTATACTTTTGCTTTGATAAAAGCACGAGAAAATATATGAGCTTACATGTTCACGTATTTATTACTTTAATTCGAATTGCAATAAATCGTGACAAACAAAAAAAATAAGAATATTATAGAATATAATTTAAATTCCTTATTTATTGCTCCGAATGTGGCAACATTGTGTATTTGTGTAATATTATGTATATGAAAATTGAACGATGAACAATCAAAAAAAATCCCAATAATTATAAGGACATGTTTATTTCATATCTTCAAAACATGTATAATAATAAAACATGACGAATTTAATATATATTACCTATAACGTTTAAGCGAAATCGAAAATATTATTGTACATAAGTAAAATCTCTTAGAAATTGTGGCAATTGAGGTGGAAGGTGCTCTAAAGCATTCCAATTGTCACTATAATTATCTTTTATTCCATCAAATTCTACGTAATTCGGTTTTTCTCTACTTATTAATGTATTTTCAAACATATTTTGATTTTTAAAACACCTTTCTAACTTTTTTAAGCAATGATAAGAACACTTTTCATCACTATTATGACATTTAGTATCTAAATGATTGCTATATAATTCTTCCAGGTATATTTCTCTCGGAGACTCTATTTCACTCCTAGCTGGTTCTTTATCAATACATACATTAAAACAATCAAAAACATTATCTTTCATGTTCAATCTTCCACATTTTCTGGTAGATGATTTTACAAAATCATTTTCATAATACCACTTTTTCGATTTAAAACAAATATTTTTACAAACACATTTTTTTATATCACACGAACTGTCACTCTGACCATTACAAGTGGTAGAAATAGCTTTACAGCAACATTTATTAACTTTATCCAATATATTATCCCTTAAAGGATTTACTAAATTTGATAAAGTCACAAAAATATCACCAGAAGGCGTAATTTTTAAGAAACCATTTTGTTTCTTATGATTTTTTATTGTATTTACTTCGACTACAATAACGCCAGATTCTGTTACTTTAACAGGCAACTGTCCTTTTGACGTGCTCAAGTAATGCTTTACATTATCAATAAACGTTTGCTTCGATTCTTTGTTAAGAACTACGTTATATTCACCAGAACACCTCTTTTTTAGAACAATCGAGGAATCTATAAGTAAATTGTTACGATTTTCAATATTCAGCTTCACTTTTTCAAATACATTCGAATCACTGTTTGATTTATGACCCGCATATAATTTTGTTGAGTAAGCTGAGCTGTCATCGTATACTTTCGGTGGTAGTTGTCTTAAAATATTTTTCATGTCACGTATAGTTATGACTGACTTAGAAGATATAGCGTTTAGTTTAGACTGCGAGTTTTTAGACTTTTCATCTACCAACACAAGTAAATTTCCAGAATCAGATTTCACAATCAAAGCTTTCCTGGCACCGTCTGTTTTCATTTCATTCAAATCAATAATATAATGTCCTGATGGTGATCGGACAATATAAGAATATTCTATATTTTCATCTCCTTCGTAATTCTTAATGACTTCCTTATGATATTTTTCATATTCTTTATCTAATAATACTTCGAAATTTCCTGAACTCAATTGTTTTAATGCAAATACAGGTTCCTTATTTTCTTCACTACCTAATATTTTAACTTTATGTATTATTTCCCT
This sequence comes from Heliconius himera, assembly GCA_021202915.1. Lineage (NCBI taxonomy): Eukaryota > Metazoa > Arthropoda > Insecta > Lepidoptera > Nymphalidae > Heliconius > Heliconius himera. The sequence goes on along the minus strand of JAJHJA010000473.1, from coordinate 253,857 downwards.
ATTCTTTGATTTATTAATTTTACATGGTTTTTCTCGTTGTTGAGACAATTCTAGAAGTACTTTTGTTAGGCTAGTGCACGATAATCTTTTATTTTTAGTACAACGCCTTTCTTCTAGAACTTTTTCTTTGTCATTTATTTTACTAATATCATTGAACATATCGACAGGTTTTATTGGATCACATTTTCTAGTACCCGGGGACGTTTTAATAGTTAGAGCATCATTTGTATCTATTTGTGCTGAACTAACGTTTGTAGAATTTTCTTTTTGTAAAAGCTCTATTTTTGTAGGTAATTCTTTTGTAAAAGTACATGTATTTTTATCACAAGTTTTATTTGAACCTGCTTTCAAATGTTTTGCATCTGTAAGAATTTTATAAATTTTGTAATTTTGTAAAACAAATAAGATATGGGAGTACAAAACAAATGAAAGCAGTTCACCAAACTCTTTGAAATTAGGTTATCGAAGCTATTTAGCTCTATATGATTATAAATTTGTGATAAAACATTGTATTACTACTGAAGAAGTAGAAAATTTTCCTACTTCTTCAGTAGTTCCTACAATCAATAATGCAATCAAATGAAGTTACTTAAACAACACAAAGTTAATATAAATAAAAATGCAAAATATTTTAAATTTTAATTTACCCAATCAAATAAAATTTATCCAAGACCAAATCAAATATTAATAGGCACCTAAATGTATAACTCAACTTTCAGACAACGGAATCGCTGCTAATCATAGTAAAGCTGACTTTTTGTATCGGCGCTACATCTGTGTATCTACCCATTACCTCTTCAATAATTCTTTCTCGAGGTACGCTTGTTATATCTAAAATATTAAAAGATTTTCGTTTTCAATTTTGTACTCCCATATTAAATGTATAGTTATTTATGTAATGTATATTTTATTTACTTTACCTTTTGAGCAAACACATGTTCCTGTCGACGAGGATTGACATTTACATGAACTCTGAAAAGATAAATATTAGGTAATACACCAAAGACATAGGAATGTATATAAAATTATCTGGGAATTTGAATTTGAAATCAACCATGACAAGTATTTTTTTTAGTGAGAGACCAGTCGTGGCGCAGCGGCTTGCGACTGTAAACGCTACTTGCGGGTACGATTACTACTCGAGGAAATAAAATATTAAAAATTTTCAAAGCTTCGCTCTGGTAACGAGGTAAAGTGCAGCGTTGAGTTCCGCCATTCAACATCCGGAACATTCGGCGGAATGGGAGGAACGAAAGTGTATTAATGGAAGCGAAGTTTCTAAATAAGAACAGTATATTAAAATTAGAATACTTTTGACTATCGTGGCGCAGGTGTAACCTTATTTATTATTATTTCCGTAATTTTAGTTTTAGTGAGAATATGTATTTCTTAGGTTTAAAATTCCAATTTTTCAAATATGTATAAGCAATTTTGGCTTCAAATTCTGTGCCTCACCACAACAAACTTTAAAATGAACAGAAAATGTATTTGACATTCATTGACATTAACTTATAAATAAAAATATACTCTACAGGGTGGAAGTGTCAGCGCTCCTTTTACGGGAAAAAGTATATAGAGTAAAATATTTTAAACACCTACCTAAAAAAATTAATCAAGATACCTCAACAGCTTAGACGTAGGATTTTTTTAATTCTACGATGTCTATCCATAGGGGCCGTTGCAGTATTACGTAAGCAGATTTTGTGCAATTATTGACCCCCCCCCCCTCTCCTCTATGTCATCAAAAATAAGCAATCCTCTTACAAATATTTCATTGAAAACGTCAAAAATAAGCAAACCCAAGACCCCCCCGCCCCACTACAGAGATTACGTAATACTTGAACGGCCCCATACCTGTATTTCGTGTGACGCAGTTACGCATAGATACCAATACTACAAAAATACTACTAAAGGTTAAGCAATTTTAAACTTTGCCGCCAACACCTACAACTCGAATTCGGAATGAGGTGTGTGCGGCGGTTTCCCTTTGATTGGTTTATGTGTGCGAGAGTCATTCTTGACAAATGGCGTTTTATATTACAATTTTTTTTTATTTATTTTGTATGAAAAAAACACTTTTTTATTTTAGGGAACAAAAAATTGTATTAGGTTTTTATAGAGTAGTTAAAACTGTGGTTTCATTTAAAGTGGTACTAACACTTCCAGCCTGTATATAAAAATATATGAACCAACCAGCCACTGAAAGTTTGTTTGTATATGGCGTTTGGTTATATGATATAAATATATTTAATAGCAAGAGAATAGAATAGAATAACTTATAACAAAAAATGTAACAATTTACAAAGTATCAATATAATACTTTATTGTAAAAAGTACCTGAACCGAAATTACTCTGGGCCCCGTCATAACTGAAATAGACTCGGGTCCAAGAACACATTGTGCCGCTCTCATGTTCTTAAATTGGCATGTTGGCTCTATAAAACAAAAATCAACCATTAATCATCAAATATTTTAATTACAACTAAAATAAAGATCAGACAATTGATGAGCGTATCCCAATATAGGATTATGTATATCAAGAATGTCTAGAATCTGAAGTCACATTGCTGATATTACTCATCTAATGTTTAGTTCTGGATGGAGCTTCAACGTACCTCCTTTCTCTAAACAGTTTTGCCTTGCTATTATTTTTATATCTCCAATAAATTATTATTATTATTATCTAATAAATTATTTAAAAGCAGGATAAACTATTTAAAAAAGGGACTCCGGACAATCATCGGCGCTTTTTCTATCACAGGAGATGAAAATTCCTAATTACCACATAAAAAATCGTATTTTTGCTACAAAATTTTTAAAAGCCTTTAGACTTTTGTCTCTTTCAAAATTTTTCAAAAGACTATTTTATACTAACAACAATAAATAAACATAAAACAACAAATAACCTTGGCACGGGTCAGGTCTACTGGCGGCCACCTCTCGTCCGACCGCACTGGGGACTCTCATGGCGCAATCTTCTCCACACGCCGTGGACTCTTTGTGGGGACAAGCTTTTCTTTCGCCCTTTGTTTAAAATGGCAATATATAAATAAACAAAACTCTTTTTCTTTTTAATTCTACTTAATTATTTTAATATAATTATGTTATCTTTTCGTATTGTGAGGTATAGTATTAATAAATCTAATAGTTAAATTTTGAAGTTTTGTTTCTGCCATGTAACAAAATACACATGATCGTTAAACTTATAAATGAGATTTTCTAATGTTAACATAAGAAAACGTTAAATAAGTACCTAGACTTATTTATAAAATAATCAAACAGTAAAAAACTGAGTAACTAATCTCTATCTCATATGATATAAGACAATGCTACAAAATAAAGGTAATAAATATAAGATGTAGCATTACAATTAAATGTAAATATGAGAAATGGTTTTGGATCCCGAAGAAATGACTAATATATTAATTTTTACATTTTTAAAGAGTTATTCCACACTTTTAAACGAAAAATATTTATTTATGTAACGTATAAACATTTTAACGCAGCGGGATTTGAACCCGCTCCTCTTGGAAACCGTCCAAGCGCTCTGACCACTAAGTCATACGTTCTCACCAAGCTACGTCAAAATTCTTTTACGCTAGTTACAATTTATTTGTTATTAGCATCTCTCCCCATAGAAAACGGAATATCTTATCACTATGTTTGCAGATTCCATATGCCCACCCTGAGGTCCTATCCCTATGTACGGGATACAGTGTAAAGTTCAGAAAAAACAACAATTTATTTTATTCTAACCGATTCTTTCTTAATATCCGGCGGACAGCTGCTAGGTTCTGTGGCTAAGGGCAAACTTCCTTTAGTACAAATACATTTGTCCGGACCTTTCGGGCAATTGCATTCTGTATCGCCTCCCCAACGTTGACATGGCGCCTTTGAATTTTGAAATTTATATTTTATATTGTATTTTGTGATTTAATTTGAGTGATTATTTTTACATTGGTTATACTGGACTTGATATATATAATAAAGAAGATAATCTTAGATAAATTATATTCCGAAAGAGTGTAAAGCTAATTTGAGTTTTTTTAAATTGCCTGAATTAAGTTTAAGTGGTGTTATAACATTATTAAGTCATTAATACATTAGAATTAGCATAATACTTTATTATTATAATATTTTTCAAAATAATTATTACCCAACATACATATACTTTTAAACCACACTATAAACAATAAAATAATATTTCACTTGTACACATAATAAATACATTACCTTTTTAGCATCTGTCGATTGATCAGTTTTTGTTGGTTTAGTAACTTTAACTTGTTGGAGACAAAGCATTAATTGCTTATAAGTTTCTGCATCCATCTAAAAACACAATTAATTAATATTTTAATTTATACGAGGTGATAAATGTTTAAATATTAATAAATGTTCAAACATGCTATATGAGAACCTATACCTTAGAGCTTTGGCCAACAACCATCAACATTTGCAAGAAAAATCTGTAAATTAATTAACAAAACAAAAAAATTGCTAAAAAAAAGCAAAACTATTTATTTTGCGTTAAGATTTTTTTTGATTTCATGTTCTCTGTTAAAATTAAAAGAACTTGTAATAATTTAGGATAAAGAGGTACATAATATCTACATAATAATACACGTTAAGCTTTTATTTAAAAAAAATAAGTTTCAATCTATCAAATTCATACAATTTTTCTATCAAAAACCAAAAAGTCTGATATGTAAACATATTTACCTCACATCTAGTTTTAATAGCGCCACCAACAATCGTCAATTTCAATTCCTTCTTTAAGGTCATTAGTATAAAATCTTGCAACACTTTCTTAGTTTCACCATTAATTTTACCGTTTCTACTTTTTTTCAAACAATTCAATACAGTTTCAGCTACTGATTTACCAGAACCTGCTTTAATTTGTTTTAGTAATACCGAATACATATTTTCAAAGACATTATCAAGAAATTTCTGCTTAACAGACATACAGACACAATCTAGACTTTGATCTGGATTACATTCTCCATTTTGATATAAACAGTCTCTCTCAGACATACATCTAGGACACTCCGTACAGTATTTACGAATGTCCATAGTGTCTGTACATTCGTGACATTGTATACATTTTAGATTATTGTCAGCTATTTCTTTGTTTAGATTTTGTATTTCGTCTAATATTGTCTGTTGTTTTATATTGCATTTGTCTTTACATTGGTCGGATGATTGTTTGAGTAAATCTACTTCTGTGATTAGAGCTTCTCGCTGTAATTATTTTTATATACTTCATATATATTAATACTAAAGTTAAAATGTTATTTGAAAGATTAGCGTGTTTGTACAGCAATATGGTCTTGATAAATATGGTCATATATTTAAATAAAATTTAGATATATTTTCATGTTTAACAATATCTGAGCTGGTGATAACACCAGATATTTGGTTAAGATATAAGTTTTCAATATGGGAACATAAGGTTAACTGTGTTTAATTTACAAAATATAAGACATGAATAGAATCTTAATGTCAACATTAAGTAATATTAATAAATTCACAGAATCTTGTAGGTAAATATCTATATATATAAAAGGACTTGTGCTGACTGACTGAGGTAAGACGCACGCAGAGCCGTAACCGCTGATGGTAGAAACGTGAAATTTGTGCAGATGTTTATTTTCATATTCTGGACATCCACTAAGAAGGGAATTTGAAAAATTTTAACCCTAAAGGGATGAAATAGGGGTTGAAAGTTTGTATGGAAAAAAAATGTAATCTGTACCGATTTTTATAAAATGTGAAATTCAAACTCTTAAAAATATTTCATTGAACACGTGTTTCATGGTTTTCAAGAATTCACCCCCTAAGGGTTCAAATAAGGGGTTGAAAGTTTATATGGAAAAATCTTTAAATTGCCACCGATTTTTATAAAAATTTAAATTCAGACTGTTAAAAATATTTTATTGAACACGTGTTTCGTGGTTTTTCAGTTTCTTTTTAGAATTCACTCCTAATAAGCGGGCGAAGCCGCGCGCGCCCTCTAGTTTTCAATATAAAATAATTTACGTCTATAAGATTTGAAACATAGAGCAGGAAGTTAAAAAATCACTCCATTCTCTGCACTCCGTTCAAATTCGATTCAATTCGATATTACGTGTTGAGTGGTGGAACTCAAGGCTGTATTTTGTGTTACTACAACGGTCAGACGACTACACCACAGCGACACTCAAAGAGAATATAGATAAATTCATAATACGACATACCTTTGCCTCCATATCCTCATTTTCAAGTTTCTTTTGCAATAATAACTTAGTAAGTTTTTGTAAATCTTCCCTTGCGTCTTTCACATAGCGAGTGCCTTCTTGCTCTTTTTTCTTTTTGTTTATTTGTTCTTGTTGTAACGCTCTTTCTAATTTTGCAGCTTCAATTTGTATTTTAGTTATTTTTGCCTAAAATTTTATTTAAAATCCAACCAATATAATTTTACTGTGGTTGTTCTTAGAATCATTAATTGTAAAATTTTGTTTCATTTAGTTGCACAGAAGTTGTATAAATATTTTTTTCCATGTATTAACGTAAAGCAAAAATTAAGCATTACAAGTCTATTCTCTAAATTAATAATGAACATTATTTTTTCTAAAGATTTTTTTTGTCAAATGATTTATTTAGTTTAATAAATTATATTCTGTCAGATACCGATACGATAGCAATCTAAGGTGTTGACAAAATTTGTCTACAATTAACCGATTTGTTCATATATGAAATACATTTTGCGTATTTTTTACCAAATTTGAACAATTTTTTCTGCTTAATCAATGACTCAAATCAATGACAAAAGAAATGATGTTGTTTTTTAATGTAGTTTATGTTTTAGAGGTAGTTGTACGCAAATGTTATGACAGTTGATTTAGATCTTCTACGAAAAATTAACAAAAAGTAAAAAATCCTTGGAAATAAAACTATTACAATATATTCCAAAAACAAAATATCATATGCATATACATACGTCAGACGCTTGCTTTTTACAACCAATAGATTTCTGAGAAGCTTCTAGATCACTTTTACTGCACTCTATATGGGCTCTAAAATTACTTATTTCCGTATCAAAGAGCTTTACGTCATTAGTTTTTACATTTATAGTTTCTATTATTTCTTGATGGCATTTCGTTAGGTTGGTCATTTGGAATTCTAAGTCCTTTTTGCTTTTCCGCCATTTTTTATTACTGGCCTCAACGTCTTTTAACTATAAATTATGGACTTATACAACAAATACTTATATCATATAAAATAAATAAAAAAGTTATTTCTAGGAAACTTTTAGTTATTCGTTAAAAAATGTTTGGCAAAAAACCTTAAAAAAGAACTTAGCTTAATAACATGTTTAGTTTTATAGCAACCCTCTGCTTGCAGTTCAGTTAGCGTAGATTTTCTAAAATTTCCGCTATCAAAGATAAATGCATAAAATTTATTTTCATTTGGCAAGAGAGAATGCTATATACCTATTAAATATTATAAGTATTATTCCACACCTAATCTCCTGCTGGAAGAATTTTGACATAGTTTGTTAAAAACGTTTAGCTTAGTGGTTTAAACGCTTGGATGGTTTCCATATGGCACGAGTTCAAAACCCACTAAGTTCAAAACAGGTTCCCAAAAAAAATATTATTCCATTTTAAGTGTGAAATAACACTTAAAAAATAAATTTGAAAAGTCTAATATTTTTAGCAAAACTAATAAACCTGTTTATGCAATTCCTTCTGCCTATCAATGGTCTCTGCTATTTTCCTCTTATAACCCTCTTCCATGCACGACCACATACAATCCGCTTCTCTAAGCTTTTGTACGCCCTCCTTTTCCCTCTCCTCCAATGTTTGTATTTGTTCGCGTAATTGTTTCTGTCTTTCTAATAGATCTTTCACTTTTGCTTGACATTTCAATTCGAATGATGCTACCTTTAATTTTTATTATTATTTTTGACTAGCGTTGTATAATGTAAATGTATTATATTATACAACGCTAGTCGTCATGCATCGGCACAAATGTGTGTTCGATTTCCACTAGATGAAATGAAATATTTTATATTATCATTTCTTCGCTTTGGTGGTGGAAAAAGAGGAGTTGAACTCCGCCACTCAACACACATTAACTCCAGAATTCAGCGGAAAGTAGAGAAAAAATATATATTTATTGGCATACAAACTAAATATGGTCAATAATACATTAGTCTATAAATACGTTTTTAAACTAAATTATTTTGATTTTACATAATAAAATATTATTCTTACTTCATTCAAATTACAGAGGACCTTGTTAAGCGGCAACGAATCAGTTGTACCTTGATCCTTAGATTTTGAACTTTCTGGCCTTTCCTTACCGCAAGTGCTAAAATATATATAATATATTATATTAAATAAAATTATACTAAAATACATTAAATTTATTTATTTAATACTTTATTACACCAATATGGCTAAACACAAAAAAAAGAAATAAAAACTTACATAGTAATTGAACCTTTAAATTTAAATTTTATATTATGTTAAATTAGGAAAATTGACACTGAGTAACGTTTTTCGGTAAGCTTGATCAATCGCTATGGTTATAATTTCGAATTTAACTACAGAAAACTAATAAATTTAAATTAACGAATAATAGGGATGATTTTACAACAATATGTACGTAATAAATAAAATATCTCGTTTTTTTAGACTTTATCAAGACACTCCAAAAATTGTGTTTTATTTGAATTGGCTGAAACGTTAGCTATCAATGTTTTGATATTGCCTTTTTATAATAATATTATTAGATCACGAAAGTAATTCAGTTGAGAAAATGAATAAGCGAGTCGCTAGATGTGAAAATGATAACAAAACTTACACATACCACTAATTTTTTTTTTTTCTAGTGCTATAAATACTAACTGCTTTTTAGGTTCAGGTTTTTTCTCATTTTTATTACAGCATCCCGCCATGTAACAATCAAATTTCCGAAGTCCAAACACGCTACTATTTTTGTTCACAACCATACGTTCTTTGACCGCTTGCTGAGATAAAGAAAAAATGGTAGTCATTAAATTTAACTTAAAACGATAATTAGAAACACAACACGTTTTTTCAATGAAATATTTAATACTAGCGGCCTGCTCGCGGCTTTGCCCGCTTGAATTACATGATTATTCATTTAAGAAATATAGATATTACAAACAACCTTAACTATTAATTTTTTGATTTGGATAAGTACTCACGATATTACTTATTTGTAAAATAACTTATCTAGCTCCTGTACAGTTTTTAAATTAGTAACATATATTATTAGTTAAATATATAATTGGTATACAGAATATACATAGAAAGCACGTTTTTACTCATTTTTATATAATCTATAAAATAATCAACATTTTCGGTCAAGTTCAAGTAGTAGTCATGCCCCGAGAGTCTCGTACCAGTTTCATGAATGGAGATACACCAAAAGAATAACTAATTAAGTTGTCATTTTGTACCAAATTAAGTACAGATTAAAATTTGTACCTAATGGTTCTTTTCTGTGACACAAATACAATAAGTATTCAATTTTTGAAAAATAATTTTGAAATTTTCCTTTATACGTGCCGTATATTTTAACTTCTTAACAAATTTGGTAATTGTATATCAACGGAAGTATTCTATAATTATGATAGAACAAAAAACGAAGCATAAACCCTCATATTTCATTATCATTTGATTGCGATGATTTAGAAGATAGATTTTTGTGCTCTAACGCCCAATATTAATATTCTATCTCCTGCTTTCAATGCAATCAATCTCTCCTGCAATCAATCTCTAGATTGGATAGATGTATGGAACAATCGAAGATTGACGCAGGAGATAGATTATTAATATTGGGCGTAAGGGAATATAGACTTGAACATTGAGGTATCTTTACAAAATAGTCTTGACAGACGGACAGAGGGACAAACAGCAAAGTTATCTTATAAGAATTTTGAGGTATGTACCCTAAAATACCCTTGGCACATACATACATGCAACATACAGGTGCAATAGTGCTATGGCGGTACGTGTCGCTTGTAAGTTATGAAATAATACTGCGGGATATTTTTATAAACAGTGTCAGAGTATTTTTTTCTTAAGACACAATTTTTTAGAGGTTGCTCCCAAAAGTTAAATATTTTATACGTTTCTTAAAAAAATATTAATAACATAAACGAACGAACGCACTATGGATAATGGTAGAACAACGGCAGATCAAAATTCATTTTTACTAAAGTCGTCCCTGACGCACTTTTTATTTTTTTTAAATAGTATAATAGTGGACCTTTAATGTTATGAATTATTTTTTCGTGAATTACATTTGGAATATTTTTTTTTTAATTGTGAAAAATTGTAATTCGTAAGAATGTCTATTTCAGGTTGTTCGCATCGATACTTTAAACTTAATTTCCTTAAAAAAAATGTGTAAATAGGTATAAGGTGTTATATATTTTTAAAAAGCCTATAGCATGTAGATTTTAAAACAATTATTATATTGTGAATTTTGTGACTATATTCTTATAAAAAATATTAACAATAAGTGAAGAGAAAAAAAGTACGTACTTAAAGTTCATCGAGACTTTTGACAGTTACCGACGTCTACCGACGCGTTATATTTGATGTTGTTTTATAGTCCAGATATTCATAAATAACATTTATAAAAATCAGCTGCGGAAACGTGCGGTTTTAGAAGTTATCACGAAAACTACGATACAAGTCAGGGAACAAGAAAACTCTATCTATTGAAATTTCTAATGTTGTACTATTTAATTAATTAGATTGCAGTAAATTTCAATTAAATTATTGTTATTTATTAATAAAAGAACGTTTTATCTTCATTTTGCACACTTTTTGCGGTATAACTAATTAATAAAATGCACACTATCCTCATTTATGATATTATATAAATAGAGTGAATTAATTTAATAAAACTCTTACAAATTAGTAATAAAATTACTAACAGACGTTTGATTGTTAAGTAACTTCACTAAATTTCAAAATAGCTAATACTTTCAAGTGTTCCAAGCGTGAATTATACCCATACATTGAAGGAGGAAAAAAACTCGAAGCAATCAATATTAGCTATTAATATTTCTTAAAGAAAAGTATCATGTTTCTGTAGACAACATATGTTTTATTATCAGCGACATTCAAAGGAATCTTATTCGTTCCTTTAATAAGCAATGGACAGAAGCGTCCCGGTAAAAAGATTAGTTTTTTAAAAAAAACAACGAAAATTAGTTTGATTCTGAATATTTGTTAACCTTACCATCGTTAAAGAAGTAGCATCTGAGAACTCACCATCGACATCTTCTGGAAAATGCGGAAGACCCTGTGTCCCTATGGGGACCCATCAGAATCAATAAAGAGGCGAAAAAATACCGCGTAATTTAGTGAATATGGCTTTGAACACACACATTTGCAATGCCTACGTCCAGGGCTTACGTCTTATAGGAGGAGAAATAGAAGCAAAACTCGTGGAAAAATTAAGGCTTGCTGATCGAGATACAATGTCTCTATATTTGAATCTCATAGAAAACGCAAGCCAGAGCAAAATGCTATCGGATCAAGAGGCATTAAATGTTTTTATTTATTTTGATTTAACAAAAGCGCAATACATATATTTAAGGAATTTAACAAACGAATGAGATCCCGTAATAAGGATTATCAAAAATTTCGTCTACATCATGCCAGAAAGTGCTCTCGATCAGCTACAAATGAGGATGTATTTCATACTCTTCTCTACACATCAGATCCGTACATTTCCAGTCATAGTAAAACACACGAGTATAGCAAAAGTGTGAAGGCACTTGATGAAGATACTCTAGATCTTTTAAAATTGAATGAACTTTTTATGGATCCCGAAGTTCACCAAGTATAATTAAATATAATATACTCATCATATAATATACATTCATTTCTAATATTATTCTACTTGTAAATCAGTTTTGTAAATTTTATATTTTATTAAATAAGTATATGTGTATGCGTAATTTCTTACTTAAGTAGATAACAGCTTAAGAAACATTGTTTTTTAATTAACTAATTTAATAATACATTTTTATTACTACTATAAGTAGTGTAGACTAAGGAAATTATTATTTATTCTTTTCTTTATTTTTTTTATATATATATACTCCAATAAAAGTATAATATCTGAACGTTACCTAAAGCGCTATTTTATACTTTATGCTTGTGCAAAAATTCAATTGTTTATCTTAACAAATAAAAAAGTTATCGATTTTGATCTGATACAGACCTCAATTGCCATAGTGGAACGGACTGAAGAACCTATTCAAAATATTTCTTTGAATATTAAGTCATTCTTTATCACTGTGTTAAATAATTCCAAATTGAGATAGACTGTTACGAAGGTAATCTTCACCAACAATTCAATTTAGTTTACTTTGTAGTTAGTACTATGAACAATTGTACTTTAAAAACGTAAACATATTTATCAACAGTCAAATAAAAAAGACGTTTCCAAAGTCATTATTTTGCCCAGAATCTTGCCAGCGCGATCAGAAAACGACGTTTTATGCACAGCGCCATCTATTGGACTTACAATTGAACTGTTACCATTCGAACATTGTTAGAAAAATACTACTATGCTTATGTTAAATTTATTATAAGTATAGATTACACTTACATGACGTAATTAACGTTTAGCAAATAATAACTCAACAATATGTTTTATGCGTTATCAACATTCATTATCATGTGTAGTCAATAGATATCATTGCGTATGTTTCTTTTTTTTTTCAAATATAAATATCTTTAAAAACTTTAAGTACATTATGATTGCGATTACAATGAAATAAACACTAAAACCTACCTTGATTTATTTGTAATTTTTATGTATAAAAGTTGCTTAAATTTATTGTGTACTTTTTTACGTGATACGTGTTCACATAAACAGACAAACAGATAAACAGACAAACAGACAAAAATTTAAAAAATATTGGAAATGGATTCTGTTAATTATCCTTTAACACCCTGGCTAATTTTTTTTTAAATATTTTCAATGTACAGAAACGACTTTTCTACAGATTTATTATAAGTATATAGATATAGATAACTTCTCCCGCAGTGGTAATATGAAGCAAAGCGCGACATTGAGTTCCGCCACTCAACACGCATGCCTCAGAATTCGGAAACAGAAGTGCCCGCTTTGAGCAGAAAAGTGACTCAGAGCATGAAAGTAACTAAGGTTAGTAAATAAATAATTGTGTACTTGAAGCGGACGAAGCCTTGAGCGGGTTGGTAGTTATAAATAAATATATTCAAAGTTTTCGATATATCACACACACGACTAGTTAGGACACTGCGCGCTCCATGATTCTATAATTAATTTATCAATAAATAATTTAAATATTTGACTATTTGAAGTGGCCTTGATTTTTATCATAGATGAATGAGTCTTGATTATATTGAGAATATATCAATTTTAATTTAATATGATTTATTAATTTATAAAATAAATTATTATTTGTGTATCAAAAGTTGTATTTATAATTTAATTCAGTTGCTATATTTTAGGTATATCTATCTATGGTAGGTTCCTATATTTGTTTTAAATAAAGTTTCCATAAGCGCTGACTTTACTTCACGCTGCCTCACATAGCATTGTTGGCTTGGTGTTAAGATAATCCCTTACCCTACTTTCCGCCGAATTCTCAAGGCATTGCGTGTTCAGTGCGGAACTCAACGCCGCCCTTGGCTTGACACAGGGATGAAATGCAATTAAAATGTCGCGTTATAGTCGCACGCCTATGGTCCAAGCACGACAGCCTCTAGAAAAGCATCTGCGGTTGATTATTAATTACATACTAAAGTCAATTTGATTTATTTAAGTTACATGCTTTATTTTTAGAACGTCAAATGATTTTCCAGTTCGTTAAAGTTAATGCCTCAGACCAGAGGAAAACTGGTACAAGAAACAGGATATTTTTACGCATACTTATTTAGTAGTGACCTCGGACGTTGCGTACGCGATACCCACTACCAAAAATTACGAGTCCAAGTCATACGCATTAAAGATAATCATAGACATCAATCCGATCCGCAGTACATAGTGCAAGGGGCATCGCTTTGAGGGGAACCGCCTTCCTGATAATGATGTTCCGTCATCATTCCGTCATGTTGACGTCAGGTAAGTTTGCCTAATTCGCTTCAAGGTCATGTCACTCCCAGCAAAGGGAAAGAGGAAACGGTTTCAGGGTATTGCGCTCTGCTCGTGGTTGCAAACCGTCGCCACGACTCTGTGCGAATCACTAGGAGGTCTCCAGAAGATATGTATTATGTAGATATGTGTATCCTCTGTCGAAAACCACTCGCTACTGGTGCCGAAAATTGCCCAGCCAGATGAGACCCTCCATTGCCCTCAAGGAGGACCAGCTTAGGCTTTCTTCGACCGCTCCATCTTGACATTTAGAATGAGCTGAGGAGATCCCGAAGAAATTTCTAGCAGTGCTTCGTGTTCGAACAACTGGTGAGGGAGGTTTATAATTCCATCGACTCCCAGGACCTTCTTAGTTAGAAAAGTGGGTGGGCATAATCGTTCCAAATATTGTAAAGCCAAGACATTCAGCGAGACATTCAGCGAGAAGCTTCCTGCCAAGGCATTCAGCGAGAACTTTCCTTGCCTTCTTGCGAAATATTTCAAAGCTAAGGTGCGGTTCGGTGAGACCAAAAGCTGTTTCATTATACTAAAATATCCTAGCAGAAGATTGGACGGCGCAAAAATTGCGAAGATGGACGGAAAGATGAATGCAGTGGATTGCCCTGGACGCAAATCTCAATTTCCAATGCTTACATTAGCTCGAAAGAGAGAGAGCTGTACGTGGACCATGAGACTTCTGCGTCGTTTACCGAATCGGTTCATCGAGTTTATAAGGGTCCACTACCCTTATAACCTCTCTGTCCGTGAGTGTCTTCAATCCTGAATATAGGTGTGTTTTTGTAATAAGCCAAGCTTTGGCTGGGTCTCAATTAAGTAATTACTGGAGGGAGAATGACCTGATGCTACCTGTGTGTCAGTTAAGCAGGTGAAACCCTTGGTGCCCAGGGGAGCCCCAGTTA
This sequence comes from Heliconius himera, assembly GCA_021202915.1. Taxonomy (NCBI): domain Eukaryota; kingdom Metazoa; phylum Arthropoda; class Insecta; order Lepidoptera; family Nymphalidae; genus Heliconius; species Heliconius himera. The sequence continues at coordinate 238,780 of JAJHJA010000473.1, read as the reverse complement.
TGATCCACGACCAAGTGCCATGGCTCAGCAAATGGAGGTGGGTATCAAGTCTCTTGAGAGACGTCTAGAATCGCGTCTAGGAAAGCGGATGTGCCGTGAAGCAACGCCCCCATGAGGATGATCCCATCTGCAGCAAACTGCGCAAAGTCTGATTGATTGATAGTGACGTTCCTCACATACCAAGGAGTCTGGGTGACGCGCGTAAGGACGCGACCAAATAGTTAAATAATTTAACCGCTTTGTTGGAGCACTAAAAGATTTTCTTAAAATCAGTGTCAGTAACTCCTCACTGTATAAATCAGACTTAGACTAGAGTTCGGTTTCCCATATCATTTTCAAGTTTATAAAATAAATAATAATTTTAGTGTTATTGAATAGATTTTCCAAAAACGAATACGTGAATAAGAAATGCTGAATACATATTATTAATGATTTACCGTCAAATCACATTTGGATCTTCTTTAGAATATTCCAGAATTCACACATAAGCTTTATACCAGGATCGCTAGATGTGCAACAAACTCATATTTTCTTCCGTAAGATCCTTAATTAAAGCGTCCCAATGCTTTATATTCGACGATTAAGGCATTCCGGTATGTTATTGCGCATTTTTTCTGCAATTTTCATTAGTCTTATAGAAATGGAGCCAGTAGTAGTTCGTTATTTTATGAAGCCTGTATTTCTGTGTGTATACACTCAACACTGGTAAGTAATATTAGGGAATACGGATCTTGGGTGGTGGTTACTTTGGCAATTATTAGGTAGATAAGATGCAAAAAATAGTAACTAACTTTCTGGAGTCATTAGTTTTAAATATAAAATTGAAATCATGCATGTATATTAATTAGGTATACATGCATGACTTCATGCAAGTTACAATGATATATAATATTTTAAATAAAACTATTTTAACCGGATTAATCGCGTATATTTTGTATGTTTATACATTTTTTTAAATGTGTAATAATCGTGAAAATCAAAGAACTTGATATATAATATTTTATGTATTTTCTATAATACATATTTACTTACTGAAAATACAATAATTTTACTTATTTATTTCTGTGTTAATAAATTTGTATGTTTTATCATGGTCTGTGATCACAATGTTTTATTTTAGATTTTTTTGCAATTAAACTACAATTTAAGTATATTAATTTTGTTTCTTTCAAAGTATATTACAGACAGCTAATACTATCAGCATAAACAGATCATTAGCGGCCAGAATTTTTTATGTGAAATATGCGCATAAAGGAATAAAATTATATAATTTGTTTAAGTATAATTTATTTATAAACTTCTAATAATGATAATAACAAATAAATAAATAAAATTCTTAAGATAAATTTTAAAATTCGTGCTGTATAATTTTTTACAGCACTAAATCTACATTTGGCGTCAAATAAATTAATAATCAGTTGTTCGCATCACAATCGAAAAAAGAAATCGATTTTCTTCTTAAATATACATACAAAATACAGTTGATTTATCTTTAAGAGCTGAATTTTTAATAATATGTAAATACAAAATATTAAAGAAATCAAATTTAATGTAAGTTCTTAATAGACACACAAATAAAATATTATAACAATTTTTAAAATCGATATCTATATGTCAAAATCGCAATGTGACATTTAAAATTTAAAACGAGGTAATGTTTTAGCTTCATATCTTAAGTTTTATTTCTTTACTTTTGTAATTAAAAAAAATATTGATAAGCACTATCGGTATATTTAAATAAAGCGATAACAATTTTAACCACAATAGTTAACCAGAGGAACTAGAAGCCTAGTGAAAATTCCACTATGACAGAGTTCGGTCCGGTAAGTAATTATTTAATGTGATTTATTTATTTGCTGACGTTCTTTTATATTTGTTACGTATTAAATTATACGTAAATAATATTCGTTTCAAGAATCTATGGCTTAATAATACCGATTCAATTAATGTACAGCAGAAATAAATCTCTAGGAATTTACAAATCTATTTTAGTTGTTGCTTATTTTGCAAGGAAATTAACAGAATGTACAAGAAACATATTTATTTCTTAATGTTTTAGGAGCATCCGAGAAATTTAATACCAGAGTTATGCAACCAGTTCTATCACTTAGGTTGGGTGACTGGCACTGGTGGAGGAATTTCTATCAAAGAAGGGTATGTATTATTGGTCGCCTCTATAGTAAAATTTTGCAAGTTACTCTCAGTTTATCAGTACAGAAATTAATTGTAAAAATAATACTAACAAGCTTATTACACTATTCAAAAATATTAAAAGTAAATTCAATAGAATCTCTTGCAGGATAATTTATATAATAATAAAATTATACAATACTATTTAAAAGAGCAATTACTGATTTTGTTGCCTCCTCCTTTCACCAGAACTGCTTTACTAGCCGACGGTTGATTTTTCTTTGTTTGATGATTAAAAGTGTTTGTTTTCAACAGTCTAACTGATTAAGGAATATTTTTAAGATGAATTTTAAAAAATATTAAATAATAATTCTATAAAAAAGGCTTATATCTGTCTTTAAACATTATTAAAATGTTTTCTTTATAAACAAAAACAGACTTTTTACTATATAATGTCTGCATTTAAATTGTTACAAAATATATTTATATTAAAATATCTCTGTTATTAATTTATAATTTCAGTGACAAAATATATATAGCACCTTCAGGAGTTCAAAAGGAAAGGATGAAGCCCAATGATTTATTTGTTCAAAATATTAATGATGAGGACTTAGAATTGCCACCTCCAGAAAAAAAGTGAGTAATTCTTAACAGTTTTAAAATATGGAATATAGATAAGGAAAGGAAGAAAAGTACTATATATTTATATTTTTTAGAAACATAAAAAAAATATTAAATAATACAGTTATGTTGAATTCACAAACTCAAACTTCAAAATTTTTTATTTGTATAGATTTTTTTCTCCGAGGAACCTGGAAACCTAGTGTTAAGACTCTCTTGCGATTAGGTCACTGGTTCCTCACTCTGCTTTGCTTCAATAATAGAGTGAAGAAGTTAAGTATTTCATTTTTGCGAGTAGGAATCCAACTCACAATCTGCCGTGTTTAATTGTTGTTTACAGTTTACAGCACGGTTTTACCACTGGGACTAGCCTTATTTATGTAGGTAATTTATGGATTTCTCCTTAACTGACAATCTAAATTTATTTAACTGCTTATATAAATAAATAGTATTTAAACACTGACATTAAACTTTTTCAGATTGAAAAAAAGCCAATGCACACCGCTCTTCATGCTCGCATACAAACACCGTAATGCCGGAGCAGTGATACATACACATTCACCCCACGCTGTGCGAGTTACCCTATTATATGACCAAGTGTTTGAAATTACTCACCAGGAGATGATTAAGGTTAGTATTTTTATATTTTCGGTTGAGATTGAAAAAAAAAATTAGTTAAGAATTGGATATGGTCTGAAAGTTCCTGAATTTTTTAAGCTAAAAGCTAAGTGGTAGAGGCTTAACTTAAGCTTAAAAATGAGGACAGAAATAGTATTATAAAACATTAAGTATTTAGTATAGCAGAGTAGGCAGAGGAAACTTAATGTTAATATTCTCTGCAATGCTCAACACCTCGCTTTCTCTAGTTACAAGACTGAGTAAATGATAATAATTAATTTTTAGATTGAACCTATAAGTATTGTGTTTACGGTAAAATACTTAACTACATTTATAATTTTTCACTAATATTTTTTATGATTTTTTTTATAATAAGCCGGTTTTTATAATAATATTCAAATTTTCAATACAATCGAATACGACTCATCGAGTCAGAAATTAGGAAGGTTAGGGTTTCGAAAAATTAAAAGTAAAAAAATCCTAAATTAAATCTACGTCTAACTTTAGGGCAGCCATGACTTATCGACCGAATTGTATATTGTACTCAAAATGTAAGCTACATATAACGTGACATAACTAAAACAATTTTTTTTCAAATAACAGGGTATAAAAGATGCAAAACTAAATCGTTATCTACGCTACGATGAGAAATTGATAGTGCCTATTATAGAAAATACTCCATTCGAGAAAGACTTAGCGGGCAGCTTGAACCAAGCTCTAGAATCCTACCCAGGAACATCTGCCGTACTTGTGAGAAGACACGGCGTTTACGTATGGGGTGACAGTTGGCAACAGGCTAAAACTATGTGAGTACAGTACGGTGGACGAGTCGAGGCCGCCTATCTAAGGCTTCTTATGTTTTCTTAAAACTTATGTGTTGTTCATTTGCCCTCGGAAAGAAAATAAAGTAACAAAAAATTATAAAATCAAACCTGCGCAACCATCTACAACTAACTTCAGGGTGGCCACGACTCGAAAATACTTATTTTCCGCATAAAGCAGAATAGATAGAGGGAATTTGGTCCGCATAAAGCAAAATAGATAGAGGGAACTAAGTGTTAACACTATACACTATGTTAAATACCGCCAAATACCGAAGTATATTTTTAAGACATTGCATTTGGATAGGTGGAACTGTTTTATACCCCTAGTGGGAATCGAACTGGCAACTAAGACGCTTGTGCCCGTATGCCACAACGGCCTCTTTCTTAATGTTTTTTAATATTGTTATAATTATTCTTATATTTTGTGTTCTTAGGACTGAATGCTACGACTATCTCTTTGAAATGGCAGTAGAAATGAAGAAACTCGGTCTGGACCCAGCCTTTAATCCAGAATCTAAAGAAAATGGAAGTAAATAACAACATGTATGTTGTATGATTTTTTATAGTTATTTAGTGATGGTAAATAAAGTGATATAACTATAGTATGAAAGTTTTTAAAAAAAGAGAAACTATCTATTTTGATTATCATTATTCCATATGAAATTTGTATACTATTGCTTCACTATGATGTAAGTGTTTTAGTATGATACACAATACAGCGTCGATTATCCGAATGTCGGTCAACCGACTAGACGACACTAGGTTTACACTACGTACTATACTAATTTTTCCGCGTATAAGGAAAATCTTTTCAAGCGTTATTTTTGTATCTATATTTTGTTACAAGATTTATATTTAATCCCTATTTGTCGTTGAAATATAATTATGTATGTTAATTTGTTTTAGATGTTTCAAACGGTAAATATATATAGCTGAATCAATAGTTTGATTACCTAAAAACAAATCGATTTGCTGAACACCCATGACTCGCTATTAATTCGAATAATCGACACTCTACTAGATTTTTCAAATGATAATTAATATACTTTATTATAAAAGCTATATAAAATAAACTAGAATAATAAATGATTTATATCTGTGTAAGTACAAAAAATCTCGAATTAAGCAATATGCAATTTTTTATAAATACTGTTAACGTTTAATAAAAAAATCTAAATTATATGTTTTTTTATTTATAATCAAAAGAAACGGTACGGTCTGTATATCGTAGATTTATATAGGTAGATTTTAAATGTTTTATCTATTATAATAATGTTATATAATTTGTACAAAAGCTAGCTACATTTATTGTATTTGATGATACATACAAACATGTCCAAGAGTAAAACATATTTTGATATAATATATCCATTTTGTATAGAAAATGTATCTATTATTAAATCATACATGAGCTCAAAAAAATCATGGAACCTTAATGAAATATACCACATACCTATATTTCTACTGTTAATAATGTTTAAATCATTATATATTTCAACTTATTCCCTGATTTCATCTTTATAATATTTTTAACATTACGGGCCAGTCAGGCCAGTTGGGGGTTCGATCCCCACTCGAGGAAATTAATGATTTATTATACAGCGTGAACTTAAAAAAGATGACAATACCTTATATTTTCACATACCTGTAATTTCTATGGCACTTTAGCTTTAAACAAAAAGAGAATTAATGATCATACGAATATATTAAAAACATAATCAGATGCATTAACTTTATTTTTATATATATTAAATTGCAATCATTCATTCCATAATTGAGCAATAATACTTTGTGATACATTATTACTAAGTTCTTGCTTTACAAGACGTTTGCTCCAACCGTGGACACTGGTTGGACTATTTCTCATAATTAATTCCTCGATATTCCTAATTTCGTCTTTAGTTAATAAATTAGTTGACATTTTATCTATAATTAAAGTATCATTTTTAGCCATTTCATATAAAGTTCTAACATCCAAAGTGCTTTGTCGCTTTTTAGTTTTAAATTCTTGTTTCCTTTTGAGCAATTGCTTGAGATCGTCGAGATACGATTTGTTTTCTGTTATTTTAGAATCGATCATTTCTATTTCGTTTTCATTTAATTTTTTTAAGTCTTCGTCGGTTATGTTAAAATTGTGCCTTATTTTGGATGGTAAGGTTTTTGGTGATGTATCTGAAATATATTTTTTATTTATTACACTATAAAGGTGGGAAGAATCTTACTATACACACGAAGATTGCAAGGTTAAGTTCAAGTTAAAATTAAAAAAAATATGGAGAGTATGGTGGGATAAATCAAAAGAAAATATATATAAAAAAAAATTAAATTAGCTTCACGCTGTATCCCGCACACGGCAGGGTAGACAGAAGGAATTTAGTGGTAAAACACTCCGTTCCCAACTTTCTGCCGAATTCTGGAGCGCGGCGCTTTGCCTCGACACCAGAGCGAAGAAATGGAAATATAAATTTATACAGTCACACTTTGTGTCCCTGCGCCATGACTGGCCTCAAATATGTATTTTAAAGGTAAGGCCTCTTCGGGGGAAAAAAATTGAAGATCCCTATATAAACCACCCTTATTAGTAGCTTAAAACAGCAATAAATTAAATTTGCAATTTTTCACTTTCGATTATTACGGGCCATCGAAATATTTTCATTTCTTTCTAAATTCTCAATGTCTCAAATTCATATGAAAAACGGGGAATGAAGTCAACACTTCTTTATAACCTGCTGCTCCCTCCATACTTTTCTATATATAGGATAAAGCGTGAAATTAAAAAAAATCCACAAACCACTATAATTTATCGGCTTTAAGGAAAAATAAGCTCTCAATTTCTGAACTGGAGCATCGTCGTTCTCCCCAAAGACATCATATTCGAGACATACAATTTTTTCTTTCAACTTTCTAAGTTCAACGTTGTTTTTATTGTATTTCTCAAATTTCTCAGCGATCACTTTTATGTTAGGTACATCATTAATTCGTATATTTTCACCGTTTGGTCTTTCTATGTTCGGTCTTGCTGAAAGTATAAAAAAATGAATATAAAAATTGTTGGATCTATTCGAAAGAAAACTTTTTGTAGCGTGGAATTCGCAAAAAATTTAAAAATATATATCAAGTGTTAGACATAATTTAATATATCATTGTCACCAGTCGTCATTGTACGTAGGTTCGACCACTATAAATTATAATAATAATTTTTTAATCGAATAATACCAATACAGTTTTGGGAAGGTTAAATGGGAGGAAAATCAAAACGAAAACCATGGTTTTGATATCAGTTTCTCCCGCCCTACTCCACGGAATGCGTCACAAAGAAAATTTTCAAAGTGCATAGTATACTCACGTAAGGGGAGATTTTAGACGGTTTTCTAAACCTTCTGTTTTCACTTTCATAAATATTAATAAAAATATTTAAATCACCAAACATTTTAAAACAAACGTTTAACAAAACAAAACCAAAGCAACCAATCAGCAAACAAAATAACAAAAAGAATATTTTTATCTTAACAATATTAGTATCTATAAAAGTTTAAATGGAAACGGAGAATTTAACGGGACATTTGTAGCATCGGAGCAAAACAGATTATCTACTTTTAAACTCCAATTAGTCGCTAATTGGAAGCGAAAATCGTTATTGTTGTTCAAAAACATTTATTTCAGAGGTCAAACATTCAAAGTCATTGTGATTATCAAAATTTTCGTCTCTAATACTAGGAATCTTAAGGACGTAGTTTTAATTTTTTACGAGTACGACTTAACTCGATTGATAAAAAAATTGTTTAGGTGGATTATAAAATGTAAAATATTATTTTTGTTCTCATGTACTGCTGCAAGAATTTTGAAAAATCTTGCAGCAGTACATGAGAACAAAAATAATATTTTATAATAATATTAGTCGTATTTTTCTATATTTACATATATAGCATTACCCAATTTTCAAGAATACAAGTTACAATATGCCAAAAACTCACTCATCCGATAAAACCTAACACCTATAATAAAAGTTTTGTTATATTTATCTAAGAAAATTTAATTTAGCTGTCACTAACACTATATAAGATTTTTTTTGTCCCTATGTACACATTTACAGTCATAATGGGTGCATTATAGCAATTTATCACAAAATAAGTGAACTTCTACTTCAACTAAGAAAATAGGTAAGTAATTAGGTACCTTTCTCTTTAGTAATATATTTGTCTATTTCACTTGGATCGTCAACATATTGCCATTTGGAGCCGTCACACGTTTTCACGTAGGATTCGTTAGCTGTTCCGTATTGCGATGAGTTGTCAACTTTCGAAGCACCGCACAGAACTTTTTGCAATGCTTTCAAGTTTTTTATAGCATCAGGAATCGCGGGGTCGAATTCATATTGTTGCCTTATTAGAGCGTTGAACTGAAAAATGCGCCAGAGCTAGTTTTAAATATAAATCGCCAAATACTACTGTTTTGAGCGGTGCAAGGGAACGGAGTGTCTTACCACTAGATCACCTCTGTGTGTAACAAATAGATATGGGGGATACAGCATAATAATACATAACGTAGACAACCTAGTACTGTATGCCAAAATCCAACGTGGGATTCTTGCTAATTATCGCAATAGAATTTACCGAAGATGCAAACAAAAATATTCTAAATAACATAACATTAGGAAAAATACCTAAAAAATATTTTAAATAACATTAAATTACTATAAATACTCAAACAAAAAAACAAAAACGCATTACATGATCGTCCACATATACTCCCGATTCTTCAGTCGATAGTTCCACATCTTTACACACCGGACTAACATAACAACATCTGTTGGTCATATCTTTGTTACTGATAAAGGGATTTCGTTTAGACTTCGGCGGCAACACTTCTTCAAAATCATCTTGCATGTTATTTTTTGATTTTACAGTTGTTACATTTTGTTTAGTTTTTGGTACATATTTACGTTGGTTTCTGTTCATGTTTAGAACTCATATTAGATTAACTATAATTTTGTTTACATACCAAATACAATGTAATTGACACCTAATAGTTGACATTACATTTTGAAATGCACAATTAAATCAAAAATATGTCTGAGGAGTATTTATTTCTTTCCGAACCAATTACAATAAATATTATTACTGGCTAATAACTATAATAATAGATTGTGGCACAGGGGCACAAGGGTGTGACCGTAACGCGACGATTGTGGGCTCGATCCCCACTCTAAGAAATGAAATATTTATTTAAATTTATATTTCCATTTCTTCGCTCTGGTGGCGAGGCAAAGAGCGGCGTTGAGTTCCGCCACTCAACACGCAATTCCTCCCAAATTCGGCGGAAAGTGGAAATCGGAATATCTTAACACTAGGTTCCCTCTGCCTACCCTGCTGAGGGCGGGATACAGTGTGAAGCTGATTTTTTTTTTTAATAATAGCTTAAGTTTCTTAAGTAAGAGATAAGCGGCAGAGCGGCATAGGCCTAGAGCGCCAGATTATGGGTGTAGTCAAACGCACGGACCAATCATTAAAATAACAATTTTCTTATATGTTACAGACAAACATAAGCGACATGATTAGCTAATAAGTTTTTCTTCTTACTTGTTATTTGCAAATTCAAATCATGAGTAATTTTCGCATAATCAATATTTTAAAAATAAGCAACTTTGACTACCAGTCATTAGATTCATAATGCCACCGTTTAGTCTTTATTCGGATATAAATAGCATATATAATCTTTTGAATCGTTTGAGCATTCACGAGAAGCCCATATGCTACATAGTATCTACATATCGTTGTTGTAACGACATCTGACCCTGTCCCTCATCCATTAGTTTAAAAACACATTTCTCGTTGATGACTTACAGAAAGAGTCGTGAAAGGTTTACAAATTCATTGAAAAGTTAGATATAGATAAGGAAATTTTTTTTCTGCCTAAAAAAGTGTAAATCACCTACTTGAGATCAACCTCGAGCTAAGAAAAGCCAATGCCGGTTAGTACTATTAGAGAATATGGATCTTGAGTGGTGGTTAGTTTGTCGGTTATTAGGTAATTAAGATACAAAAAGTAGTACTGGTGTTGGGTATATGCGCACAGAAACTTTCAGGCTATATAACATAACGAAGTTTGGCTTGCTTGGGCTCTGGTGTCATTAGCTAAAAATATGCCCAAAAACGACTTTTCCTACAATTTTAACGAATTTGTCAGATTGTAACCTATGGAATGAAAATTGAATTGATAAGGGCCAATTAGAGAAAACGTGTTAATCCGCCACTGAGATAGGAATATACTAGAATTTAATGTAGTATACAATGTGGTCTACATTATATAATAAATACAATGTAGTCTATATTATATAATATATACACTTTAGAGTTAAGACTAAAAGGAAATAAAATAACATTTTTAAGGGTGTAATTATATGTTTTATGCAAAATAGACTATTATCAACATTTGCTTTACAAAAACAACTTCCAATATATTAATGTTTATGTAATTTACTTCAATAAATAAGCAGCTAAACTTAAAAAGGATCTTTTTTACAGAACATGTTATAGAAAAGTATATATCTGTGAAGTTTTACTTTTTTTAAAAAAAACATAACATAATTAGAATATTTAAATTACTTAAGCCTTGGACGATAAACGATAGTAGTAGCTGGGTAATGATCAGATAACAGTGTAGTGGTAAGCGTACGAATGGTCAGCAGCAATTTTTCACATCGAGGCAGACATGTCAGTACCGCCATACATCGCGTAGGACTAAATATTTTTTGTACTGAACGACCGTCTACTTGCAACTGTTGTTAGAAAAGGAAAAAAAAACAATTTTAATTAACGCTAATCCAAAATTTTATATTGCCGTCGTGGCACAGCAAGACTGCGTTTGACCGTAAACACGATGGTTGTGGATTCGATCCCGTAAGCATAATATATTCAAATATATTCGTTTTCTTCATCTTAGCCAAGTTCAGAACACTTTTTTTTATAGGTATGTACATACGATTTTACATTTACATTTAATTTTATTTGTGTAGAATTTCTATAAATTTGTTATAATAAATTGTATTATATTATTACCTCGTATCCCTGAACGTATGCAGTTTTTTGTGGCACCTTCCATCGCACTAGCAACGAATGATTAGAAACCCTTTTAAGTTCAATGATATTCGCTTTGAGGCCATCGCAACTGTCTATGGACTATTGAAAGTAATATTTAAGTAAAATTGATTAAAAAATATATATATAAACATTCTATAAAATGAGTAATTTACAAAAAAAAAAAACGATTTTATTAAAACTTTCAAGAAACCTTAGTAGACATAACACATATACATAGAGATATGTAATTGTTTACATATATGTAATTATATAAGTAGCCCAAAAGTTAATTTCCTAATATATTTATTTTCCTATAGTAAGGAGGCTATTTTGTATTATTTTTGACGTGATAACGTCTTATAAAAAAGTATGACTTACAGTCACGTTCCGCCTAAGCAGAGCGAGCCTAAGCGAGGGCCTAATGGGTAATCTAAGCGTTCAGCTTGTAATTAATTATAAAAAAAATACTTAATAATAAAAAATATATTTTTCTCTCTTTCTGTGTATAAAGATAATTCGGTGTTAATATTTTTATGCAATTCATAAAAATATTAAATTTTTCCTCAATGTTGTCTCATGACGTTATCACGTAAAGTTGTCGTCCGTAAACCTACTTCACAGACAACCACTTCTATTTTTATACTACATACATTTAACTTAAATAACAGTTCAAATACGTATAGTATGACGCTCGTTTGCCTTGTCCTTTTCCATAAAAATAACATCCCGTAATCCACTTCCATTCATGTCATTTTCGAGACATTGTGTGTTAAGTGGCGGAACTCAACTCCATGCTTCATCTTTCGGAAGCGGGAAATGGTAATAATTTATATTAACCAGGCCACAAAGGGCCTCTATGTACTATATATATAGCAATAAAAAATAAAATATAATTACATTAATTTTAGGTATATTATTTGAAACACGCTCCATAGTGTCGAGCATACTAGATAAAACATTTAATTTAGACATTGACACTACACGTGACAGCACCAGGTCTAATAAATATTTCATATTATTCTGTAGATTTTCCTAGAAAAATTGTACATAATATTTATTTATTTTTTTAAATATAAATTTATAAAGTCAGTGCTCTTTATTTCTTCCGGTAAAAGTATAAAAGTGCAGTACGGCCAACGACTCGTGGCCGCCCTGTATTTAGCTGTATGTATCTGATTTCATTTCAGAAAATGTTTCTTACTTTTAACTATCGTTTTCTCGAGTGAACAATGCCCAAAAGATGGAGAAGAGAAATCTAACTTAAGGGCGGCCACGACTCATTGACCATACTGTAAGTATTAGATTTATAAATGTAGAACTCTATCCATTAAAACTGAGAAAAAATAACGATTTGTTAGAAAAAAATCACTAAATATGATAGCTTTTTTTGTATTTATATTATTTTATCATAATCAAGACGCATAAAGTGCAACATTTTTACCGTCGATCGAATTATACTACAGTTTGTCTCTTTGTCTACTTGCACGGTCATAGCTTTAGTTTGTGTTGTAGCGTCGTTGTATCTGTATATTACATCTTGTGTCCTCTGTAACTGAAATATTTAAAAAACTTCAAATAAAATTAAAGTTTTTATACTACATCAAATTACGGAACATTTAAAAAAAAAGTGCAATTTTTTAAAAATAGAAATATCTATAATATTATGTTTACAAAAAAAATATAGTCAGGCACATTACAGTGCTTGTAACTATATTGGATATTGAATTTTTTTTTGCTATTTCAAGTGTGAACAGTTGTAAATGAAAGTAAGCAGTGAGAACCAAGTGTCAAACACTCTTTTTCCGCTTACTATTCGAATCTAAACACTTAGCAAAGTGGCAGCACTCGACGCCACACTTTATCTTAAAGAAGATTAAAACAACTTTTATCAGCCCACATCGATTACCGTTACCCAGACAGTACGTTACTACGCAACGATGGCCTCCAGTAATAAGTACATTTTTTATTAGCCTTAAATTTAGTGTTCACCCACTCCTTTCCCGATTTTCGAGACATTGCGTGGCCGAACTCAACGCTGTACTGTCTTTTATTACCAGAGCGAAGAAATAAAAATATCCCCATGGAAAACGAACCCACATGCATCGCGTCATCGCGTAGTGAGACTCTGTGCCGCTGCACCACAACGGCCTCAACCAGTATATCATTGCGAATATTATTTATTAGTATTACCAGTACTTTATTCTCGTTATTGTCATGCTGCTGTGAAATAAATTTGACAGCATTTTTAACGTCTAACTCCAAATCAGGAATAGTGCAGACGCCTTTATGTTGTCTTATTTCTGAACAATTCATACAGAAATTCTTTTGTAAGATTGGCCATGGCTTGGTCATTACATCGTTTTCTACACTCTGCAAAAAAAATGCACATTAATTCTAGTGCACTATAAGCCCTTATAAACTAATAAAGAACTCGATGTAAACTAATGTAAATGTATATAGTGATGTAGGAATATAACATAAATGATATAAAAGGAACCCTGTTTGATAAGACCTAAGCACCAGACATTCATTGTTACCATTAAGTAAAAAAACTGGTTAAGTGCTAGTCGGTCTCGCCCACCGAGGCTTCCGTACTAATTTCGATATTATAATAAAATTAGTATTATTTATTTATTCCTTGTTTTTTTTTTTGCTGACGCTATTTTTATTATTTTGATTATTTATAAGTATTTGTATGTGTTTGTAAATGCAGTTTTACTTATCTTTAATGTTTTTAAGAAGTATCTATAATTTTTCACTGTTCCGATTTTTTTCATTTATTTATATTGGAAGTTCCCACTTCGCACAAAATTTGATAAATATAGGTCCACGGGAAGTACCCTACAGGTTTTGACTATGCGACGAATTTCATACAAAATGCAACAAAAAATAATGCATAAAAGCTCGCATCTTTTGATTGCGATGACTTAAATATTTAATTTATTCGGCTTCGGCTTGATACTTTCTTGCGAATTCGAGATAAATGGTATTGACAAACGATTTTTACCTTTTGAGGTACGGAACTTTAAAAACGCCGAGGCTGTCGTAATGCTGTAGAACGACGTCTGACTATAAATGCGATGGCTGTAGGTGAATAAATGATTGCCATTTCTTGGTATTGGTACGGTACGGATAAACGACAAATTCCTAAATTTCCGGCATTTCCTAAAGTTCCGGCTCTTAACACACAAGGTTTCGAATCACACAAAGCGTCCTATATCCTGGATGGAACATAATGTTAGAAAAGAAATAATTAATGTATGTTAACAAACCTGAACTTCAGTTTTTATTTTATTGAGCATATTCATTTCCGACGAGAAAAAATCATCTACAGTCTTTTTATTCCTTATTGTTAGTATTAAATTTTTCTCATTATGGTCGTCGACAAAGATTTTTAAATTTTCAGTTATATTGACTTTCTTATTATTTTCATTACTTATACAATTTTCTTTCGTTCGATTTGTTGGCGTTTTTTTCCTCTTGCTCATTTGAGCTTGTCTAATTAAACGTCTATACATTTTATTATATGTATATTTATATTTTACTACCTTATTTTTATCTTTTTTTAAATAAACGCGATCAGCCTCAATTATTTCTTTATTTTCTTCAGAAGAAACTATTATATTCTGTTTACTATAATGCTTCCTCGTATTGTCTAGGTCGTCTGATAAATTAAGATTTACCCTTTTAAAATTACTGTTTAAAACAGTAATGTCTTTTGTTATTGAAATACTTTCACGTATAACAGAGTCGGAAGTTGATTTGAAAATAGATAAGATACTGTAATCAGAAGTTAAATTGCTTGTTTCTTGAAATGTAGTATCTTTAACATTTACAATATTTATTAATTTTGGTTCATCAAAACAATTAAATGGGTTATTGTTAATAGTACCAGTGACGACGTTACAATTTATAGAATTGGTATCGAAGGTTTTGGTCTCTGTTATATTTTTTTCTAACGATTTATCTTTTTTAAGTGCCTTATTTAAAATCGTGGGTACGTAAAAATCTTTACTTTTACTATCAATATGCAGATCATTATTCTTTATATAGTTACTCTGAAAAATATCTTTTACAGGACACTCGGCATTTGGAATTGAGTATTGTGAATTTTCATTTTCTTTTAAATTTCTCGATTTCTTATACACCTGTAAT
Organism: Heliconius himera; assembly: GCA_021202915.1. Taxonomy (NCBI): domain Eukaryota; kingdom Metazoa; phylum Arthropoda; class Insecta; order Lepidoptera; family Nymphalidae; genus Heliconius; species Heliconius himera. The sequence continues at coordinate 223,353 of JAJHJA010000473.1, read as the reverse complement.
CTATTAATAGAAGATTTATTTGCATTTAAATGTGTTCTTGTTTCTATGTGTGGCCCAAATATGTTGTTACTAAAGTATAGTTGGCTTTTTAGGCAGGAAGGCTCATAAACATTATTTTCCAATTTAGTAGGAGCTAGCAGCTTAGCCCTTTTGAGTGGGTTAATATTTGTACATGAAGTATCTTTAGATATTTGTATAGGAAGGCCCTGCTCCTGTTGTACCCAATGTGATGTTATCCCAATATAATCTTTTTTGTTAGAATTGGCTATACTATCACACATTATACAGTCACAAATGGAGCAAGAACAATTATCCTTTAACCGAACCAGCTTATGAGCTAATTTATTTTGTGCCTGGCTGCAAAATTCACATTGGCAGGCCACGCAATCGCAAGACTTAGAGTGGCTAGTGACAACTACATTACGGTGATTGAAATCATTAAAAGAGATTTTATTCTTAATGTCAGTTTCTCTGCTCGTACAAATAAAACATTCACAACCTAAGCATTTGCAATCTTTCGTATTATTTAACTCCACTTTGGAGTAATTAGTGCTATACATGGCCATCATAGCAATTGTGTTAAAGTTATTGTACCCTGTTTGAAGTAGTTGATCATTTATGAATAGTGTATTTCTATCGTAATCATAATAGTTTCTTTGAATAGAATTTCTCCTTCCGTTGTGATCGTATTCACAAATGTCCTCATTAAATTCAATTAGATCATTTAAATATAAGTCATTTTCAGAGTATCTGTGTGAATATTGTTGAGATATATCTTGTATTAAATTTGCAGCCATTGTTGTGAAAATTTGTGTACAATTTTCACATTCACAAGGCTTGCACCTACACGTACTTTGGGTAACGTGTTTCTGAGTATTCGTCAATAGAAGAGGCGATCGTGTTCTATTATTTATTGTGCATTCCGCACATTGACAAGGTTCGCAAGTGCATGATTTGGCTGAGGCATCAGTACAATTTAAGCAATCACATGGGTTACAGTCACACGCCGATACTCCCGTAGGCTTCTTAACAACGCCTCGACAGTCCTTTCTATCACATCTCACACACGGACACCCTGAATGTGGCCTTGGGTCAAGTTTTTTAATTTTTTGAGCAATAACACATTCATTGCAATCACAAGGACTACAATTGCACAATTCTGTGTTAGGTGAAGATTTATCAGGTAAAGGTTTTGTAATAGGTAAAGATTTATCAGTAATGCATTCACACACTTTGCAGCTACACGCTTTATATATCTCTTTTAAACGAGTTAAAATATCTGGTTTTACCAATTCATTGATTTTATAAATGGGACTATTGTTGTTGTGAGCAGAGTCACTTTTGATATGTTTTTTAGACAAAGAACACTTAAATTCTTCATATGGGACATTCATAATTTGTGCACTTAATTCAGCTTTAGGATTTATCTTCTCGTTTTTATCAGAATTAATTTGAGGTTTCGTTATTTCACAGGTTTTCTCGACCTTGGATGTTTGTAAATCACATTTTGTATCAGAAAGAATATCAACATCAGATTTTTTATAATCAATGATTTCAGTAAAATTATATTTCTCATTCAACTCTTTCGTTTCTTTTGTAATAGATTTTACATATTCCACATTAACTTTTTGGTGGTTACAAGAACAGGGTTGAGTGGATTTTTTATTTCTTATATAAAAACAAGAAACGGAATTGCATACGGAACAAGAACACGCGGACGCAGTCTGTTTTGGACCTGATTGTGATTTTAAATCTAAGGGCTCATTGCATACACAGTCGCTCAGCTTTTCTGACAACATTTTCGTTTTGCTACGTCTGGTGTCTTAGCAATACATTTATCTGACGAAACCTGTAAAAGAGAAATTTATCACACAATGGCGATGTTTTTATTTAAAATATTAACGTAGCGGGATTTTACGTGAATTAATTTGAAACAATTTACAAAAACAAATAACACTTCTAATAGCTAAGGTATAAGTATAGTCTAAAATTTCTTACGTAAAGAACTGTGTTATGTAATACTACATGTATTTTTTTACTTGAAAAAATACAACTAATAAACTATGTAATACTATATTTTACCTGAAACCAAATCTATTGAACAAAAACTATAAATTTCTAAAGCTATGGCGTCATTTTAAAATATTAAATATTATTCTGACATCATCAGTTAAGATGACACGTTTATATTTTGACAGAAAAGGGGGAAGTCAAATCAAGAATAAAAACTCCAAAATAAAATTAAATATCCATTTATTTCAATGACATTCACATTTTAAAAAAAATATCATTATTTTTCTTTCGATACATGAAATAAGTAAAATACAAACTTCGTGTAAGTCGGAATTTTAGTATTCTATTCAACTATATAATAAAAAAAAACGTTATTTACAACACAATTGGCACGGAAACGATAAATAAAGGAAATAAAATGAAATAAAACAAAAAAAAACATTTATTTCGTAATTCTTATTCGATTGAAGGTACGTTTTGTTCGATATGTTAACTTAGAGCTTAGGTTTTAGATAGTTAAACCTAGAGTATTATACAAAGTATATAATAATTATATATACAGTCGCTAATTATACTAATGAAGGCACCAGATTGAGGTCGGTGGAGGTTAACTGGAACATACAAAAATACAAAATTATTTAAAGTTATTTGATTTTAGTGTATTAATGTGTAAATAAAAAGATTTTTTTTCGTGTAACATCACATAAATAAAACCATATATTTTTAAAGGAGACTTATTATTACAGATTTATAGAGATGTTAACATATTTGTAATAATAAGACGTAGCATAAGGAACTAATGGTATATTTATTTAAATATAAATATATTCTATTAAAAATAAACTATACTTACATAATACGCACGTTAGTTATATATCACTATACATCCGTGCTCCAAACTATCGCATTTGTACCCAACGCACAAGATGGACAATTCTGAAATATAAAATAAAACATTATTTTAAAAATAATTTGGTGACTTCATATCTTCTATAAAAAAAATAAGTAACAATAAAAACTTACAACAATACTTTCTATTGCGTTCGCTAATTGCTCCTCCATGATTTTTACATCGCCATGCTCCAAAACTTCCTATTAAAAATTTAAAACATTACTTACAAAATACATGAAAATCAAATAAATTGAAATTAACATTTTGATGGGCACATAGCAGGGAGATAAACAGAGAGAACATAGTATCAAAACACTGACAAATGAACGCCAGGGTGTTTACCTCCTGGGCGTCGCGCACGAGGTGGCGCAGCGCGGGCGCGGCGGCGCACAGGCGCGCGGCGGCGCAGGCGCAGCTCACGGACGCGAGGCGCGCCGCACCGCGCACCACGCCCGCGTTGCCCGCACTGCCACTGCCCCCCACCACGCCCGCCGTGCACAGCGCGCGCTGCCACTCCTGCATAGACCACTCTGTGTTTACCTCCTGGGCGTCGCGCACGAGGTGGCGCAGCGCGGGCGCGGCGGCGCACAGGCGCGCGGCGGCGCAGGCGCAGCTCACGGACGCGAGGCGCGCCGCACCGCGCACCACGCCCGCGTTGCCCGCACTGCCACTGCCCCCCACCACGCCCGCCGTGCACAGCGCGCGCTGCCACTCCTGCATAGACCACTCTGTGTTTACCTCCTGGGCGTCGCGCACGAGGTGGCGCAGCGCGGGCGCGGCGGCGCACAGGCGCGCGGCGGCGCAGGCGCAGCTCACGGACGCGAGGCGCGCCGCACCGCGCACCACGCCCGCGTTGCCCGCACTGCCACTGCCCCCCACCACGCCCGGCGTGCACAGCGCGCGCTGCCACTCCTGCATAGACCACTCTGTGTTTACCTCCTGGGCGTCGCGCACGAGGTGGCGCAGCGCGGGCGCGGCGGCGCACAGGCGCGCGGCGGCGCAGGCGCAGCTCACGGACGCGAGGCGCGCCGCACCGCGCACCACGCCCGCGTTGCCCGCACTGCCACTGCCCCCCACCACGCCCGGCGTGCACAGCGCGCGCTGCCACTCCTGCATAGACCACTCTGTGTTTACCTCCTGGGCGTCGCGCACGAGGTGGCGCAGCGCGGGCGCGGCGGCGCACAGGCGCGCGGCGGCGCAGGCGCAGCTCACGGACGCGAGGCGCGCCGCACCGCGCACCACGCCCGCGTTGCCCGCACTGCCACTGCCCCCCACCACGCCCGGCGTGCACAGCGCGCGCTGCCACTCCTGCATAGACCACTCTGTGTTTACCTCCTGGGCGTCGCGCACGAGGTGGCGCAGCGCGGGCGCGGCGGCGCACAGGCGCGCGGCGGCGCAGGCGCAGCTCACGGACGCGAGGCGCGCCGCACCGCGCACCACGCCCGCGTTGCCCGCACTGCCACTGCCCCCCACCACGCCCGCCGTGCACAGCGCGCGCTGCCACTCCTGCATAGACCACTCTGTGTTTACCTCCTGGGCGTCGCGCACGAGGTGGCGCAGCGCGGGCGCGGCGGCGCACAGGCGCGCGGCGGCGCAGGCGCAGCTCACGGACGCGAGGCGCGCCGCACCGCGCACCACGCCCGCGTTGCCCGCACTGCCACTGCCCCCCACCACGCCCGCCGTGCACAGCGCGCGCTGCCACTCCTGCATAGACCACTCTGTGTTTACCTCCTGGGCGTCGCGCACGAGGTGGCGCAGCGCGGGCGCGGCGGCGCACAGGCGCGCGGCGGCGCAGGCGCAGCTCACGGACGCGAGGCGCGCCGCACCGCGCACCACGCCCGCGTTGCCCGCACTGCCACTGCCCCCCACCACGCCCGCCGTGCACAGCGCGCGCTGCCACTCCTGCATAGACCACTCTGTGTTTACCTCCTGGGCGTCGCGCACGAGGTGGCGCAGCGCGGGCGCGGCGGCGCACAGGCGCGCGGCGGCGCAGGCGCAGCTCACGGACGCGAGGCGCGCCGCACCGCGCACCACGCCCGCGTTGCCCGCACTGCCACTGCCCCCCACCACGCCCGCCGTGCACAGCGCGCGCTGCCACTCCTGCATAGACCACTCTGTGTTTACCTCCTGGGCGTCGCGCACGAGGTGGCGCAGCGCGGGCGCGGCGGCGCACAGGCGCGCGGCGGCGCAGGCGCAGCTCACGGACGCGAGGCGCGCCGCACCGCGCACCACGCCCGCGTTGCCCGCACTGCCACTGCCCCCCCACCACGCCCGCCGTGCACAGCGCGCGCTGCCACTCCTGCATAGACCACTCTGTGTTTACCTCCTGGGCGTCGCGCACGAGGTGGCGCAGCGCGGGCGCGGCGGCGCACAGGCGCGCGGCGGCGCAGGCGCAGCTCACGGACGCGAGGCGCGCCGCACCGCGCACCACGCCCGCGTTGCCCGCACTGCCACTGCCCCCCACCACGCCCGCCGTGCACAGCGCGCGCTGCCACTCCTGCATAGACCACTCTGTGTTTACCTCCTGGGCGTCGCGCACGAGGTGGCGCAGCGCGGGCGCGGCGGCGCACAGGCGCGCGGCGGCGCAGGCGCAGCTCACGGACGCGAGGCGCGCCGCACCGCGCACCACGCCCGCGTTGCCCGCACTGCCACTGCCCCCCACCACGCCCGCCGTGCACAGCGCGCGCTGCCACTCCTGCATAGACCACTCTGTGTTTACCTCCTGGGCGTCGCGCACGAGGTGGCGCAGCGCGGGCGCGGCGGCGCACAGGCGCGCGGCGGCGCAGGCGCAGCTCACGGACGCGAGGCGCGCCGCACCGCGCACCACGCCCGCGTTGCCCGCACTGCCACTGCCCCCCCACCACGCCCGCCGTGCACAGCGCGCGCTGCCACTCCTGCATAGACCACTCTGTGCTTACCTCCTGGGCGTCGCGCACGAGGTGGCGCAGCGCGGGCGCGGCGGCGCACAGGCGCGCGGCGGCGCAGGCGCAGCTCACGGACGCGAGGCGCGCCGCACCGCGCACCACGCCCGCGTTGCCCGCACTGCCACTGCCCCCCACCACGCCCGCCGTGCACAGCGCGCGCTGCCACTCCTGCATAGACCACTCTGTGTTTACCTCCTGGGCGTCGCGCACGAGGTGGCGCAGCGCGGGCGCGGCGGCGCACAGGCGCGCGGCGGCGCAGGCGCAGCTCACGGACGCGAGGCGCGCCGCACCGCGCACCACGCCCGCGTTGCCCGCACTGCCACTGCCCCCCACCACGCCCGCCGTGCACAGCGCGCGCTGCCACTCCTGCATAGACCACTCTGTGTTTACCTCCTGGGCGTCGCGCACGAGGTGGCGCAGCGCGGGCGCGGCGGCGCACAGGCGCGCGGCGGCGCAGGCGCAGCTCACGGACGCGAGGCGCGCCGCACCGCGCACCACGCCCGCGTTGCCCGCACTGCCACTGCCCCCCACCACGCCCGCCGTGCACAGCGCGCGCTGCCACTCCTGCATAGACCACTCTGTGTTTACCTCCTGGGCGTCGCGCACGAGGTGGCGCAGCGCGGGCGCGGCGGCGCACAGGCGCGCGGCGGCGCAGGCGCAGCTCACGGACGCGAGGCGCGCCGCACCGCGCACCACGCCCGCGTTGCCCGCACTGCCACTGCCCCCCACCACGCCCGCCGTGCACAGCGCGCGCTGCCACTCCTGCATAGACCACTCTGTGTTTACCTCCTGGGCGTCGCGCACGAGGTGGCGCAGCGCGGGCGCGGCGGCGCACAGGCGCGCGGCGGCGCAGGCGCAGCTCACGGACGCGAGGCGCGCCGCACCGCGCACCACGCCCGCGTTGCCCGCACTGCCACTGCCCCCCACCACGCCCGCCGTGCACAGCGCGCGCTGCCACTCCTGCATAGACCACTCTGTGTTTACCTCCTGGGCGTCGCGCACGAGGTGGCGCAGCGCGGGCGCGGCGGCGCACAGGCGCGCGGCGGCGCAGGCGCAGCTCACGGACGCGAGGCGCGCCGCACCGCGCACCACGCCCGCGTTGCCCGCACTGCCACTGCCCCCCACCACGCCCGCCGTGCACAGCGCGCGCTGCCACTCCTGCATAGACCACTCTGTGTTTACCTCCTGGGCGTCGCGCACGAGGTGGCGCAGCGCGGGCGCGGCGGCGCACAGGCGCGCGGCGGCGCAGGCGCAGCTCACGGACGCGAGGCGCGCCGCACCGCGCACCACGCCCGCGTTGCCCGCACTGCCACTGCCCCCCACCACGCCCGCCGTGCACAGCGCGCGCTGCCACTCCTGCATAGACCACTCTGTGTTTACCTCCTGGGCGTCGCGCACGAGGTGGCGCAGCGCGGGCGCGGCGGCGCACAGGCGCGCGGCGGCGCAGGCGCAGCTCACGGACGCGAGGCGCGCCGCACCGCGCACCACGCCCGCGTTGCCCGCACTGCCACTGCCCCCCACCACGCCCGCCGTGCACAGCGCGCGCTGCCACTCCTGCATAGACCACTCTGTGTTTACCTCCTGGGCGTCGCGCACGAGGTGGCGCAGCGCGGGCGCGGCGGCGCACAGGCGCGCGGCGGCGCAGGCGCAGCTCACGGACGCGAGGCGCGCCGCACCGCGCACCACGCCCGCGTTGCCCGCACTGCCACTGCCCCCCACCACGCCCGCCGTGCACAGCGCGCGCTGCCACTCCTGCATAGACCACTCTGTGTTTACCTCCTGGGCGTCGCGCACGAGGTGGCGCAGCGCGGGCGCGGCGGCGCACAGGCGCGCGGCGGCGCAGGCGCAGCTCACGGACGCGAGGCGCGCCGCACCGCGCACCACGCCCGCGTTGCCCGCACTGCCACTGCCCCCCACCACGCCCGCCGTGCACAGCGCGCGCTGCCACTCCTGCATAGACCACTCTGTGTTTACCTCCTGGGCGTCGCGCACGAGGTGGCGCAGCGCGGGCGCGGCGGCGCACAGGCGCGCGGCGGCGCAGGCGCAGCTCACGGACGCGAGGCGCGCCGCACCGCGCACCACGCCCGCGTTGCCCGCACTGCCACTGCCCCCCACCACGCCCGCCGTGCACAGCGCGCGCTGCCACTCCTGCATAGACCACTCTGTGTTTACCTCCTGGGCGTCGCGCACGAGGTGGCGCAGCGCGGGCGCGGCGGCGCACAGGCGCGCGGCGGCGCAGGCGCAGCTCACGGACGCGAGGCGCGCCGCACCGCGCACCACGCCCGCGTTGCCCGCACTGCCACTGCCCCCCACCACGCCCGCCGTGCACAGCGCGCGCTGCCACTCCTGCATAGACCACTCTGTGTTTACCTCCTGGGCGTCGCGCACGAGGTGGCGCAGCGCGGGCGCGGCGGCGCACAGGCGCGCGGCGGCGCAGGCGCAGCTCACGGACGCGAGGCGCGCCGCACCGCGCACCACGCCCGCGTTGCCCGCACTGCCACTGCCCCCCACCACGCCCGCCGTGCACAGCGCGCGCTGCCACTCCTGCATAGACCACTCTGTGTTTACCTCCTGGGCGTCGCGCACGAGGTGGCGCAGCGCGGGCGCGGCGGCGCACAGGCGCGCGGCGGCGCAGGCGCAGCTCACGGACGCGAGGCGCGCCGCACCGCGCACCACGCCCGCGTTGCCCGCACTGCCACTGCCCCCCACCACGCCCGCCGTGCACAGCGCGCGCTGCCACTCCTGCATAGACCACTCTGTGTTTACCTCCTGGGCGTCGCGCACGAGGTGGCGCAGCGCGGGCGCGGCGGCGCACAGGCGCGCGGCGGCGCAGGCGCAGCTCACGGACGCGAGGCGCGCCGCACCGCGCACCACGCCCGCGTTGCCCGCACTGCCACTCCCCCCCACCACGCCCGCCGTGCACAGCGCACGCTGCCACTCCTGAATAGACCACTCTCGTGTTTACACTTGTTATGAACTCTTACTGTAGTTAATGATAATGTATTGTTTTTAGCTTCACGATGTAGCTGCTGTACGAGTTGAATGTGGAAAATAAATACACGTAAATTCCGACATATAAGTAAATACCTACTAATTATAAATCATAAAGAGCGTTGCGGCTTTTGTGGACAAAACACTCAGACTCAATTTTGAATTTGTGTAGTCTTTTTATATATAGTAAGTGGTGATTCCATTACGGGTTAGTGAATATGTGTAAACTTCAACTTGACTTTAGTTTTGAATTTATCTTTTTATGTATAGATTTTACACAAGTCCGCAAAGCTTTTAACCTTAACAATATTTTTTTTCATTGTATAACTATTATTGTATGTGTGATAAATTGGTTCAACTAGTGTTTTAGAAATGATTTTTGTATAATTTTAATAAATTAAATTCCATTTAAACATAAATTGTTATTATACTACATTAAACGAGTATTTGTAAACACGTGTGCTTGTGTCTCATGATTCATGATAATATTTTGGGTGGTTTAATGTGCTTTTGAAAACATAAAATACATGTCCATAACCGTTTTTTTATTTTTCTAAAAATACTATAAAAATCTTTTGAATTTAAAAAATTACAATATACGCTCATATTGTAATTTTTGAAAAATGCTTTATTTTCAGAATTTGCATTTTAGTAATCGTTTTAGATCACATCATAAAGACAAAATCTAAATAAAATTGTAAAAACCGTAAAATTTAGTTGTTCCACAACCAATATAATTAGTCAATTAGATACATAACTAACGCAATTATAACATTTTAGTCACAAAAAAAAAATAAAGAAAATCACTTACCTCGCTATCAGTTTTCGCATCAGCATCCCCTATAGATCTAATTAGTTCCTTAGATATGGCCATTAGAAGATAATTAGTTAGTTTAGCTTTATTCTCCTCAGTCACCTTACCGTTGACCGGCGTTATTTCCTTACATAGTTTAGTTAAATCGTCATCTACTGTATTATGTATTCTATCGAACAAATCTTCTATCAACTGACTGACTAACTGATTTCTTAGCGCTGGACACGAGCAATGTGATTCAGTTATATAACTCATACTATGGTGCATTCTGTTATAATCACTTTTTTTTGGTATAGCTGTATATAAGGAATATCCTTCGCCTACGTATTCGGTTTTATCCGGTTTCATGTCGAAACGACTAGTATTGAAACTCTGTCGCATTTCACTGCGTAACTCCTCGAGCTCCTCAGTTTTGATTGACAATTCGTGGCTGATAGTTTTGATTTTATCGTCGCATTTCCTTTTGCATTGGCTTAGAGCTTTTTGGGTTAACGTTAGCTGCTTTTCTAATGATTCAACCTAAAAATAATGTCTTCTTAGTTTCGTTTCGTGTTTCTAAGCCTTTTAAATCCCATGCAATATATATTTACACGACGCTATTCAATCGAACACTGGGTGGTACATGCACTTTCTTCGTGAACCGATATTTTTTTATATACACGATTTCGTTTCAAACACAATATAAAGCGTTTATTAAAACTTTCGACATAAAATGTTTATTTATTATGGATAATTAATATTACCTTTTTTTTCTTTAGTTATTTAAATTGTATGTCTAAAGTTTTTAAAGCATATATAGTCCCCGAATAATTTAAATGAACTAACTAAAACAAATACCATATTAAACTAAACTACAAAGCAACTACGCCCATATCTAGAAGCACAAATTTTAATGATAACAATATTTTGATAAATCAATATTTTTAAGTCATCATCCACACGATACATATAATTTAAGCTTAAACTTAAATTCAAACTTTTTAAAAAATGTATAAAATTTTTAACGTAGTGTGTAGGATACATTTTCTAAAAAGGTATTTTAAAAATGTAAGAAAAAATAAGATAAGCATTTTACTATATATTAAGTACCTCGTGGAGACTTGAAAATTCAATAACTCTATTGAAAAAAACCTCAAAAAAAACCTCAAAAAAATATATGTATACTAAATTTACATTTATGCAGAAATATTGAATTAACAACATAACTTATTTATTTCAAAACAGATAAACATAAACACGACTAATAAAGTTGGAATAATCGAGTCTCCACTATAAATTTTTATTTAATTAAAAAAAATATATATCCCATTATATATTTTTTAAATAGATTCCATATATCTCAACCCCATGAAAAACAAAAAAAAAACAATATTATTATTGATAATATATATTATTATTATTAATAATAATATATAAATAAGCTTACCTCTTCCTTCAATTCGCTATTAGTAACTTCTAATTCTTGATTATTCTTACAAGCTCTAGAAAGTTCTTTTCTAATACATTCGAGGTCACCCATAAATTTATTTTCAGTCCTTTTGGATATATCGCGTTGACTCTTTAGATCTTCATCCATTTGTTTGTTGCTTTTGCGTAATTGATCGATTTCCTTCTGTAAATTAATATAAACAAAATATATTTTTTTCTACATTCCTGTAATTTATTTTACATATTGTATATCTAGAATTACTAAGAGAATCCTATGACTAAAACGAAAACAGGTTGTAAAATGAGTGTTTAAAATAACGAAAAATTATAAGATTTTTTTACCATAGAAATAACAAAAATATTAAAATAAAAATGATTTCTTCCATAAAATTGGAACTTACGATCTTTGCATTGACAAGAAAGTATATGTAAATTTAACAGAAATAGAAATTTAAATTTTTATCTTATTATTTTTTTAATTTTAATTTGTATTTTACCTTAAATCTACTCTCGAGGGCTTTAACAGCGGCCTCTGCTTTCTTAGCGTCAGCGTCGGCCTTTCCAAACAAGGTGTTCAAATTACTATTTTGTATTTTAAGCGTTTTAGCATCTCTTTCAGCTTTTTCTAAAGCTATCCTCATTCCTGATTCGGATTCTTCAATTTCTCGCAGTTTCTTCTTTAGAGGCTCGAAACAGTTCTTCCATTGATCTCTTTCCGTTTCTAATTTCTTTACCTGAAAAATAAAACAACATGTTTTTAAACAGTTTGAACGTACAAACGAATAATATAAGTAAATTGTCACAAACTTATAAGAATTTCGACGCAGCCCAATGAAAAGGATCGCTTTCTAAAAAAGTATTAAAAACCTTTCATGTATAAATGAAAATAACCGACTGGAAATATTTTTATATAAAGGTTTAATTGAACCAGTGTTGGCGCAGCGGCACGAAGTGTGACTGTAAAATCGACTGGTTGTGAGTTCGATGCCCACTCGAAGAGATGTAATATTTATTTAAATTAATATTTCAATTTCTTCGCTCTGATGTCGAGGCTAAGCGCGGCGTTGAGTTCTGCCTCTCAACACGCAATGCCTCGGCAGTGTTATGTGCGGGATACAGCGTGAAACTGATTTGATTTTTAATTGAACCAGTACATAAAGTAAACCCAATGGTTTAGCCGGCGTTTCTTAACAAAACATCCTTCTAAGCTTGTAGTTCTTTTTTATTAAAATAATCCAATTAAACAAATAATATGTTGGTTTCATCTCACCTTCCCCTTCAACAAAGTTTCATTCTGCACAGCTTCATCGATCTTCTTCTTATAGCCACTTTCCATTTCCGCCCACATATCGTCAGCTTGCGTTAACATTTCTAAGTACGCCGCCTCCCTCCTCTCTAGTTCTGCTATCCTGGTGTTTAGTTCTTGTTCCGTCGATAATAGCGCTTGGATCCTTGCTTTAGTTAGAGGATCTACTGGGAGCTGTTGAAACATGTTATTTTTTATTTACATATAGCGAAATTATACTAAAATAATCTCTAAACTCTTATAAGTTTTTGAATGAAAGAGGAACAAAAATCAATCTAACAATCATCTTTAACATTTTTAATAATATAATAAGTAAGATAAGATAATTAGGCTATATCTTGTGTAAGTACGAGATCTCTTCACTTGTTCTACAAGAAAAAGCTTGGCTTCTATGGAAAACTACTTAAGGGGATCGTCGTATAAAAGATTTTTTTTGCCCACTTGAGAAAATGTACCGTGGCGTTGAGTTCCGCCACCATCACAAAATATATCGAATTGGCGGGAGAGCAAAAGAATTGGGTACCTTGACACTTACTTTTTCCTACTCGTAATATGCGAAATAAAATGAAAAGCTAATAAACAAAATTCTCGACAATATATATAAGTGACTGAAAACACAAAATTACCATAAGTTACGTAGTTACATAAGAACAATAAAAGTCATTTACACAAAATTCCACATTAAATGAATGATAATTAAAAAATAACTCTACCTAAACAAAACAATCTAACAAATGTTCAACAAAACTACTGAGACAGTAAGAAAAATCACGAAACGACTCAAGCAATCAATTCAAATAAAAATTATAAAATTTATTACAATATTGCGGTTTAAGAATAAAATGAGGATGAAAAAAAATATAATTTATTATTGAAATTATAGAAATTGTTCACGGCCTATAATTTTCTAGATAACGCTACACGCTCTGTTTGCTTTGTTTTAATTTTCTTTTATTTGTTTTATTTGCGTCATAGGAAGCTATGATCTCATGAGATGTGTCAGTATGACTTGTATATTGTATTTTTATAATAGTATATGCATATTATTTATTATCATATTGTTTCTTTATAACAATTATGACTGTGTGTAGAAATTAAAAAATGTATTTTAATAAAAGAAAAGGTCATCGCGGCGGCGGCGTATGACTGTAAATGCGTTGGTTGTGGGTTCAGTTCTCCCCTCGGGGGCATTAATTATAATTAATTAATATTTAAATTTTTTCGCTTTGGTAACAAGGCAAAGAGTGGCGTAGAGCTCCATCATTCAACACGCGATGCCGCGAAAATATAAAATGTACCTGTGTAGGTACATATTATAAATACATACATAGTTACATACTATTTTTTTTTTGATTCATAGAACTAAATATAAATAATAATATTATATTACGTTGTATAAAATTATTATTCATAAACGCTACTCACTATCATATCTTTTTTATAATCCGTAATTTAAATGAACTAAATGAATATTCATCCAATACGTATAGCAAAGTAGGTACAAAAAAATCATAGTGTCAAGACATTCCATTCTCCGTGATCCTCCCGAATTTGTGACAATGCGAGACTCTAACTGTCATCATTTACTTAATAATAAATCCTATCCATATTGCAGCCCCAAATTGGGTATCCCAGATGCCCAGGCTCAGGCTCGATTGAGCTCAAAATAAATAAATAAAACTACGAAATACCTGTCCATTTTGCTTTTCAATCTTTATCTTATCTTCCAATTGTTCTATCTTCCCTTCTATTTTATCTTTTTTAATTTCAGCACCACTGACGGCCGCGAACATTTGTCGTTTAGCAATAGCTAATTCTTCTTCTAGAGTCTTGACTTTATCTTCTAGAACTTTCTTTACTTGTGACGATTGTTTGTCTACTTCTGTACGTTCTGATATTAATCTGAAATAGTATAAAGTACCTAAGTAAATGTTAAGTTACATTATAAACTTTTTTAAAATATCTTCGAGTTTACCAGAAGGGAATAGAGGAAATAATTCGAGTGGTAATCGAATCCAAAGCCATCGTAATCACAATCACACACTTCAACATGTTTCAGCTTTAATTTATATATTTTTTATAAGTTAACCACAATTGCTTAATATTCGAAGACAGATTTCTTAACTATAGGAACAATGTATTTTTTTTGGGCTAAGTTGGAACAAATTGTAACTCGGCAGAAAGCAGGGAACGAAGGAGTCTTAACACCAGGTTCCCCCTGCCTACCCTGCTGTTTGTTGGATACAGTGTAAAGCTAATTTTTTTTATATTGGTTAGAGAATGGTTTTTAGATGACGATTTAAATGTAATTTAACTCACTTATTAACTTGCATTTGCAACTCAGTAATACGTGGTAAGTAAGAATCCTGCCACGGGACGATGCTGCAGTCTTGTTCCTTTATCCGCGTGATGGCCGTCTTGGTGTCGGGCGGGAGAGGCGATATGCGGTTTATTAAAGCTTTCTGTAAAAAAAAAGTTATAATTGATTTTGTTACGTTATTTTGTGTATCATTGGTTATAGTTAGTTACTATAAGTCATATGTGAGAGAATAATTATATATTTTATTTTTACTAATAGGTGTCCTTGTCTGCCGCTTGGGCTATAAAAGAATCCTTGGCTCCCATGGCCCTGCCTGTGGCAATAGAAGAGGGAGACCGTAAGGTTTTAGTGGATTATGTGGACAGCCTACATTTGCCGGTCCATACGTCCCACATTACCCCTTAGTGGCGTACCCGTAAAAGGGTTTTCTCACGATAAAAAAGGTGTCCTTGCCTATTTAAGTTCTTTAAAAAAAGTTGTGTAACAAACATATTACATTTTAATTATAAGCGAATCAAAGTTCTAAATTCAAAATCTATAATAATAAAAAATATATAAACAGAAAGTATATAGAATAAAAATAACTTACTTGAGTCCCACAAGTAACAGAGGCACCGACCGTACGTAAAACGTTCCAAGCTATTAAAGCTGGAACAGCTCGCTCCAAGCTCTGCAATCTAGTTAGTAATTCGTTCTGAAAACAAATATTATTTAGGTATTATTGATATTTACGAAAAATAGAAACGTGTTATTTTTTTAGCTGTATTTAGAATATAAAAGCGAATGCAGCAGGAACCTAAAAAAAGACTCCATTTTTTAGATATTGCGCGGCAGAATTCAACGCTGTTTATTTTGTTACCAAAGCAAGAAAATAAAATTAATTAGTTTCCCTAAATAGGAATCGAGCCCGCAACAGTAGTCTTCTCAAAAATACAATAAACTCTTCCTGTTTATTTATCCTAAAAATACACAAATATAACCCAAAAAAGAAAT
This sequence comes from Heliconius himera, assembly GCA_021202915.1. Taxonomy (NCBI): domain Eukaryota; kingdom Metazoa; phylum Arthropoda; class Insecta; order Lepidoptera; family Nymphalidae; genus Heliconius; species Heliconius himera. The sequence continues at coordinate 207,672 of JAJHJA010000473.1, read as the reverse complement.
GAATGAGAAATGAGAAAACTACCTCTCTGGCCTTCAGCGCGCAGTCCCTGCCCTGCAGCTCGGCGGCGAGGCGCTCTGCGTGCGCGCGCGAGCACTCGCGCTGCTCCGTCATGTCGCGCAGCTGCGCGGAGCAGAGCTCGTAATCCATTTCTAGTCTGGATTTTTTTAAATATATATTTTTTTTTAGCTTCACGCTGTATTCCGCACACAGCAGGGTAGGCAGAGGACATCTAGTGTTAAGACACTCCGTTCCCCACTTTCCGCCAATTTCTGGAGGCATTGCGTGTTGAGTGGCGGAACTCAATGCCGCGCTTTCCCCTCGACACCAGAGCGAAGAAATGAAAATATAAATGTAAATAAGTATTTCATCTCCTCGACTGGGGATCGAAAGCACACTTTGTGCCCCTGCGCCACGACTGGCCTCTATATATTTATAATGTCATAATAAAACGCTCTACAAGTTATAAATATGAGTATGTTTAGTTTAACGCGCTAATCCCAGGAACTACTAACTATTTATTATACTAAAAAAATATCACTTAATCCGTTTGATAAAGAGCGCTATAAAATTATGTATTATATGAGGCTAGCCGTTTCAATGTAAGTGACCGTACCTGCGGGCAGTTACCTGGGACACTCAGAATGAGACTTAACAGGAACAGATCCGCACCCAAATACTATATATGGATATTATACTATAATTGGATATACAATATCCATAATAGTATTTATAATAAATATAGGAACATTTATGTTTTAAGATTTTATGATGCTATGGAGTACGTAAAGGTACAATTATTATACAAACATTAAAAAATAAAATAAACGTACGAGTATATAAACATACAAATAAATTTAAGTAATCTATACATAAATATATTATTTTACTTTAAGCATTACTTACTGCTGCCAATGTAAGCGGGTGTCATTCTCTATTTCCTCTAGTTCGCAACAATCCTCTTCGAGCCTCTCGTATTTGTCTTGAAGTTCTAATAGTTCTGATTCTAAGTCCTGAAAAGTATTCATTAAATTTAATTATTTAATTGAAATATCGATCACATGTACATATGATCGTATATATTGTTAAATCAGGCTAAAGAAAAGAAATCTTGATAAAATTATAAACATTCCGCCATGTAAAATAATAGTAATAACTTCTTTAATTCGGACCCTTAAACCTATATAAACTGTACTTTATCATCATTAAAACCACATTATACATACTTGTATCCGATTCTCAAGCAAGAATTCCTTTTGCAACCTCTGAGCTAACTTCGACTCTTTAACGTCCTGCGCAGCTTCATATATCGATATTTTGCCTTCCAAAAACTTTAGCCTCCTTTCGTAATACTGTTTATGTTTTTTCCCCAATTTAACGCATTTACACTCTAAGCTATCAACATCGCTGAGATTCCTATTCCTAACGCCTTGTTTCTCTAATTTCTCCCTAATACTATTCAGTCGTTGAATTTCAGTGTTCAATTCACTGGTGAATTCGAAAGCTTCCTCTGTTTGTGTACATTTAGTTTCAGTTTCGACGCCCTCGAATATACCACTCTCTTGTAATATGTTATTTGGTTTTCGTTCCTCACAAAGGCTTTCTAAGGAATTAGATTTATAGCCTTTTTGTTGGTACGGAGTGACAGTCGCGATCGCTTTGTGAGTTTTGTGCGATGGAATGTCGATGTCGGATTTTAGTCTCAAATCACATATTCTTTTCGGTTTCGCCTGAAAACAGTAAATTTATTGTTGTTGTGACATGTTTGATGTTCGTTTTTGATAACTGCATTGATGTTCTATGTCATTATTGTTTTTATTTTTAATTCTTACAATGTTACAAATTGTCACTTCGGTTTTTTTTCATCAGGTCCATCAGGTTTTTTTACCCCTTTATTATCAGGCGATATAATAATAATAGAGAGGTAAAACAAACCAAATCCAAGAGAAATGTTATTAAACTACTGCTAGCTTCACGCTTTATCCCTATAAATGTTATGAAAAATTGGCTTATTATTTAATAATTACACAGATAAGTTACATTTTTTGTTTCTACTGCGAACAACTAACGTAATATTATAAGCAATTCCGGTTTTGGCAAGATTTTTAAAAACAAACACATGTACATATGTATAAGAAACATAATGAGAACGTAACAGAACATTTAGATAACGCAATTGAGGCCGTCGCCTTAATTAAATTAAATTTAAAACTCATAAATTACTAGCATAAAAAAAAAATTGTTTTTACCTGATAACATTCATCTTCACTAACAGAACTGCTCAACGCTTGGAAATTGTAGAGCATCATCAAAACCTGTTCCAGGCAGCTCCTGTCTTCCGCTGACGCCGCATTTAAGATCATTTGTTCCAAATGGTCCTTCATAGGATTGCTCTTTAATGAGTCACTAGCTTCCGAGTTCCTGTCAATATTGTCCGATAGAATTTGGGCTTTAGCGAACTCATCCTTAAACTCCTCGTGGGAGATATGCCGTCGTGGATTGCAGGGGCTGCTTGGTGTGTGCGGAGATTTGTAGCCGGAATCCATTCGTTTGAATTCGGGTGACGCTGAGTCTTTTATACGGGACCCAGGGGACACGCAGCCAGAATCAGAGTCTGTTAGGTTATCCCTAGCACCCTATAAAGTAAGAAAAAATATAACGATTACTTTTTCCTATTTATTACGTCATACCTTAACAATATGTATATTTGAAACTTATGTATAATATGCTAGTTTATGTTTTTATCATTTATCAACAACTGAATATTCAATACCGCTATTACACGAAGAAACTTTGCATATTATCAAATAATACGAACACAACGTGTAAACGAAAGGTGCCTTACAATATAAATTATACGCCACTTATGAACACCTCTATCCATTGTTACATAAATTTAACGGCCACGTATTATTAGGTTAAACTTCAAACATTAAATGACGAGATAATCTGTTTTCGGCACGAGGTGCGTGGGCGACTCTATGTATGGCGGTGGCTATCCATCCCACATCTATGAAAACCTATATAAGGTTTTGTTATGAGTGGTATTAGCATTAAGACAATTTGATTATGTATGAAAATGTTGCAAAAGAGCAGTTCGTTCTTGTTAGATATAGATCTAAATTCTCTTAAGGCAGAGGCTGGATGAATAAAAATCAGTATAACGCTGCGCAGGCGCAGGCATTCAGCGTGAAATCGTTTGTTTTAACGCAATGTACCAATTAACTAACTGATGAAATGTTATTTATTGCAAATGATTGTAGATTAATTAAATAGCTATCCATTTGCTGTAAATCATTATTATTTTTTAATTTTGTTATAACTATACGTATTTTAAAGTTTCCTTTAATTTATAAGTTTTTCTTTAGTTGTTAGTTGAAGTTTTTTTAATATAAAATGAGTAAACAACATTTAAAAAAATATAATACTTAATATAATAACTTTCTAAAATGTTATAAATATAAACGATTTATTTAAAAATGATATTTTAAATAAGCTATATGTTTATAGTGACCTGTAAAATCATAATTGCTTTATGAATAGCACATCAAAATACGTTATTGAAAACACTATTAAGGCATCCACGATTCCACAATTAACCACCACTCGATTACCTACACATCACTAGGTATTTGTAACGCGACAGCCATAGGAATGCATAATCTTCTTGCCATATTATCAAGACTTTAAAAAAGGTGAATTTCTACTCAAAATCTCTTAGACAGAAAGAATAAAGTAGTCACTCTGCTCTCTTTCCGTCTATACTTATTATTATAGAAACGCTGGTTTATTGCTGAGCTAACAGATACTAAGTTTATTTAGATAAAATATAATATATTTTTTACTGTGTATTACAGTATTAAACAAAATGTAATACAAATATTAGAGTAACTTCTTACATAAGATTTTATTAACAGTTACGGAAGGATTGAATGTAAATCTGTATGTAATCTGGGCATTACGCATAAAAATCTTTCATAAGACAACATTCATTCATAGATATACCTACATATGGAACAAGTACTAAGGTTCTGAGTATTAGATACGCATTACGGTACACTCAGTACATAAATAGACTTTAATTGCGTACAAACGGAAAGGAAAGAGGAAATGGTAGCGTCCAAATCCGTACTGTTTTATGACGTCATTTGTAAGGAAATGTTTAAGGAGGCTTTTATAAATTTAGTTAAACCATTCATGTTAATATGAAATTATAAAAAGATATATTAACATTTTATATGGTTTTTATATATATGCATACATACATACATACAGAAGTACAAAGTAAGAAAAACAAAGAATAAATTTAATAGACCAGCCAGTTAACAAGATTTTCCTGCGACCTTGTAAAAATATCCTTTCGTTTCTATTAAATATGCTAAGATTCTCAAACGTGACCTCTGCTAGATAAGTAAACAAACGAACTATAGTCACTTATGTATTTATATTTACGACATTCTTTTGTACAATATAGCCTTGCTCCTGATTTATTCCTAAAAAAAATACTTAAAATATACCTAGTTACAATGTTATATTGTCAATTTGTTTATTTTAATATAATCGATTTTATTTATAGACATAAATATTTAATTTAAATTTTGAAATAATTTGAATATATTTAAACATTATTTTGATTAAAAAATATATATATTCTTCAATGATCTTCTACTAAGAAGAAATAAGAACAAATAAATTCATGTTATATCAATTTTAATTTTGCAATATGTCCAACACAAAAAATCCATTAAAGAGTATATTACTAACAAATTTGCACATGATTGCCATTTTGTAAAGTTGGCATTACTTGAAATATCAATATATCATAGCTACTATATCAATAGGCGTGTCACATGTTTGTTTACATCACTAGAAGGCTTAATATTAATAGTAAATCGTTGTATTGAGGCTAAGTACTGGCATACAATTATTATTTCATACATTATTTAACACGTAGACAAGTTGTAGGAATAATTAAATATATTAACTATAGTAATATCGTAAGCAAAAGTTTAAAGTATAAACAGAAAATGTATTGCCAAACGCCATCGTAGCAAAGTCGGGATATATATGGAGGAGTACGATGGTTTTAGATTAATATCAGACTCGATAGAATACATTATTATTTCAAACAAAAAAAAATACAATTTTATTAGATACTAGCAATGAATGTTAAGTGCAGTGTTAAGTTCCGCCACTTAACACGCAATATCTTGAATTTTCCAGTGGACACTAGCTTATATCTTTGCTTATCTTACTATGCAATATTGAGAGTGATAGGCATATAATTTTCTGTTTCTCATTTGTTTTCTTATCCATTGTTTAAAAGATAACTTCAGTCATTTTCACAAAATATATTTTTTATCAATATTCCGTATACACTATACATATATAAACAAATTTAATAGGCCATTCACGCCCATAAAAGGTTTAAGGAGTCAGAAATAAGATATGCACATATTACAGGAAGTTTGCATGACGAATGCTTTATATGTTTAGTTTGTTTCGTATTGCTATTACAGAGCACCTGTGGCTCATACCTAACCCAACGTCTACGTAATATTTTATAATTACATACAATTATAAAGTGTATCGAACTAAATTACCGTATATTTCTTGTTCGGCAAGTTTTTAATATTTCTGATACTAATTAGCTATATAGCTGACAAATTACATATTTTGTCGTCTCTAAGCCAGTTGTGTTAGCGCCAGTGTAATTGATAAATAATAGTTTAAATCACTTCTGGCAACAACTTATCGCTTCGTTGGATAAAGCCTTCAAATTGGAGGTTAATTTACAAGAAACTGTTATTTAAAACAAGAAGGAAGATAGACGACAATTTTCAGAAGTTTTTCATTTTATAATCGTTGATTTTGTATTATAACTTACCATTGTCATCAAAAATGATCCTTTAACTTTAAACAAAGCACATATCATTGAACTTAATCACAACTATCATGAATATTGGAACACAACAACAATCACTAACACAAAACTCAAGTACAATCATATACACATCACTTACTTTTGAGTTCGACTCAAAAATTTAGAACACTTACCTTTTTTAAATAATAACAGTACGGCCGATGTGTCGTGGCTGCTAAAATTAGACTTTCTGAACTTTTGCGCATTGTACATTTGTGAAGAAAATAATAAAAAGTAAATAATCCTTAAATAAAACTAACTTGTTACAGCTAACTTCAAAAAGACTATCGTACTGTGTATATATAATTTATTTTAATTAATTTATACTCGAAAAAATAATAATCAAAGGTAAGAAAAATCCCTAAAAACAAATCTGCGCAGCCATCTACAGTTACTTCAGGGCAGCCACGACGACCGTACTATATACATAATGATTTCAAATAATTTAGTTTGTATGTAGGATATGAAGCCAGAACTCTCACCTTGTCCGGGCTGGCGTCCTCCAGCTCGAGCAGCCTGAACTCCATGAGCTCGAGTTGGTCGCGCGCGTCCCGCAACGCGTCCGACAGCCGCGTGCACTCGCGCGCCGCTGACGCCGCCCGCTCCGCCGCGGTGCGGCATTGCCCGCACGACTGTTGCCATTAGTTTGGATTTTAGTGGATTGTCAAGGTTCACCTTTCTAATTGCTTATACTTAGTTATACTTAAAATAATAATTGGCTATAATATGGGATTTTTGTTTCCATCGTGGTGCAGTGCATCTCTATCACGACGGCTATGGATTCAATCTAATTTGGAGTATTATTTATATTCATCATAAGACTCCCCATCTTAGTTACGATATCGTTAAGTAAAAAATGACGTTATTACAAAATTATAAATAAAAAATAACATATCTAAAAAACAACAAATCTCAACATCATTCTTAAAAAATAACACCAAAATAATCTATCTAATCTATAAAATAATTTTGTAAAAAATGAAAACAGCACACCTATAACTAACTGTGCCGCAATCAATATAATCAACGGCCAAAAACTCGGATTTGACAAAAGGAACTCGGATTTGACAAAAGCAGACCATTCAAGATATTAACGTCCACTTCACATTTTTAAAAGGAAAAAAATAACATTTTTAAAAATAAATTAAGAATAAAAAAGGCACGGACAACAAAAGTCTGTGGCGCAAAACAATTCAAGTATAAAAAAAAAAAACTAAATAGAGCAACTGTCCATATAAAATTAGCCCAAGTAAGCATGTATCATTGTTACCCTACAAAACAATGGAGTGACGCAAGAAGCAAGCGCCAACAGTTTAGTGGGTGACATGTTAGTATCGCAATAATGATATTTACGCTGACGGCTGACTTACGTACGCGATGCTCTCATGATGCACCAAGGCCACGGCTCCGAATTCCTTAGGTACCTACCTACCTCTGTACTAAATGATTAACTATTAGAATGATTGGCTATAAGAAATACCCATTTTAACTATTAGTAAATAATCGTTGCGCAATTGAAAGTGTTTGTAAATGCTTGATAGTTGTAGGTTCGATTTAAGACAGCCACAGAGGTACACCATGTGACTGTAATCTCTGTAGTATTGTAGTCGATCTCAAAACATGATAATATTTAAATTATTGTTTTTTCCTGGCTGGAATAGTCAAAGCACAACGATGAGTTCCTCCATTCAGACAGTGCCTCGAAAATTGGACGGAAAGTGTCTTAACACTAAATTCCTTTCAAATATTTTCGTTTCCCTATTAATAGGGAACCTTACTGCAAACTGGGAACCTTAGTGCAATAAAATTCAACATATAATAAAAGACAGAGAGTATAGAGCGCGGTGAAGGAAAAAATGTTAGCATTTTAGTGCATGACATTAGTATCGCAATATTGATATTTACTCTGACGTGTGTCATACGATGCTCTTACAATGCATCGAGGCCACAGTTCCGAATTCCTTACTTCTTTACAAATTAAATATGCAAATAAACACTTAATTCAGATTTTCACGCAATTTCACATATCTAATAGAATCTATTATAGCGCAATTGGTAGTATTTCATATCCAACTTGATGGTTGTTAATTATCACTATGAGTAACTACTCACTCTTAGTGTCAAGACACTCCGTTCTTCACTTAATTCGAGACATTGTGCCGCACTGTGTCTTATCAGAGCGATGCATTTAATATAACAAAATATTCGTTCGTTTTAAACTATTTCGTTTTCTCAGTCAAAATAGTTAAGTAGATTGCAATTTATGCTTTAAAGAATAAGAATTATTTATAAAAATATAAATAAAAATTGTTTATAGTAAAATACTACAAAAATTACGTTAAATAAATAAGAGAGAAAAAGAGTAAAAAAGTACAGTATCACTGATTTTAAATTACAGTGCCAGAACAATTATAATAATAAAAACTGTTTATTGTACACCCAAAAACACATACAAGAAAATACATTATAGAAAAGACTTTGTAAAATTATAGCAATAGCGATTTCTTCCAGACAGAAATCGCAAAATAAATAATAGATAAGGTGTGAACAATAGTTAACAATACATAACTTGTAAGAAACAGTTTCGTTAAGCGTTTGTTATAAGTAAGGGATGTTTTAATTTTTTTTTACATTTAAATGTAAAAAAAAATTAAAACATCAACTCTACAACAACAAACAAAAACTCTAAAAGTTCTATAAACGAGACTCAGTAAATGTAAATTAATTGTTATAAAATGAAGAGGGAAGCTGAGAATTTTTTAGTTTAAGATTATGTGTGATACTACATTAGTTGTTTGTATTCGAATTTGAACCGACAACTATCAAAGTATCAAAGAACTGACCTCAAAAACGAATGAACAATATATTAATAATAGGTAAGTAACCCGTTAACATTCTACAGATATTTAAATCATGATAATTTTCAACGGTTATCAGTGTGCTATGTAAATGAAAGCCTTTCTAGACATAGAATACTATATTATTATAAAATTAAATATCGACGAGGAAAGACGTGTGACATTATGTTCTCAATTATCCGTTCACTTGTACTGCAGACTTCTTGCTTAATAATGGTATTTAACGATCTATCCAGACCAGCGCAACGAAAATATTGTTAACATTCTTCTAAGCAAACAACGAACCCGTAACCCATATTTATATATAAAAATTAAATTAAATTAAATTAGCTTCACGCTGTATCCCGCATACAGCAGGGTAGGCAGAGGGAACCTCGTGTTAAGACCCCACTTTCTGCCGAATTCTGGAGGAATTGCGTGTTGAGTGGCAGAACTCAACGCCGCGCTTTGCCTCGAGACCAGAGCGAAGAAATGGAAATATAAATTTAAGTAAATATTTCAACTCTTCGAGTGGGATCGAACCCATGACCAGTCGATTTACAGTCACACTTTGTGCCCCTGCGCCACAACTGGCCTCATATATATATATATTAGGCTTCAGTTGTATATTGGATTTAACTACTTATTTTTAATTATCTCTATATTCATATATTTCCACTTAAGATAGGCGTAAGTGTTATAAGCGATATATATAATAACATAATAAACTGTAACGAAAGGAAAATATTAGTAAATATTCACATGTAAATACATAATAGTTTACATAATTATTTTGTGAATGTAGCGCGTCTTTTGCAATTTGCGTTTCTCTCTAATTGATGCTTCATGTATTTCTAAACATAATATGCTGTTCTTCTCGTGTTCAATTATTTATCAATTAGAAACATGTAGTATAGTTAAAAAAAAATATCTAAAAAAAAATATATAAAACTTTAGCTCCTTGTAATACCCTCAAAACCTCATTCATAAGAATTGCAAAAAAAATTGTCCACTCAACACCAACGAAATTTGCCGCCTTCTTTAGATTTTCTTTATTTCTTGTTGACATAAGTTGCAACTGATGCAGCCAAAATATGTAACTTAATATTTTAAAGTTTTTAAATGTCAATTCACCCCTGTTACAATTTATTTATTGTGCTATAAATAAACCATTTGGACGGTTTCCAGAGACACGGGTCAGAGAAAAGATTTTTTTTTAGTTAATATTCCTTACATAATAAATATTCTTGCTTTATTATTTTGCCCAATCATAACCATTACTTACCCACATTTCGTTGAGCGGTTGAGGGGAGAGTGAGGCGGGCGCTGAAGACACCGCCGAGTCTTCGTCCGACGGGGCCTCCTGAAAATTACAATTTTTTTAAATTATAAATTACAAATAAATAACTTTATATTTAAAATATAAGAGGCCACAGTGGCTCAGCGGCACTGTTTAATGTAAGCGCGACGGTTGTTGGTTCAATTCTTAACTATTGAATATCTTATTACTTTCTCTCTCTGGTCATAACAAAGAGTCGCAGTTGAGTTCAGAAACTCAACGCTGCCTACCCTGCTATAAGCACATAAGAGCGAGTCACATAAGAGCCCATCAAAATAAAGTAAAATAAAGTGTCACATGCAAGGAGTCGCCATCGCCGAAATCGGTGTGGATATATAATAATATAATATAAGCAGGGTGAAGCGTGAAAACAAAAACATTTTTTTAAAGTTTTTTACAAAAAAAAACATTTATTCCAAATCAATAAAGTACTTACGTAACTTACCCTATAAAAATTTTCTTTTCTATGTTGTATGTCAGTTTTCAAATCTTCTCTATTACTCTTTTCTTTTACCTGAAACAAAAAAATAAATAAATTATAAAAAAAATAAAGGAACTAAAATATAACTTGAATTCACTAATAAGACTACATAAACACTTATATAAAGCGATGGAATAACAAATAAAATTACATTATATAAATTATAATTTTGTATGATATCCTTCTAGAAACAACAAAAGATATCACTAATAAAAAAATATTTATTTTTTTTTACACAAAACAAACGTATTTAATGAATCTTACTTAGTAACTTGAGGCCAGTCGTGGCGCAGCGGCACGAAGTTTGACTGTAACATCGACTGGTTGTGGGTTCGATCCCCACTCGAGGAGATGAAATATTTACTTAAATTTATATTTCCATTTCTTCGTTCTGGTCTCGAGGCAAAACGCCGCGTCGAGTTCTGCCACTCAACACGCAATGCCTCCGGAATTCGGCAAAAAGTGGGGAACGGAGTGCCTTAACACTAGGTTCCCTATGGCCAACCCTGCTGTGTGCGGGATACAGCGTGAAGCTGATTTTTTTACTCAGTAACTTTTTAAGAGCGCCTGTGAAAATCCACAAGCAAATCAACCAAATTACATTTCTCTATCAAATAATTATCATTGAGACGAACGTATTCAATTACAGTTTATAAATCAACAAGTTCTTATCAGATGGAAAACTTGTAATGGTAAGCAGAATTAATAGTTATTGCTGATAGTAGCAAAGGATGGAAACTGTTGTTTATTGCTTGTATTTAATTTATGAAATCGAATATAATAATAGTGTATTAAATGTAAAAAGTTACGACTAGCCACCCGCCATGAATATGGCGGAGAGAAGGTTTTATAACAAAATAAAAAAATAAAATAAATCAGCTTCACGCTGTATCCCGCACGCTGCAGGGTAGGCAGAGGAAACCTAGTGTTAAGACACTCTGTTCCCCACTTTCTGCTGAATTCTGGAGGCATTGCGTGTTGAGCAACAGAACTCAACGTCGCGCTTGTCCTCGACACCAGAGCGAAGGAATGGAAATATAAATTTAAGTAAATACTTCATCTCCTCGAGTGGGGATCGAACCCACAACCAGTTGGTTTTATAGTCACACTTTTTGCCCCTGCGCCACGACTGGCCTCAGTTTTAAACTTTATAAAGCATGGCGCCTACCATGCTTTGCACGTAAAATACTGTGCCGACAAAATACAGTGTCAAAACGCTATATTCCTCGCTTTTCTCCCCAAAACATTCAGTCATTGTAGAATGATCGAACTAAACGCCGCGCTTTATCTTCTCAAAGCAAGAAAATGTATGTCACGAGGGGAATCGAACCCACAACATTTAGAAATCAGACATTCTTACACTATATTTTTTATTTTTTATTAAATTTAAAAAATCATACACTAATAATAAAGTAAAATAGGCTTCTATTTCATAATACACAGATGAGATAGAGTCGCTGCGTTGTTATTTTACGACTTAACTGACCTATCACGCCTGTAGGTATTACTCTAACAGAACGTATAAAATACTTGATATTTGAATAATGAAAGCAGAATTAATCTAATAAATAATATTACTTTCGATTTACAAGATTGAATCAGAGAGAAATTAGAGTTAATACTGAGGAGCTAAGTATACAAATTCAATTATGAGTAATCTTTTAGAGGCTATCGTGGTACAGTGGAATGTACGTGTACACGCGATGATTGTAAGTAGGATCCTCGAGTAAATTGTTTTGATTTCCCCGCAGATTTTTTTTGTTTGTGCGGCGTTGAGTGCCGCCAATCAACAGAAGTCTGGGCTCTCTAGCCACCTGGTATTGGGGATAAGAGTAAAACTGTTTTTTTGCTAATATTTAAAGTATATATCTTTTCATTAAAATTCATTCAAGTTCACTGAATGTATAATAATTAATGCTATCAGTTCACACAGCTCTTTTTTAGCTCTCAGGCAGTGCGTCGGTCGTGGGTTGAATCGAAATATTTCACATTGTCTTTTCCTTGCTCTGGTAACGCGGCAGGACCGGCGTTTACTTCCGCTACTCAACACACAATGCCTCGAGGATTCGGCGGAAAGTGGTAAATGGAAGGGTACTTGTACAACTCGCAAAATAGTCATTCTCTAAGTCTCTTCTACTTTCCAACTATTTCAGCGATATTAAGTACTTTTCCGAAAGGAGTTATTTTTTTAAACTACAAGTATTTTTCTATCTCGACGAATATCTCTATATTTATCTAATCCCGACTAAGTTTCTGAATTTGCAAATTACAATTACGTGAGCTTTCCTCTATATATTGACTATCTAGGACAAAAAGATTAATTTCAACTCGAACCAGCAGTTCCTGAGATTGGTGCGTTCAAACAAACCCTTCAGTTCTATGACATTAGTACATACCAATGAGCAATAATAAGTAAAGTAGCAAAAATTTCGACAGACACCAACGGACTTATATATTGATAAACGTAAATCTAAACGGTGAAAGGGATTAACTGTTAGTCAAAGATGGTCTGAACACAACCTGTTGTCTCCGACGCAATGTAGGCTCCAACCGCAACTCCTAGCCTGTGCGCGGGTACTTTCTACACTTGCGGTGGTACATTGTAAATACTTATTTTGTTTGTCTACATACATTTATGTGACATTTGTTAAGATGGATTCGTCTTTCTTTTTAACCGACTGGAAAATAGAGAGTAGAGGTCAATGTGAAACGTATGTGATATTGTTGTAAATACTATTGGCTTGGCCCACAAAATCTCGAAATTTAAAAGCCATATTGAGATGATTCTTTTTTTTAAATTAAATAAACAAAGAATCGTCCAACGTAAGTAACTATCCAAGTTTCAGCCACATGAGTTCTAGTATGATCTATAATTTGATCAACCAAGGTAGGAAAGATAAGATCTTTAAATCTTTTTAGCTTAAGTATGAAGTTATAATTAATTTAATACTTATTATGGAAGACCTTTAACATCTTAATATTATTATAATCGTTTGTTACGTAGTACGCAAGCGTTTATGCCATCTTCAAGGGTGCCCTCAATGCTCTTGCTCTTGGGCCGTAAGTCCCGGGCACTCCATGCTCCTCATCCACACGATGAGCTTTCGCACAGTGATTTACCAAGAAATTTCTAGGATTTTCTTCTTTTTACAATAATTATAATTAATGAAGCACCAATTATATGTCCGGTACCAGTGACACCGGTGGCAGTTTTTTGATATTTTTAATTCTGACTGTTCTTATGCGACCTAACACCACTTTTATAAAACAATTGGAGAACGAAGCAATACTTAGAAATTGCTTAAAATATTAACACATAAAAAATAATGAATTCGTTAAAATTGAATACATTGTATACTATTGTACAATCAATTTCGTTGCAGCTAGTTAGTAGGGCAGTTCTGTCTGTCTGTTTGCAATATCACGATGACCCTCTGCCTTTCTATTGACTTTCGCTAATCAAGAATTGATTACTATCGACAATCTGAACATTCATAGCTATTGAAATAGTAATTACATTAAGAAGTTGAGTACATATATTGAAGTTGTTAAAAAATATTGAAATAGTACTACAGTGTTTTTTACGCGATATCGCACACATAGCAGAATAGGCAGAGTTTTCGTTCCTTTCCCCACTTTCCGCCGAATTCTGAAGGAACTCAACGGCGTTCCTTGTCTCGTAACCAGAATGAGGAAATTAAAATAATAAAGATTTCATTTAATGGATTTAGAATCGAACCCACAACCTGTCGCATTTACAGTCGCACGCTTGTGACTCTGCGCCACAACTAACCTATATGAGTTTTAAAAAAGAATTTAAAATCAATAAGCAAAAGTCCGTTTCATTCAAAAATTAAAATTTTCCAGATTATAAAATTAATTCAAGTGTGCATAGGTAAAGTTGCTTGGTTATGACCGTTTTTATGTCAACGTAGTCGATATTTTTTTAATTAGAATTAATAGAGTCTGAGATTAGAACTTTCAGCTAAATACATACTTATATTAGTGAATATTTAAACCACAAATATCATTTATATAACAGATTCTCTAATAACCCATAAGTCCCTTAAAGCATAAACCTTGTTTCTCGCAAATAATCACATTGTTATTGATAAATACCGATTGCCTTATCGCCGCAGTGAAATATAGTGATTGCACTACGTCTTGTAATGGAACAATAATAATTGCTCGTTGAAACCATTTCATAGTCAAGATTCAGTCTTTAATGTTACTAAATATACTTAAAGTGCACTCTATTTAGAACATTTATTTATATTATATGAAAAAAGTGAGACGTTGAATTCGGCCACTCAATAATGCTTCGAAAATTGTATAGGGGAACGGAGTTTTAACACTTAACTTAACACTAGGTTCCCTCTGCCTACTCAGCAATATGCGGGATGCGAGGTGTTAATGTATAAAATAAATTGTCAGTATGTCCTTTATTTCATCTTAATAAACATTATTGAAAATATGTTACGGAGATTGATTTTATTTGAAAATCATTAATAATTATTACTTGGTAATTTTCATACAAATTCGTTAAATTACTGATTTAAGAAGAATTTAATTAAAATTTATTAATCTCAAATTTCACTACTTTATAGTCTAACAAAGATCTACCAATATACGGTATTCTTAAACTTGATCTGAATGTAATCAAATTTCTTCATTGATTCCATTCCAACACGGTCCAAACAAACTTTCACTATTTGTTGTTCCTTATAGTATTACTATCAGCTGATTCATGGTTAAACAATGCGACGAACCGTTCTTTATGTAATAAAAAATGTAAAATACTAAGAAAGTAACCCACAAAGGTTGGTTACTTTCTTAAGAATTATAGATACAATATGTTTTTTAATTAAAACTTAGTTTAAATATTAGTATATATGTATAATGGGTTCGATTCCAAATCAAACTCAAACTGAGAAGAGATGATGCAAGATAGTAAACGACGCATTTTCTATTCCCTTTTACGATAGTGTTTAGGGTTAATATTTATCTACCCTTTGAACACGCAGCTACACGCTGTATCCCGCACACAGCAGGGTAGACAGAGGGAACCTAGTGTTAAAATACTCCTTTCCCCACTTTCTGCCGAATTCTGGAGTTGCGTGTTGAGTGGCAGAACTCAACACCGCGCCTAACCTAACCTCGACACCAGAGCGAAGAAGTGAAAATATAAATTTAAGTAAATATTTCATCTCTTCGAGTGGGGATCTAACCCGCAACCAGTCGGTTTTACATACACATATAAAATATAACTCATATACAGTTCAGAAATATCAATGATGCAATTAAATAAAATACCCTACACCATTATATAGACAGATGATAACAAAGCAAATCCTGTATTGGCATTATCAAATATGCCTACAACCGGACCCGACTAATACTACGACAACACTACTATAAACGTAGCTTGGCCCAGTTCCCAAGCTCTCGTTAATAGTTAATAGGAAGCCGTGACTTACCGAGACCGAAATCGGTGTGCAAATTGTATGTATGACTTATATCTATCTATCTGTTAATAATTTAGTATGGATTTTATGAATGTGCTGAATTATTCGCGGTAATATGGGTTGTATATTATACTATATTAGTATGAGCATTACTAAGAGTAGGATATTTTATTGCAATGTTTAATATAAGGATAGATAACTATGTATAAAATACACTTAAGAATATGTATGTGAGGCTAGTCGTGGCGCAGGGGCACATACTGTGATTGTGAAATCGACTGGTTGTCGGTTCGATCCTCACTCGAGGAAAACATTTGTTTTTTCATTTCTTCGCTTTGGTGTCACTCAACACGCAATGCCTCCAGAACTTGGCGGAAAGTGGGGAACGGAGTATCTTAACACAAGGTTCCCTCTGCCTAGCCTGCTGAGTGCGGGATACAGCGTGAAGCTAATTTAATTTATTTAATTTGATAATATGTATATTTTAAGCACATGGTGGTTTTGGGCTTCGCAACACAACACGCAGTGTCTCTGAAATTAAGGCAAAGTTGGAAATAAAGCAGCTTTACGGATTTTCCCCTAGCAGACTATAGAGAGACCCTAGTTTTAAGACATTTCGATCTCGGTTTTCCGTCCGACATTGCATATTGAGTTCTAGACATAAAAAATTGGAAAAACAGTGGTTTCTTACTATTATGCTCTCTGCCCATCTAACAAAATTAGTAAGGATAAAAATAAATACTTAAATAAATTAATGAAATATATGAAATGTTATATTAATAAACTAGAGCCGTTCTTAAATAAGCACATTATCCATCGCAATCGCTAATCGTCTGGCATAAATCAACGGGACAAGGCAAATAACGATATTTCAAACGGTATCGTAACGATTCCGTAGTACTCTATCTCCGTATCGATAGTAATAAATTGAAATATATTTATTTAGATGGCGCCGCACTAGGGTAAAGTTGTTTATGTAATACTTAATAAATTCAAATATGTTGCTAAAAGTATTAAACTAAATAATATAATTAGTTTAAAGTAGTAATGTAATGTATTACTTATAGTACATTTTTAATTTAGAAATACTAGATAAATAAATTGTGATAGTAAAAAAAAATATTATTCCAAATACCCAGTGTATTTGGAATAATATTGTATTTAATAATATACACTGATATATGTATTGATAATATATTTTATTTAATAATAAAATATATTATCAATACATATATCAGTGTATTTTTAAGTTTTAAGAGATTATTGTGTATTTTGTATCTTAGCGTTATCGATCAAAATACCACTTGGGGCGGAGAATAGAAGAAAGAACAATCCTTTACTAGATTCTCTCGGCTTCTCCCATGACATCCTGAAGATATCTTCATAAAATATGAAAAAAAATTACAATATCTAAAATAAAGTTAATTTTGAAACCACCAGATTCCTTTATACAAAACAAAGTTACAACACAATAACCTTTTTAGACGCTCAAGTACTAGAATCCAATGATGAAACATATGCACGAACATAAAGCCAACAAAAGTATGGGAAAGTTCGACCCAGGCTGAACTGACCTACGCTAAATAAATGCGTCACTTATTTAAAGAGTGACCATCAAATATTGATTTAGAATACTTTCTAGCATAAATAATTTCTTAATTAAATTAGTTTGAAAGTGTTTTTTAAAACATTAACCAAATAATAGTTATGATTTGAATTTTACTTGGGACAATACTTTTTTTTATTTTTCCACTCCGGGGAATTAATTATTATTTATTTAATATTTTCATTTCTACACACTGGTAACAAGACAAAGCACAGTGTTGAGTGACGCCACTCAACACCCAATGTCTCGAAAATTCGGTAAAAATTGGGGAACTGAGTGTCCTAATTTAAGACTCTTTACATTAGGTTCCCTCAGCCTACTCCGCTATAATACGCGAGATACAGCGTGAAACTGAAAAAAAAATTCAGAGACATACTGAGGCCAGTCGTGGCGCAGCGGCACGAGGTGTGACTGTAAAACCGACTGGTTGTGGGCTCGATCCCCACTCGAGGAGATGAAATATTTACTTAAATTTATATTTCCTCTTCGCTCTGGTGTCGAGGTTAAGCGCGGCGTTGAGTTCTGCCACTCAACACGCAATGCCTCCAGAATTCGGCAGAAAGTGGGCAAAAGAGTGTGTCTTAACACTAGGTTCCCTCTGCCTACCCTGCTGTGTGCGGGATACAGCGTGAAGCTGATTAGATTTTTTTAAAGTCATACTAAAAATCCATAGTCACACCACATAACATGATTACAAGTGGGAGCGGTGATCAATCCGATTGAGAATATTCAATTACGCGGCGACTCGCGAGTCGGAGGCGGAAACTTTATAAATCATACAATCAAACGTGAATAGAACGGCAGATGGTGTGAAAGCGACTTACAACCATCTGTATGGTATCAGTAATTGACCAAAGTGTATTGTGTTTTAGATGATAGATGTTGGTTTTTTAATGGAAAAGATATATTGAACAAGGTTAATAGCTTTTTTTGAGGAAATTTCTATTTGTTTTGTTAGCTTCACGCTATATTCCGCACGTATTAAGGTAGGCAAAGGGAACCTGAAAATCTAGTGTTTTTTTTTATTATTGTTTAGCTCAGTTCTACAGACTCTCTTGGTCTGTACCCTTTTTTTGCTTTATTATTATATACAATTTTCTTATTATATATATTAATTACGTTATTGTATTTGCAATTAATACCTTTTATAAGAAAATATTATTTTTATTTTTTTTAAATTTCACTTAGATCTAAGGTGATAAGCGAATGTTTATATAATTTTATATTTAACAATTTTACACATTTAATGGAAATCTAGTGTTAAGATACTTCGTTTTCATTAAGATGCTTCCGTCCGTTTTCACGTCTTTCTTACTGATATTTTTGCTTACATACATACTCACTAATACTAAAACTTATTAAATATTAAACTGATTAAGACGACATACATATTACTTACATATATATGTATATAATCTCTTTATTTGTATAAAGAGATTGTTATTTTGCAATACTTCAATAGCCATTCTATTCCTTAAAGTATAGACAATTCAAGGATCTCTAACCTCTTTTCAGCTATGGCCGTTCACCAGCATTTTATAAGAACAATAGGACAGATTGTTAGCTGTACTCAAAATACCTGTCTTATAGGTCAAGTAACGTTAATTAAACATTAAGTAGAAGATAATATATGTATGTATGTGTATAGATGTATTTATAGTAGAGAAGGGCCTAGAAGGACTTTACATGCGATGGTTATGGGTTCGATCCCAGCTCGGGACAAATCATAGAGATAGTAGATAGTCAGACAAATACATTTTCACAAATTATGTATTTGCCGTTATAACAAAATCAAAATATCAAATCAGCTTCACATTGTATCCCGCACACAGCAGGGTAGGCAGAGGGAACAAAGATTAAGACACTCCGTTCCCTACTTTCTGTCAAATTCCGGAGGCATTGCATGCTGAGTGGCAAAACTCAACGCCGTGCTCCGCTTCGAAATATAAATGTAAGTAAATATTTCATCTCCTCGAATAGGGGTCGAACCCACAACCACTTGGTTTTACAGTCACACTTTGTGCCGCTGCGCCACGACTGGCCGTTATAACAACAAATATAAATTAAAATTAACAAATATAAATAAATAAATATTTACGGGAGCCCCATACAACAAACGTAGTGTTTTGCCATTTTTATATATAACAGTACGGAATGGTACGGCCAATTTTTATTTTAAATATTTGGCCGACCGTTGAACAAAATGATCGCATCAAACTAATTATAAAATGTTATCATATACATATGCACATGCATTGTTCGTAGTTAAAGGATAAATATAAATAACCTAGTTTTTAACTTAGTCATTCTCAATTGTACATGTTTTGAGAGATATCGCGTGCTAGATAGTCGAACGCGGCATTTTATCCACCAGACCGAGAAATATTTATATTATAAATAATGTTAATTGTTCGGAATTTAACCCACTACCATATTTCATTCAAAAAGTTAATCTTAAGAAATACTGTTGCCTACAGTACTTCTTATTTATTTAGTTTAACTTGTTGTTCTCGTTTTAGTTTATTATTTTTAAACAGTGGGTTTTCTTTAATTTTTATATGAATATATTTTTAGAATTTTCAATTTTTTATTAACAGCTCTATTTCGCTACTAGTTTTAATATTGGTATAGAAACAAATAACAACAACGTATTCTTTTATTCGAAGACATTTCCAAAATAATTGCTTTTACTATCATAACTCTGATGAATTAACAAAACCTTATATTATTTCAAAAATCGTTGAGCCGCTTGGGTGACATTCATACATACACATTATAGTCGAAACACATTACCCTCTTTTTAAAGTACATTTCTAACACAGTCGGGTAAAACACACTATCTATCAAAAGCTTCAATAAAGATATGAATAACTTTAGATAACGAAGCCTCCGCAACCTTATAACAACAATTAAAAAACGAGGTGGCAAAAGAAACAGTTTCGGGTCGCTTCTGACTTTCACGTGCATGTAAAAGCATCAATGGATCGCTAAATGTGTTGCGTAATCTCTATATATAATAAGACAGTAAAAATATTTTGTCTGTACATTTAGTAATTTTGACTGAAATGGATAGAGGGACACTTAAAAAGACTAATAGAAAGCAAAAATATTTTTTTTTAATTTCTTGTCTGTCTGTCTGTCTGTCTGTCTGTCTGTCGACATATTGTTGTCCGCATTTTTCTCTGAAACTACTGAACCGATTTACTTGAAAATTTCACCAATTGCTTTGTTTTAACTCAATTTAGGTTCTAAAGTTTGGTTCATCAAAATCGGTTCATTAAAAAAAAAGTTATCGTCATTTGAATGAACTCAAGGCATTAGCTTGCCAGCGAATGTTATATAGAAATCGCGCTGGTATGACCCTGGCTAAAGAATGACGTTCGAAACGTCTGGGTTATATGATTGTTGATAAAAATATATATTTTTGAAGCACTATTATATAATATTTTATACAATAAAGTAAACAAAATTGAATTGTTAGTGGAGATTACCTTCATTAATCATATTTTGAAATTACAAATAGTTTTAGAGAAAAGCTATATCGAATCATGTTATCCCTTACTCTCAGTGTATAAATAAGTATATTATTTATCTTGGTCATTTAATGTAGATCAAAATGTTGATTAGTAGCACAGATTTGAAATTACGATACTAAAAAATTCTTGCTGTGTAGCGGCTCGCCGACCTCCACGCTTCCTCCCGCGCCCTCGATATTTTGCTTATAAAAATGGATCCGCCGCACCCGCCTAGCTTCCCCCGGGCATGGAAGGAGGGCCTGCTCATTATGTTGCCCAAGGCTGGGAAGAGCCCATAGCAGCCTGAGGGGTACCGATCTATAACCCTCCTTTGCGCGGTCTCCAAGCTGTCTGAGAAGTTATTCCTCTCACTTCTCCAGGCGCACATCCACCCATGAAGCGAGCAGTTTGGCGAGCGGGTATACTACTCTGGTTACACTACGCCATAACAGCGATCAACCGAAAGGAGAGAGCAATAGCAGTCTTCTTCGACGTAGTACGCGTATTCGACCACGTCTGGCACCCGGACCTACTTCATTAAGTGCTCAGAGCCGGCACCCCCCAGCACGTCGCGCATGTCTTTGCCTCCCTGCCTCAGTGACAGGACATTTTTCCTTGAGAGTTAAGAGTTCGAGGTATAGCGGCGACTCGATCGTTGCCGTTCTTCCCCAGGGCAGCATTTTGTCACCTGCTCTCTACGCACTATACACTGATGACATCAAATCGCCCTAGCGAGTATCACACAAAGAGAAATCCTGCAGGTGGTCCAGAACCTCATCCTCCGTCGAGTGACGCAGGCGCCATACTACGTGAGAAACACCACGCATCACCGCAACCTAAAAATAGAAAGCCTGGAGGTACACATTGGTCGTCTCGCGTCCAACGCATTCCGCTGCGCCAATGTATCGGGTCACCTGCACCTAAGGAGCAGCACTCCGTGGCATATCCGAGGTCAGACGTCAGATGACTTCCGAGGGACTTTCTATCCTCCTCCAAATGCGACTCATGAGCCTTGCATTGATCCTTGGTCGTTTAAGCTGGGCCTCCCTCAGGAAACCGAGGGTCTCACCTGACTGAGTTGACCGCCTAGATGGCATTTGATAATCTTTCCAATCCCGTCCCGCACGCCTCTCTCTGTGTCTGCTCTAGAGCAGGTTATCGCTTGAGACCACGGCCATGGAACCAACGCCCAGATGTCGTTCGGAGCTACTACGGAGATGGACGAGAGAATGCTTCAATTCTGTGCCTGGGTCTATAGCAAAGTAAATTTAGAAGCGATTGCACGTATTTTGGAGTTATCCAATAATTATAATGTATTTCGTCGCGGCATTGTTGGTTACATCTTTCGTTTAAGTATTTTTGGGTAAGAGAATAGTAGGTAGTCTGTTGTTTATAATTTCTTTCGTTTAAGTTTTCTGTTGTTTGTGTCATTTGTTCAGGTGTGTATTTTTTTAAACAATTGGAACATTCTTATTGGAGCTACGAGGAGCTAAATGCGGGTTGCATTAAGGTTTCAATAATTTTCACATTAGTAATCTTAAGTGCTTTGCAAACATAGGTACATTATATGAATAATTCAGTAGTTAAAGCGGGAGAAGCCGCGAGCGGGTCGCTAGTCTATATATATAAAAGGACTTGTGCTGACTGACTGAGGTAAGACGCACGCAGAGACGTAACCGCTGATGGTAGAAACGTGAAACTTGGGCAGATGTTTATTTTCATATTCTGGACATCCACTAAGAAAGGAATTTCAGAAATGTTAACCCTAAAGGGATGAAATAGGGGTTGAAAGTTTGTATGGAAAAAAAAATTAATCTGCACCGATTTTAATAAAATTTGAAATTCAGACTCTTAAAAATATTTCATTGAACACGTGTTTCATGGTTTTAAAGAATTCACCCCTTAAGGGTTCAAATAAGGGGTTGAAAGTTTATATGGAAAAATCTTTAAATTGCCATCGATTTTTATAAAAATTTAAATTCAGACTGTTAAAAATATTTTATTGAACACGTGTTTCGTGGTTTTTTTAGAATTCACTCCTAATAAGCGGGCGAAGCCGCGCGCGCCCTCTAGTATGATATATACCTATCAGCCATTTATCTTACGACCAATCTCAAAAAAAAAAAAAAAATTTTAAGAAATTAATGTAAAGATTTAATTAGCAGTTTATTGTGTTTAATATATATATTTTTGAGGGCACTGTTTTTATTTATTTTTTTATTTTTTTAGAATTCATTTTAAAAGTAATAGTAACAATATGTATTTTGTCATGTAAAGTACAAGACTTTAACAGTAATCAGGTTTTTTTAGTAATACTGTGGAGTGGCGAAACTTAACGCCGCGCCTTGCCACTTCTAACCAGAGCTGAGAAATTTATATTTTAAGTGTCTTTAGCGGTTCTAAAATTTGTATATTTTAGTAATAATATCGATTCCTCATAATTCATCTTAATGGGAACGAACTTAACACTTAGTTCCCAGATTGCCTTTGCCTACTCTGTTAAGTAGTGAAGCTAAAGAAAAAAGAAGAAGGTGCCTTATTTCATTTACATTCTAAATAAGTAGACACAACAATTACCTCAACTCAAATATAAAGTTCGAGTCATATATTACATTCAGTTTAATGAAGCAATAAAAATTCTTAAATCGTTTCTCATACTTCATCAGGTAGCTTAACAGTACAATATGTGCTTATTAATATCATAGTACTATAGTTAGAAGAATATTATTTATTAGAATTACCTCCAATTTTTTTATATATTTTTATTATTATTTGTCGCCTTTTTTAACATGTTAGACGTATTTTTAACCTTTTTGTAGCTTTCAAATAATTTGATACAAAACTATATGATAAACAAGATAAAAGATAATAAAATCAAATCTAAATATCCTATAACAATATACTTATACATATACACAATTATTCAGTACAAACATATAAAAACACAAATTAATCGTTAAGAACTGTTTCTCTCTTAACTCTTAAAAGCTCTTAGCAATCAACTTCAGCAGTAAAACCTAATAAGTTAAATTTTTTTAAGTTTAAGTGCTTACATAAAGCTGTAACGATTCCCACAAAGAGTTACTTTCTAAGTGTGTCTGTCGCTCCACAAATCAGATGCAAGTTCAAAGGCCGTTGTGGGGCCTACTTTTGTTATTTGAATTATCTATTTTATTGTTTTATTATGAAAATGTAAAATTTATATCAAAATAAATATATTTTTGAAATAACTATTAATATATTTTTTGTTTATTATGAGAATTCATTATATATTTATATAATTAATTACTGCTATAACTGTAATAAGAATATCTGTTTTTTTTCTAAAAGCTCTTTTTATATTAATTTTAATTTATGAGAACAAGTAGCATACAGCAATTTCTCAAAACCGCATGTGAAATTTCAGATTTTCAAGATAAGCTCAAGAAATGTGAGAGAAATCTCAAAGAATCCTTACAAGGTAAATATGCGAAAAGTGCACGTGGGAATGCTAGAACTTCCGGTGGTATAATTTGTTAAGTTTATGAATCATCGACTGCGTAATAATATTCAAAATGTCATGTTATTATCTATAGTACCGTCTATTCAGATTAGACTAAAACTTAAATGAAATGTGAGGTGACGAGTTTTATTGAAAACCTTTTAATCTAAGTAATTCATAGTTTATAAAAATAAGGTCGTCTTCTACTTAAAAAACGTTAGATGTTAGATTAAACCATTGCATACAGCCAAATACCATTCAAGTGCACTAAGATAACGTCAATAAAATTTAAGATTTCAGAAAAGCCCTGACGTTTACAAACACTTACGAAAATAACGAAATTTAAAATTTCGCGAACAGATAATACCGGAGTATAAAATACAAATCCAATCTCGCCATGTCCACTTTGCCACCATAAAATAAGAATTTCTGTTCTTAACGTCCACTGATCATGTCTAAACGACCTTTATGTATGGAATTTACGCGTGTCACTGAGTTATTATGTAAAACGTGAAAGCTCTCCTTTGTTGCGTCATATATTTGTAAGTAAGCTTATATGTTCCCTGTCATCTCTCTTAAGTACTTGTATTATTGTCAATTATGCCGATTTTATAATAAATCGATTCTTCATAAAGGGCCCATGAATCGTAAATTTGTTGCTTACAATAACATTTTCACAACATGAAGTTAAAAAGCGTTGAGTTAAACTTTTTTTTATATTACTGAAAGATTTATATTTCTTCCTAAATATTATATATGGAGAAATATTTGACAAATTGTGAAATTTGTGAAATGTGTGAATTTGAAAAGTGATTTTTCACTGCCACATACATAATCGATTTTCTTGTAATTCAAAGAATCGTTATATCCTGAAGCGAAGCTTATTACATGAAGATGTTATATTTAAAAAGTGTAAATGTACAAAATTATCATTTACTGCTTAAATACTAAAATGTGCGAAAGCATGCTAATATTTCAAGTAAATAAACTTCTCAGTTCACACTTAAATAATTCTAGGTACATAATTTATGTTTTTCACTCATTTAAATGTTCTACAAACGACCTGCAACTTGTTCCGAACAGAAGTCAAATATATAGCAATACATTTTCCGCGTCTTAAGGACTAGTTACTATAAAAGCGTATTGATATAATACACAGAGTATTATAATGGTTTTTCCTACTTTTTTCCCTCTACAAGGGTAGAAAAATATTTTTAGCAAACGTAAAAATTTGAACATAGTGGGAATCGAACCTGCACCTCTTGGAAACCCTTATAAAAAAATTATATTTTTCATCAAAAAATACATTTTTTTTCTTAATTAAACTTTTCTAACTCAAAGAAACAAAACTTGAGTAATTCGTACTTTAGGTCAGTGGAAACGTGTCAGAAATTTTATACCATTTATCGTAAACATAAATAAAATAACTTGTACATAAGAAATAAAATAAAGTGCAATCAATCTTAAGTGAGTTGATTTATTTATTGGTATTTACGCTTATTCAAATCTCATTATTTGATGCATTTTTTACAAATTAGGCGCAAAAAATACATTTATTTTTAAAGCCCCTTTTAAGTTTTTTTTTTCTTGAACACTTGTCGATAAATTTATTGTGATTGATGACTGTGACGTCAGCTTGGACTCGATGGGACTGGTTCGAAAGTGGGCTAACGAATTTTGACGATTTATGGTAAAAGAGTTCAAGTCGTTATATACTTTTTCTTTAACTTTTTCCCGTAAGTATATTACACTAAAATTGTTATTTATGTATTGAAATACAGATAACGTGACGTTTAACAGTTAAAGTTAAGAAAATTTTAACTTCACTTTAACTGTTAGACTTTTAACTAAATTGTAATTTTTTATATGAAATTTATTTATAAATATTGTATTTGTTTCATTAGTAAATATTATTATCTAATATCATGAAAAAAACTAAATGTATAATTCAATATGGATGGTACATGACGAATGATATGCTCGAAGGCATATTTACTTATTGAATAGCTGTAGAACAGCAGCTATATAACAAACGTTTCGGCTTTTTTAGTAATTATTTTAGTATGATATTAATAGAAAATATCCTCCTTTGGAGCAAAATATTCTTCCCCTTAACATACAGTACCGTTGTAGCTGGTAACCGGTTATCGATCCCGGCCCGCTCTGATCGATGGTTGTGTGACGTCAAATTACCGCTTAATGGGACAAGTACATATGTGGGCCAACAAATTTTAATGTATAATAATAAATTTTAGTTTTCTTAATTTATTTTGATTATTCGTAAGTTTTAAACTATTAAGTATTTACCTAAACCATAAGAATGCTGAAGTTTTTTAGTAATGTAATTTTTTTAATTTGATTTCTTTTTTGTTTTTTATACAATTCGATATGTTCTATAGTATTTAATGTTTATAGTCGTTGTACCGCAGTTAGAATACTTTTTTTAAATAAAATTTATGTACACTATGTGTGTACATTCAAATCTCATTAAAGGGATTATTAGGAAGAATCCTTTTTCTAGTCAAATTAGATAAAAGTATGCGTTGGGTTCCGCTATTATAATAAACAACATTTTATTTCAAAAATTAACATTTCTATTATATTATTTCAAGATTGAAATGAAAATTACTAACATTGTTCCAACAAATAGAATATCTGAAGACAGCTAAAGTAACTGCATTGAGCTGCCACACCGAGCTTATGGCTGACAGCTTGCAAAATACGATATAATTTCATAAAGTCTATCTTCCATTGTTTATTATTGTTGTGAGAATCGTGCTGAAAGACTAACTAGCGGTTGGACCTGGCATTGTCTGAGTAAATGAAGCTTTCAATACTGAATACTATATAAATATATTATATACCAAATACTTTTAACTTACTTTTTTTTTAATATTTTTTTTTATTCGATAATCTAGATAAGAAACGTGGAAAGTAAAAATTAAGTGATCTTACAATACCCTCTACTTGCCTAATAAATGTGAGGAAAACGTCAAAAGGAAGACAAAGAAGATTTAAGCATTGATAATGAAAAAAAAATTACAGCAATATTAATACGTTTTCCATTATTTTCTCACTATTTTTACTTTTTTAAAGTAGCATAATATAAATTATTAATATTATAATGATATAAACCTAACAAATGATTATTTCTTACTTCATAACTAATATGATTTAAAAACACTGTGCACTTAACCTTAGTTATAAACGCAACATGTTTCATACGTCGCGTCGTCGTGAGAATACAGCCTTTGCACTATCATAATCACATTTCACTCGTATATACAAATTCTCTATAGAAAATATTATAAATTGACTTTTCATTATTTTAATTTCTAACAACCTTATCCTGAAGTAAATAATAAAAATTCATTCAGTTGAAATTTAAATCATATTCGGCCTTACAATCTTAAAAAAAAGATATGGTTTATGCAAAAAACACGTATTTCGACACTATAAAGGGAAATAAAATAAACAGGGTGGGTACTTCCGGTTGACCTATAGTTATGAAATTTAGCAGCTAGCATCTACAGGTAGTACTAGTTCAGGAAGAAAATTGAAAACTAAACATTTGTGGTTAAATTCTAAAAAATAATAAAAAAATAAAAAATTTGGTACTAAAGACGCTATTTCAAGTGTGGTATCAGACGAAAGGACTCTCTTTTAGTACATATTACACATAACATCATTCATTTGAAGTGGACAAGATTTAATATCCTTTAATATTTAATCTTTTATTTGCATCTTCCTCTACCTATATATTCTTCGCTCACTCTGTAATCTGTATCTTTCTTAAATCTAATAGCAACGTGAAAATACAAGTCTCTATTTTCAAAAGGTAACACAAAAATAGTTTTACACGACATAAATAGACAATTTGAAAATCAATTTTAAATAACAAAATAACTATTTTCTCTAGTCAATATATCGAAGTTGAGCGTAGAGCGGAACCGTTACACAAACCGCTCGATTACTACAATCGAATGAAATCGATTCGGCTGTTCGATATTTTGATAGCAATTGACAAACATGTTGATCTTTTTATTTCCGACGGTTAAGCCGAAGTTCGTGAATACGATCACAGTTTTTACAGATTTTTTTTGCAATGAACATATTTGATGAAATACTGATATTTATAAACTGCAAATACCTATAATATGCTATGTGTTATTATCATCTGAATTCTGCATAATTAAAAAGTTACAATTGTTTTATTTCAATTAATATATTAAGATCTCGTTATAGTAGTATAAATAGAACAACATCTGCTAGATATGTTCTTGTACCATACACCTTACGGTGGCAGGTGTCCACCATCAATTATTCGATTGCATAATTTGACAACTGTCTAAAGGCGGGAAAGTGAAAGAGCATTGTCATCTAAATGTCAAAGGTTCCTGACATTTATAGGAACTTTAAAGTTAAATATTACTGTTCGAAATAAAATTTAAAAGAAAGTATAATTTAGAACTCTTGTTATTTTTATTTTTATAATAAATGATAATTTAAATAATTATAATATAACCCATAAATTAAAAACTTATATATAACAGAGCCAGAGGCATAATATATTTAAATAAACAAAATCGATAATTTTTCAAACACTTAGCACGCGTATCATTAGTTTGTAAAATTCAGCGCGAATGGTGTGAGTCAATAAAAAAAATATTTAATTGATTGTGATTTTATTATAAATTTTATTGCAATAAGTATAATTATAATAATTGAGGCCAGTCGTGGCGCAGCGGCACGAGGTGTGACTGTAAAACCGACTGGTTGTGGGTTCGATCCCCACTCGAGGAGATGAAATATTTACTTAAATTTATATTTCCATTTCTTCGCTCTGGTGTCAAGGTTAAGCGCGGCGTTGAGTTCTGCCACTCAACACGCAATGCCTCCAGAATTCGGCAGAAAGTGGGGAACGGAGTGTCTTAACACAAGGTTCCCTCTGCCTACCCTGCTGTGTGCGGGATACAGCGTGAAGCTGATTTATTTTTTTATAATAAGAACTGACATACATACGTACCTACATACAATAATGATCACCATGATTGAATACAAGGTGAAACAAGTTCTAATAACAGCTGACCATTTCATCAAGATATGCAAATGATAGCTGTCACTGAACAATAACAATGATTCGATCAGGCCTTGAAATGTTGGGCTAATCTACTAATGTCACAACATACAAATATCATATACATTACACATACGTAGATATATACAGGTCAGTTAAAGATAATAAATAATAAATACCAATATGTCCCCATATATGAGGCCAGTCGTGGAGCAGGGCCACAAAGTGTATTTGTAAACGCAACTGTTTGTTGGTTCGATCCTCACTCGAGGAAATGAAATATTTATTTAAATGTATAGTTCCAGTTCTTGGCTCTGGTGTCGAGGCAAAAGCGCGGCGTTGAGTTCCGCCACTCACTACGCGATGCCTTTCAGAATTCGGCGGAAATTGCAGCTCTACATACCCGTTGTGTGCGAAGTGTGATGTGAAGTTATAATAATAATAACGAATATATTAAACTTAAAATTTCTTGACAATTATATCAACCATTTATTTTAAAAGTAAAAAACGATTTCAAATCTTTTATTAAAACGCACTGACTCTACAAGTTTCCTAAGCAAAGCAGAAAACTCATCGATGGTATCGTTCTACTCCTACTTTCTATGGTGTCAAATTACTACTACGTAATTCTTAGTAATAAATGAAAAAGCTAATGTATGTATCATCCGATACATATCTGCGACAGTTCTTTATATAATATGTTGCATAAACGATCATTTCTCGTATATACGCAATCGGGTAATTCCGAAAATCTGGAAAATCTAATTATTACCTTTGCATACCAACTGCATTGCTTGGGCAACATTCTCCTAGTACATACCTTAAACTATCCTAAACGACCTAACTGAAAATACTCTTACATTTAATATATAAAAAATATCTATAAAGTAGTAGTAGTATATATAAAGTAGTAGGTATTTCATCGTTATCTTTAATAGGTGTACTAATACCTGTAATAGTTGAATTAGTCGAATTAGTAGGATATATTATACATTTACATTAACAATCCTTACCTGGTCACCACGCTTTCTGCCAAAGTCTGTGGCTCCACACTCCATTCTTTGCGCCTGAAACAAGGATATTTACGTAAATGATTGGAAAATACTTACTTTTTTCTATTAATTAAAAAAGTGTAAGTACATGTAACAAATTTATGAAAAATACAAATATGACAATGTGAACTATATTTGTATTGTTTATAATATAAATTAATAAACAATACAAATATAGTTCACATTGTCATCGGAATAAATGTGTTTATTATTATTATTTTCTTAATAAACCATATCAATATTCAACTCGCAAGGATTATTATTACTCTGATATTGTTTTGTAACCACTTAGGTGGAGATCCCATCGTTTAAAACTGTAGGGATTAGATTTTCTAATGAAACTTATATTTAAGAATGATACATGATAGTAGAATAGATTACACTAGGGTTGCCCAAAAAAATCCTGCCGCAATCACCTTTAATTAATGTTTTTCGTAACTCGTTTTTGGAGAAAATTGCACTCATATGTTTTTTATGTGAATCGCACATCATTTGAAAGAAAATCGCATAAGGAATTGGAAAAACAATGGTTGCCAGCTCTCAGTCTGCCGCAAGTCCAAGGTTGCCTGGTTTAAAGAGGTTACTTAATGTGAATATTTGCACTCATGTGTTTTTTTAATGAATTATATATCAAATTAAAGCTTATTTTTTTGTCATCACTAAAACACATGGTTGCCTGGAAAATGGCTGCCGCAAGCAAAGGTTGCCATCATTCGAAATATTTTATTCTGATTCCGTTTGACTGAGAATAGACGATGAAATACGCGATTTGCCTTATGTTTTAAAGTAAAATATTATAAAATAGAAGGTCAATCTTAAAATTAATATTTATTCTAACTGTTCACCTGTTAAATGATGATTTTAATCATATTAAGTACATACAAAAAACTATTTAAACATGAAATCATCCATATTTTTCCATTGAAATAATGAGTCTATGACATTAAGTCTTTGTTAAATCTGTTTTCTAGATATTAATACTCGTTTAAATCGTTATTTTAAAAAGACTAAATTATCTAATTAAATAAATGCTTACAAATATCAATCTATTATAAGGTATTAAATACATCATGTTTCCTTAAGATAATGAAGGGCGACAATTATTGCGTAAGTTTTTTTATTAATTAAGAAAATATGGAAAATAACATTTCAATATACTCTCTCTCTCTTTGTCCTCTGCTCGTATGATTTTTTTTCTCGTTTTTTTTTTGATAACGGTTGCCGCAATCATTTTTTTCTCACGCAACTTTTAAGAATTTGCATTGAAAGAAATATATATGATAGAATTATAATAAACAAAATTAATTTATCATAAATAAATTCTAAGAAATTTCGACAGTAATGCCGAATAATAAACGCTATTTAAGGTTTATGACCAGGAGTCGGCAAATATCAATTAGTTGTTTACTTTTTACTATAGATAAACATTTTGCGGTGGTATACAAAGCAATAAAAATGCAATAATTTTATTTTCGTAGATGTATTGTTTCTAAATGCAATAACAGTGCAGATGGCCAAATGAGATGTTTTTGAACATATTACTTAGTTACTTACCTTTCGTTTTGGAGTGAAGACGTTTTTAGTTAACATGACAAAAATGAAGATCTGTTTTTTGTGCGAAAATGTGTGTGGAATTTAATAATGAGTCTGAAGTGTAAAATTATGTTGTTGTTTCGCCAAAAAATGAATTTTATATACAGTAACATTTTCTTAAATAGTAACACAATGCACGGTTATCACTTGTTACAAAAAGTTCATTGTTGTAAAAAAAAATATAAAGAAGAACCGCACTCGAGGAGATGAAATATTCACTTAAATTTATATTTCCATCTCTTCGTTCTGGTGTCGAAGCAAAGCGCGGCGTTGAGTTCTGCCATTCAACACGCAATGCCTCCAGAATTCGGCAGAGAGTGGGGAATGGAGTGTCTTAACACTAGGTTCCCTCTGCCTACCCTGCTGCATGCGGGATACAGCGTGAATCTGATTTGATTTTTATTTTTCAATTAATGCAAAACGTAAGTATAATTAATGTTTGATAAGTATAATTAAATTTAATGTTTAATATTATATATTTTTCTCTGAGGACGAAGAGAGAGATTGAGAGTTTATAACGAGGTAATTTTCCATATTTTCTTGATTAATAAATAAAATATCTGCAATAATTGTCAACCTACATTATATTATGAAAACATTATGTAATTAATACCTTATAATAGAACGATATTTGTAAACGTTTATTTAATACTAGTGGGCGCGCGCAGCTTCGCCCGCTTATTTGAACCCTTACGGGGTGAATTCTAAAAAACCATGAAACATGTGTTCAATGAAATATTTTTAAGAGTCTGAATTTCAAATATTATAAAAATCGGTGCCGATTAAAAAAAAACCCATACAAACTTTCAGCCCCTATTTTATCCCTTTAGGGTTCAATTTTCTTAAAACCCATTATTAGTGGATGTCCAGATTACGAAAAAAAACATCTGTCCAAATTTCACGTTTCTACCATCAGCGGCTGTGCGTGCGTCTTACCTCAGTCAGTCAGGTACTTGTTTTATATCTATAGATGATAATTTAGTCTTTTTAAAATAACGATTTAAACGAGTATTAATATCTAGAAAACAGATTTAACAAAGACTTAATATCATAGACTCATTATTTCAATGGAAAAATAAGGATGATTTCATGTTTAAATAGTTTTTTGTATGTACTTAATATGATTAAAATCATCATTTAACAGGTGAACAGTTAGAATAAATATTAATTTTAAGATTGACCTTCTATTTTATAATATTTTACTTTAAAACATAAGGCAAATCGCGTATTTCATCGTCTATTCTCAGTCAAACGGAATCAGAATAAAATATTTCGAATGATGGCAACCTTTGCTTGCGGCAGCCATTTTCCAGGCAACCATGTGTTTTAGTGATGACAAAAAAATAAGCTTTAATTTGATATATAATTCATTAAAAAAACACATGAGTGCAAATATTCACATTAAGTAACCTCTTTAAACCAGGCAACCTTGGACTTGCGGCAGACTGAGAGCTGGCAACCATTGTTTTTCCAATTCCTTATGCAATTTTCTTTCAAATGATGTGCGATTCACATAAAAAACATATGAGTGCAATTTTCTCCAAAAACGAGTTACGAAAAACATTAATTAAAGGTGATTGCGGCAGGATTTTTTTGGGCAACCCTAGTGTAATCTATTCGACTATCATGTATCATTCTTAAATATAAGTTTCATTAGAAAATCTAATCCCTACAGTTTTAAACGATGGGATCTTAGGCCAACTGTAGATATACAGTATCTAATAATACCAAATTAACAAAACGCGCTGTGGGTTCTATTCTCGCTCTTTAATATTTTCACTTCTTCGCTCTGGTGTCAATTCAAAGCACCGAGTTGAGTTCCGCCACTCAAGACGCAATCCCTCCAGAATTCGGAAGAAAATTGTGAATGGAGTGCCTTAACACTAGGTTCCTTATGCCTACTCCGCTGTGTGCGGAATATAGCGTGACGTTAAAAAAATCCAAAATGCTATGTCTCAAAGTTAAATCGTCAACCGTCTTGAAAACGGAAACCTTTCTATATAATTGTCATCCTTATATGGACATATTCCTGTCATACTTATTGGAGCGATCATAAACTATTCTAACGTTAGTATGTCTACTACAGTTCGAACAAAAAACACCGGGTGCTTCAAAGACAGGAAAGCGTGGCAGACTGTACTGCATCCGCTATACTTCCAGATATTGTGCTTTATACAATCGATTAAAGAAAACTAAACCTTATAATAACAGAAATAGCGTTGTTTTGTAAGTATTTTAAAATTTCTTCGTGTATTAAATCTATAACACACTGAGTTATATCTTAACATAGAGAACTTAGAGCAGATTTTACCATTCAAAGTGTGTAGAAAGCAAATGAGTAATGGTTTATAATATCAGGATGCAAATAATCGCGTACGAGTGGAGATTTTTGCCACAAGCCTGATGACAGCTTTCAATTGCATGAGACCACAGATTAGTGAAGTTTTTTGCCTTACATAGGTGTATGTAATATACCCTTCACTTTTTACAACTCAGTACAACTTTTCCAACAGTATTAAACTTAATAAAAAATATCAAATAATTTACTAAAAATAAGAAGATTTTGATCAAGCTCTTTGGTATTCAAATTTAATTTCAAATAATTTTATTCAAAATAAGAAGGTACATGCTTCATTTTTGAGCGTCAAATAATTTACCACCAGTTCACTAAAGTTAATGCCACAGACCTGAGAAGAACCGACGCAAGAAACACAGCGGGACTTATTTTTCTAAATTTTATGTTAGTCAAGAATGTCGGTTAACCTGGAAAAAATTTAGTGAAAATGAAACCACGCCACATGACAATAATAAAACATTACTAAAATAAATATAATTTAAAGATGCAACATCAGTTTAATTGTATAACTATAAAAGGTCACCTGCATGACTTTTGAGATATGAATACTAGAAGAATTAATAAATATTTACATTCTAATAGATCAGCACGAAGTTGTGAGCCTTGGGATTCCATCAATATATCAAGTTAGGGTTAAGTTCCAAAGTGACCTTAAGGGTCCTTAAGCCTTCAAAAATCGTTAAATTATGTATCATGTTCGAGTTAAGATAGGAGAAAGAGAGTCTAGAAAAATATCATTATTTTCGTTTTCTGACACTCCGTGTTAAGGGTATTTAGATTGATACATACCGAATAACGTTTACCTTACCCAATAGTGCTTCATATTTAAAAATAAAACAAACACAAACACCTTCTGAATCACGCACGGCGTATGCTAAGTACGGAATGTCTTAATATTAGGTGTATTAAGACATTCCGTTCCCCAATTTCCGCTCAATTTTTGAGACATTTCATACAGAGCGTCGAAACGTAACGACGGGCCTTGTCTTGTTGCCTGAACTAGGAAATCGTAATAACTCTTTCCCCTAATCAAGTGATCGTACCCACCATCCAATGTTAAACGATGTGTCGCTCCGCCAAAACGTCTTTAATATGAATCTGGATATTTTAGATACAAACAATTCCTCGAATTCCAAACTTTACTCGTGTATTAATTTTTAAGAGCAAACTAATATAAATAGTTCTGTTTTTACTTTTTAGTAAACTTGAAATATTGTTATTTTTGACATGGTGATGCCGTTAAAGCTTCACGTCATCTTTCGATTCAATCTGACTGAGATAATTTCTATAACAATTACTTTTCGTTTTATGATTTTGAACCTGGACTCCATGTATATTTAGTGTTCTTCGTACAAATAGCAAAAATTATAGAAATTTCTTAAAATTTCTAATCCGTGGTTAATGAAAATAATAAAATTAAATTTTCATTAACCAAGGCTGTATATAAAAAACAATAATATTTTAAGCTTCGACGTTCTCTTCTGTGAAGTTACCGATTTTCACATCCAACAAAGGACAGGCAAAATATACCTAAACAACGTAAAAGCCTTAAATTCGAGACATTCCCCGTCCCAGAACTTAACGCCGCACTTTTTCTTATCAGAGGGCGGAAATGAAAATATAATGGCCTGATTCATATTTTTATATACATAAACATTTTTTAATAAACTAAACGAAATGACAATAAGGCAGTGTTTTAATGTTTCGCAAATAAGCATTAACCTTCTGATAGCTACTGCTCGTTTGAAACGACAAAAGACGCGATGTGCATTTTAATATTACATTTAGTATTTTATATAGCCCTTATTACGTTGCAATAAGTGTCAATATAACTCTACAATATGACTCTACATACATATTTATAACTGTGATTTCATTACTTAAAAATACTGTTTACATTATTTTTAATTAAAAATATTTTGTTATTCATATATTTTTATTGCTGTTTTATGTACAAATTGGAAACACGGGTAAAGATCCTATACAAAAGTTTATAATTGACATTTCTGGTTGTTGCGCGTAACCTAACACCGCACTAAGCGCGATCAAAAATATACAAGAACAAAACTGTTCCGTCACTGATGCTGATACTGATGTCATGACTGATGATGAGAGACTGACTTATAGACAACGCAGAGCCGGAACTACGCGGCACAGAACGCCGAAATTTGAAATGTAGTTTCCTCGGATGACCCATCACCCCATTGAAAACACTAAAAGAGGATTTCACAAAATTCCTACCGTAACTGGAAAAAACAGGTATAAATGTCATATAGTCAACGAAAGCAAAGTTGCAAGATACGATATGTTTAGTATAAATAATAACCATTGGTCAAGCTTGAATATAAACTGTTTATTGTAGCTACTGTTGTTATAGTGTCTTTAATAATAAAAAGATAGAAGTATATATCAAGTTAACAATGGCTTCAAATCTAGAACACGCACAGAATCTTAATAACGGTTAATATATTTTTAAAAAAGAAATTACGAAATCGGAAATGAGATTGGTTCAGAGTAGGTTCGCGCTTGACCGGTGTTTATGTCAGTTATGCCCTGGTTGCCTCTGAAACGCAATACTTCAGAGAATTGTATAATATAACATGATATTGCCGTATTTAGTGTAAATATGTTGAATTTTGTTATACAAATGACTAAGATAAATGTTAAAACATTCTTAAATCTGGAACACTTGAAGAATTAGGATGTTAATTACAGTTTTTGCTAAAGCTGCTAGTGCAAAATGCGTTGCTCATACATTTGTATTAGCTTCAATTTTTTTTCCAATCTCACGTTTTCTAAGTCTCTATCTATTTAAAAATAATGGATAACTAGTAATTTATTATTATTTCTTCTGTTTATACTTGTTTATATGTAACGTGTTAAGAGTTTTACAGAAATAATAACTGTAACTAAGTGAAAAATATGGTTTTAAACCTAAAATCTCGCAATGCCTCCAGAATTCAGCGAAACTATCTTAACGTTAAGTTCCCAGGTTCCCCCTTCCTACTCTATATGTTTAGGATATAGCATGAAGCTAAAAAAATATATGTAAAAGTTATTTGGCTTTTAACCGCCAATCCATACCAATTTTTCAATGCTCATGTAACATTACACTAAATTGTTCTCATATCGAGCGTGAACAAAATTAAGGTTGTATGGTAACGCGACTAACAATTAGAAAGTCCAATAAAATTCGAATAAAACAATTGTTGGCACGCGACAGACAGATACGCGCAAGTAGGTACCTAGTGTTTAATATCAATGTAACATATTGATTTTTTATATAGTTATTTCTTTAGCTTTCGACGGAGTTTCCCATGTTTTTTTTTGTTTTCTAGAACTTCTCACACTATGTAAAGGAAACAGAAAGTATTTAATAAAATATATTTTAGTATTTTACTTTCTATTAATTTAAGGAACCATTTGACTAGCCACGTCGTATGATCAGATATATTTTAAATATCAGTCTCTACCCATTAGCCGAGTCATAATTAAATTAAGAACTATTGAGTGCATTAGACACCTTCCTTCCTATCAAATAACAGAATATATGTGACGTGAAAATGCATGAAAATTTGAAGATAGGTAAATATAATTAAAAAGCTATCAAATATAGCGTTAGGAGTTATTTTTGTATTTCTGTTAAAAATATTTATTATGGTTAATATTTAAAATGTTTATTATTTTATTTTTCAAATTTTTGCCAGTTAAGTTGTTTAATTAGATAGTTGTATCACTATCCATACCTATATTATAAATTCGAAAGTAACTCTGTCTGTCTGTCTGTCTGTCTTTTACGCAATCAGGGCCAAACCGCTAATTCAATTGCGATAAAATACTCATATAGTGATACTTGAGGAGCTTCGGATGAACATAGGTTACTTTTTTTTCTCATATTTGTAATATTTTCGATATATACTAATATATTAAAATATTTTTTAATTTGAGAGGCAATTCATTCTGCCATGTTAATAACAACCGACAGTTGCTAAGCAACGGCTTGCAAAGTTTCTTTGTTCTTTTAAGAAAACGTCACCCAAATTGAGCTTGCTTAACGCATACATGGTGTGCGCCGACTCCACCTTATGAGATACATAAAAACAATGTTTTACAAGAATATTGTCCTTTAAATAATGTTTAAAAATGTCCGCGATACATATACCATGTTGATCTCTGAAGGTTGAGCAAAAGTAACCATTTTATTTGATTTAGTTTATATTTATCGGATGGGTTGTATGAATTTTCTATAATTTGATATTGATCCTTACGAAAATGAATATAATAGTCACTTTTAGCATTTTATCTAGATTGAAATTATAGTTTACTGCATAACATTCTAAAATATAATTAAGGAGATGTCACTGATTCGAAATGACCTAGCCTACGAGCGGCATAGTATGACCGACGCGAACGGGCAGATGACTGACGGTTTTGTAAATTTTCATACATTTTCGAACTACTGTTAATTTTTATCTAATTATTTACTATTTATAATTAATTCATACTTTTCTTTGGTTCTTTGCTTATTCGAGTAGTAGATTAGTTAGATTTTCATTAATTTCTTGGTGTAGTGTAAGTTGCGGCCCTGCGCGGCCGCGGCACAATATTATTTAAGTATTTATTATTTAAGGAAAGAATTGTTGGTTATTTCATCTCGGTTGGATGGTTATCTATACCGTTGTTATACACTTAATAAATTGTAGTTTTAGTTTTATGGGATTTTATTTGATATTGCTCGCAAAACTAATCATATTTAATGTAGAAAGGACTTTAGTTATTTTATATAGTATCTATGTACGCGCGCAAGGAAAACCTGTAAAAAGATTTTTCCCGGGTAAATCAGTAAAATCGATCACTGAAAGTCCAATAAAAATCAATTCAGTTATTCTGGACATTAGCTCGGGGAAATAGAAAGACAGACAGAGACAAAACAAATATATTTTTTTATTGTATTTGAGTATTATGTAATTAACCACATGCACTTTCAAAGCCATAGCACAACACATTTAATTTTAATTCTTTTAAATGTTTATTTTAGGTACTTTGATTATTTATTGGTTACGTTTACTTATATTTTTTTTAATCTAAATTAGTTACATATTTTCAAAAACTATTTCATAAAAAGATCTAATAAGCATTCGTATAGTTTAAGCGGGCGAAGCCGCGTCCGGGTCCGCTAGTTAATTTATAAAAAAAAACATATTAAAAAGTGCTTTAATTTTTTTTTAAGACACTATATCTTTAAAATACTTAGCAAAACTAATTTGCCATATATTTTAAGTGCCTATACAAAACGAATACTAATCATTAATTACCGAACTAGAACACGCCGCACCTTGGCTATGTAACGAACTTTGAAGATTACTCGTCAGGTCCACATTCACACGACTTCTCTCATATTATGTAACAAATGAGATCAATGGATTTTCACTTATCGAATACAACATCGATTATCGAGCAATAATTATTTCGTTTGTGTTGACAGCATTATCGATACATAATAGTGATGTAATGGTTAGCTTTCACATTAGTTGTTAGAGTACTATTTTAAGGTAGATAGGTCATATATTTTCGATTAAAAGTTCTTATCCTGATATCGATTAGAGCCTGAAAAGATGTTTTAAAATACTTTGATGTAGACAATTTTGAAATAACATAAACTCATATAAAACTTAACTGAAACTAAAATTTAAAATAACATAAATTTAAATATGTAGGAACAATAAGTATATAGACTATATACATTAACTATATCATAATGCAGAAAATAGAGTAAAATTAAAATGATTTACACTGTATCCCAATCCAATAAATAGCAGAGTAGTCCCCCGACTGAAAATCGAACTTACATCTGCAGCGTTTACAGGCAGACACTGTGTGCAATACGCGCCACGACGGCATCCACAATTGAAATGTCACTCTAAACGTTGCGTATAGTCAACATTTGAAAAATATATTTATAAGGGATGTTATATAGGCATGTGCAAAAATTTACATAATAGAACTTTTTTTTAAATAACAAGTTAAATAATATCAGTATATGCCGAAACACTATTTACAAACTTAGCTTACGTTTCCTGCAACATTTCAAAAAGTACATATACGTCATTGTTGCACCAAAAGAGCGATATATAAAAATGACACACATATTATGAACATAAAATGTAAAGTATTACAATGGAAAAATGTCTTTTGCATACTGATTGCAACTATGACTTTGATTTACTTAAAAGGCAAGTAATGTCTATTACATATTAAAATGATCAGGTGTTCGATTGGAATGTATTAATTAATTTTCCTTTTCCTTGTAATTGTGTATGTAAAATAGGAATATCTACGTCAAAACGCTTCTGTCGCACAACACGCTTCGTAAGTTTCTTAAATAAGTGAATATAAGCTAGTTAGTCAATACAATAACATTTTGTGGCGGAAATCAACGCCGCGTTTTGAATTTGAATCGAACTCTCAAACGTCGCGTTAAATTTTGTAATACAATAATAATTTCACATAACTGTAATTTTCATTAAAATATATGTAACCACCACATCAAAAAACTATCTCCAATTTTACACCAACAAAACACGCATGTCAAAAGGTTCAAAACATTCAAACCATTTTCAATTAACAATGGGTTAAGCGCGTGCTTTGATACATACATCAAATGATGTACCGACATTGTAATTTGTAACATGGCGTAATCTGTTAACGATAATCATGTAATCATCGTTTATAATTCATTTACTAATTTAATGGGACTTGACTTCCGGTCAGACATGCCTACTGAGGGCGTAGCTTGAGAAAGTTTTATGTTAACTTTTATGAACTTTAAAGATAAATATCTCGTTTATGTTAACATTTTAACTTAAGTAATATTTTGTATAGCTGTTTTGTCATGTAGCAAGCACGTCTCAAGTAATTTTGAAATTTTACTATATTTCATAAAATGTTGTAGCAAAATGTATAAGTCCTACTTTCGATATTATTTATTTTTTATAAGAGAGTTAAATAAAAATTACTAATAGATATTTTACCATTTATATTTTGTTTACAATATTATACTTACCGTAATATATAAATTTTCACTTGTA
Source organism: Heliconius himera (assembly GCA_021202915.1). NCBI lineage: Eukaryota > Metazoa > Arthropoda > Insecta > Lepidoptera > Nymphalidae > Heliconius > Heliconius himera. Next base: position 165,861 of record JAJHJA010000473.1, on the reverse strand, counting down.
AAACACTTCAAAATTAAAACAAAAAGAATGTAATGAAGGAAAAATATATATATATTTTACTTTTTAACCTGTTACATTGCAAATATTAGTATTTATTTAAAATCATTATTGCTTTAAATTGGATTTTTCCGACAGTTGTTCTATCGTCAATATTCAAAAACAATAAGCGATAGTTATCATTATATTTTACTTGACTTCTTAAAGTGTTAATTTTTTAAAGTGTTATTCCAAATTTAGGAAAAAAATACTTATTTGTCAATTCATATTAAACACGCGTTTTCTTGCTATTTTTAACGCATTTTTCAAGTCCAATAGCAGAAGTCACGTTTACAAGCAATCAATAAATAATTCAATAATCATCCAGGTGTAGAACAGGCACACGTCGACTACGCTATTTTTAAATTCCTCTCATTTTAATTGGGCTTCACGCAGCTTGTCGATAAGTCTATAATGGACGGACTAACGGTCTCAAATTGCAGATGTTGGGTAAGGTCAAGTACGTTGTAAAATTAAGCATTAGGTTTTTTGTGTGTCACGCTCATAGCGTCTATAAATAGCGTGACAAGATGTTTCGTTTTACAGAATGAGCTATGGTTAGGTGAGTTTTTTTGTAAGTAAAAAGAAAGTTATGCTTATGACACTTAATTTATAACTAATAGGTTTACCTTCCATACCTTATCGATTCAATATTTTAGTCAAAATTGATACATGTATATATTTTAGTACATGTAAGAATTAACATTTAAATTACATAACTTGGCTTTCCTAATATTTTTTTTACGTTACCGTGAAACCAACGACGACAACGCCTCAACATTTCCCGTATAGTATAAATCCATAAAAAGTGAAGTAAAGACTGATTTATTTCGTATCTTTTTGTCTATTTTGCAATAAATTATTTAAGATAATAACAGAAAGACTAACGCTTTTGAAAATAACGATTCAGGTCAATCTACACAAATAATTGAATATTGAGACTTTTAAGTACTAAAGGCTTACGCAATGCATTGTAGAGTACATTTGTATGCAAGAGGAGGTTTGTGGGCCGTTTTCCTTTGAAGACGCATATGTACCACGTCGTACGTCCCACTTACAGATAATACCTCTATGAAATTGTTATTGGTAACCTTCGCCTTTTTTCATACTTACTAAGCATTACTAAAGTGTTTCGTTTTTTGACTTGAATTGCGAAATGTGTTTTTTATTTTTAATATTTCTTTTTTTTCTCCTCGTGCTCTTCTTTTTTTTTATTAATTTGCCTAATCCAAAATGTTTAATTTTAATTGCTAATTTAAATAAAAATGTACAATAAAAGCAAACAAAGCTTCACGATTTTTTCCACATAGCAGAGTAAATAAAGGATACCAAGTGTTAAGATTTGCCATACGCCTAAATTTTCGATACATTATATGTTAATAAGCGGAACTCAACGCCGTAATTTGTCTACCAGAGCGCGGAAATCAAAATAATTTTAAAATAATTGTATTTTCAAATTCCCTCGAATACGGATCGAACATACAACCATCGCTTTTGCTTTCAGACGCTGTCGCACTGCAGCACAACGGCCTCTAAAACGTATTCTTCATACATATATTAAACTACGATACGAACCATGACCAGAACATCGATACACTTTCTGAGCACTATGACAGCTCTAACTGTTTGTAGGCATTTTGCATTTAAGTTGACGCCATTGTGTCTATTTCCTCTTTTAAATGTCAAAATAAGTGTTCCACAATTAACTGAAGTAATTATGTTGTTCTAGTGTAATAGTAATAAGAAGCGATAAAAATGGAGAAAACTGCAGACAGAGAGAAAAATTGTTGTATAGGCATAGAAAATTCCGGTTGTGCCATCGTCAGAACACCTGTACTGTAAAGGCAGGCGACGATTGTGGATTCAATTTACAAAAGCAAACCAAAATACAAAAGTAAAGAAAATCTTATTAATTTTTTCTTAAGTAATGATATTTCTACGTAACAGTAAGTTCATAGGTACATTATATGTATTGAAATAATCAAATGCAAAACAATTCTTTAATAGGCTATACTTGTTACTTGAACGATAAAACCACCATATTTACGTTGTGGCGTAAGAGTGGAAAGCTCTCTATTTAGGGGATGTCGGTTTAAAATAACCATAAGTAGATAAACATGTTCTGGTTATTTAACAACACGATTTCTATCATAGCCAAAAATGTAAGAATGATACAGGCTGTGAGGATGTCTTTAGCCAATTTTCTTATATTTTATCTGTGATATTATAATTGCGACTCTGTTTTTGTTACTGTTTTTTATCTATACTTACAACTATGTTACATATTTATAGTTTTTTTTTGCTCTAAAATGGTGTTTTCTATTCCATTGCGATATATTGCGAGCATCATTATAAATAATCAAAAATTGTATAATAAGGCATATCATATATTTTTTAAGATTTCCTACGTCTACGTTCAAATTTTAATATGTTTAAAAAAACATATTTTTCTTTCCTAAGGGTTGAATAAACTTTATAAACGCAAATATAATTTTTTTTCTGACATTTCTTGCTATATACTTTTACTTTTCTTTATAAAACTTTTATAAATATAAGTATAATTTATACATAAAGATTACATTTTGATAATTAATTAATACTTCAACTTTCTCATCGTAAAGTAACATAAGTTATTAATTAATTAAGATAAATACGATTTAATAATATTTATAGTACTTACCTACTTTCTAATAAATAAATACCCTATAACGACATCACCTTAGGTTTTAAAATATTCTATTACTTCAATATCGGCTTACGTAACTAATCAGCAAAATGTAATAAAATTTTGCAATTTAAAAGTAAAGAAATATGTACTACAGCTATAACTGATTTTGAGGATAGATAAATCACCTAAAATATATGATAAAGCTTATATAAAATTTTATTTAAATACCCACAGACAACAAAAGATAATAGCAGCTTCACTAGTTTCATGTAACTAAAATAAAAGGATAGAGACTTATAAGTTATATCTTAAACAAGGCCATCGTGGCGCAGTGGAACAGCATCTGACTGTTAACGCTATAGTTGTTTGTTCGATTCCCACTAAATGAAATCTTAACGCTAACCTGCCTCTGCCTATCTTAACAAAGCAGGCTACGAAGGCTACAGTGTTAAGACACTTGTTATTCACTTACCACACGAACTCGCGGCGTTCAACTACGCCACTAATTTTAATATAGTAATCCCCCCTACTGAGGATTGAACCAATAACTATCGGCGTTTGCATTTAAAAGTCGTCCCACTACGTTAAAGTAGGCCATTTAAATTCGATTACATAATATTTAAGTATAGTGTCAAGAGTTCAAAACCCTGTTTATACATAAATGGTAATATAACAATTAGCTATTCTCCACGCGCCATGTGAATGTGCTGCGTGAAGAAATTCACTTTTTGGTATTTCTTCTATTTAAGTTATAAAAATAGTAATATTTATTCTGTTTTGTTAAATTATACGAAGCTATTTGAAAACAGTAAAATTCTACTCATTTTACCCTTTGGATACGGGACCCTAAAAATTAATCTATTACCATATACGACTCTCTAAAGGTACCTACATAAAATTGAGCCCGCTATAACTAAATATAAGTAAACAACAAAACCACTATACCAGATGGTAAAAGTTAATTAAAAATAGTCTATTATTGGCGTGAACTCGGCACCAGTAATTAAATCAGCCAAACAATAGACTTGACGGTCGTGCGACCGGCGTTACTTCGCACGCTCGGGATTGTGTCGCGAAGGAATTAGAGAACAGTGGTTGTTTAAACTTGAATTTGATATCCAATTTTAAATAGATCGTCGTTGCTCAGCGGTTCAGCGTCTGACTGTAAGCGCGACGATTGTAGGTTGGATTACCAGTTACCGGGTAATTGAATTAATTTCATTTTCCTCGCTCTGGTACTTCGACTTCGGGCTTTGAGCTTCGACTTAACTTCGACATCGTTAAAAATTCGACGGAAACTTCCGAGAAATACTGTCTTAGTGCTTCCCTATACTCCCCAAAGAACGTAGTTAATAAATTGCAGCGTTTTACGCTGAGAAGTTTCGGTTTTACGTTGTCTGTTCGTCACTATATAGTTATCTATTATGTTAAAAAAACACAATTATATAATATATAAAAAACTGTTATTTAACGGTAAATTTTAAAACATTCATAAAACTATGAATTAATGTGACAAAAACTCATGTGTAGGCGTCAAGATAGAGATTCATAGTGCCTTATGTAATTCATGAGCTAGGGCCGTGGGAAGGGCAAATAGAGAACATTTAAATAAATTCTATTCTACAAAACAATTGTTTTTATTTGAATAATACTAAAATAAAAAAGTAGGTACTTTAGTATACATAATTAAAATTAAGGAAATAATATAAAGACAATAAATTATATAATTAACTTTTATTATATGAAATAAAAATATAATTTGAAAATATCAATTAAATAATTTTATTTATTTTTCAGAATTTTCAATAATTCCTTCGCTTCTTTAATTGGCTCAAATAATTTAATATGAAAACCAAATCCGTGAATATATTTTAATCACGTACAACTAAAGGAATATCTAGTAACTACATAATAATAGAGATTATCTTAGAAAGTGCGTGCATTTTCAAGGTGACGCACAGTAGTTCCACTCCGGTCACGTATACGAAACTACGATCGGCATTATCGAGTGTTTCGTGATAATGATCATTATAATACATACATACATACATACATTCTTACGTGTTCAGCATTTAGTTGAGCCCGAAATAACCAGAAAGACTGTTAGACATTTGAGTTTATTGTTTCTAGGAATGTTACGATAGGTAACCTATGGAAAACTGGGATTATTGTATTTTGTTACATAGATAAAATATATATTTTTTATATTTTTGAATCAAAAGCCTGGCCTCGTGGTAATCAAAAAGCTTATCTTAAAAGCAACATATAGATAAATTCAAGCATTTCGACACGAAAGATCGTAATTGTTATCTAATTTATTGTAGAGGCAAGTTAACCATTTAAAATTACAGTCGCTACAATTGAGTTGTGGCTGGTGGTCCCCGCTGCTCTCGGAGAGATGATTATATTTATTTATTTTTTTCTCTACTATGGTAGACGAGTCGCGGCGTTAAGTTCTACCATACAACAAACAATGTCTCACTGTTAAACAATGTCACACCCAATCTTTCACTGTTACTTCTTAGTCACTTTATATGCATCTCGTACAAATATTATGACAAGGGCCATGACAATGGCTAATAAATTCAATTTCACACTAAATAAATATTTAATTCTATGAAGTATTAAACTTTGTAATAAAAAAAGTTACAAAATATGTTTATATAATATTTAAGCGTGTAACGGCCGGATAGTTCGGACAATAGGCGGCAATTATTTGTATTCGATATAGACGTAGACGTGTCGTTGCGTAAGACTGAGAGCGCAGTGACTGTCTGTTACTACCGGCTGTTGATCTGTTTGAACTTTAAGTGTAGGTATAAGTAATTATACGTAAAAGAAATCTATTTTAAGTCCAATCGACTCAATCGTGTATAGTTATCGATTTCGATTCGGTTAATATAGTTTAAGGGTTTCGTTCAGAGTTTGTAAAAATCAAGAAAATCAAATATCTTATTAAGATAAATTAATAAGGGCTTACGTTCACAGAACGTAGAAAAAAAACTTTGACTGATAGTTAACTTTTTTGTATTAATATGGGTTTTTTAATATTTATCTGCACACTTATTATATAATAAATATTTCTAAAAAATAAATATTCCTATTGTTATCTGACGACAATGACATGATATAATACAATTCTTCTCTATTTTGTATCCATATAAGGTGTACAATTAATATATTTTATCGTAAACTTTGTCAATTTATAACCACATACCTTAACAATGACCTACATAATATTTATATATATTTATAAACGTCTTTATACTATGCAGATGGCTGCCTACCGTGCTGTATTCGGGTCACATCATGCAGCTGATTATTACCATAATATTTATGAAAATATATTACAAAATTGACAGTGAACGACTGTTACTTTTTTATAGTGATAACTGACGTGCTACAATGTCTCGTGTTCATGCGAATTGCCTATAAGATTATACACTGCAACGGCGGCTTCGTTTCAAGTTATGCATTTAGAATACATATAACTAAATACGACGGTATATGATTACCAGTCAGTCAGTCAGTCAATATTTAAAGAATAATATAAGTAAAAAATATCTTAATGTTCATGGAAACTAATTTGGCTTCACAGAGCTTCACTGGCAATTACAATTAACATACAGCTATTAAAGTAGACGCGACCAAAATCTGGCAAACAAATCCTTCTTGTTCTTTATCAGCTTTACGTATGGAAGCATATATTAATTATTTAAGCCTAGTATTACATATAACATATTTTTCTCAGTAAAGGGCATTCACAGCAAAATTGCATAGAGCTGTGTAACCGATAGCGAGCCGGAGCACCGAAGCGCACTGAATCTGATACCCCTGCGAGTGGAGTTGCGAAGACATTTATTTTTACACAAAACTCTACTTTAACTCTAAAGTATCAAGATATTCTTTATACTATTCCATTCGTTTTGCTGAAGGAAGTCAAGTTACAAGCGTTGCTATAATATGTCTGGGTGTTATGAAATTTCATGCATGCCTGGGAAAAGCCTTACAAGTATGTGCCATTTAGTATTTATTTAGTTTTGACTGAGATAATTTTATAATTATGTATTTTTTTCGAAAAATTAAACGTTTTTACGAATTGAAAATTCGTAAGTTCATTATATTATATTTAAAAAAAAACTAAAGTAAGCGATAGTGCCTGACATCACATAACATAAAGCATTAACAAATAAAATAAGAGATGTTATACAACTGGAGTTATAAATAACTTTCATAGCGATAATTACAATAAGACGCCTTCGGAATCGAATCAGGGCTTAATGTGATCTTAGCCGCGGGCTGGACTGGCGAGATAAAAATCTATAACACAATAATTGCCATACAATCAAAAGCTAGTACGGTTGGCAGAAAAGTAGATCTCTTTTATTATTAATGGTATTTACTCATTAAAAACATTTTGCATTTTGCACGATTTTTCCTTATTATTTTTTATTCTTTTCCTCTACTTTAGAAAAAAATATCTTAGATATACGTTGGATGAGAGCTGCTCAAAATTTCAAAAGCTAATCTACTGGGAAAAATCTTGCGGCACTGCTTGCCATTAAAAAAAATCAAAATAAATATAAAATATTTAAAAGAAGGAAATTAACTAAACAGACAGATAATAATTAAATAGGTAGATACTAGATTTATATATAACACGTATGATAGGAAGCATAAATTGTCTTTTAACGTTAAATCTTAGTAATTGAGGCCGTATCTTTTGTCGTAATAAATATTACAAGAGTTGTTGTTCTGATATCTGTACAGCAATAATACTATCATCTACAATCTACATGCGTCGCCTACAGCTAAATCGACACTAGGAGAATGGTCCACATAAATCATGTTATATTGATTTGTTTGTTATGAAAATAAATAATATTTTAAAATATTTTCTCTTTTAAAAGAGTAATTGTACTTGAGAATATGAAATATCGCAAGCAGTTTTTAGTTTTTTCTGTAAATTTGAAATGTTTTGACATGCTTTCATACGAATCTATATAGATTTGATTAATATTTTTAATATATTTAACTCTAGATATAGATGAGTCTTTAAGTAAACACAAATAATACTAGTGACAATATTCTGGCTTCTGGCGAATAAGTTAATGATAAGCATCATTTTTTGTGGGGAACGGGGTGTCTTGACACTGGGTTCCATCTGCCTACCCTGCTATATGTGGAATACAGAGCGAAGCTAGTTTAATTTAAATCACCCCACAAGTAGACATTGTCTCACAATCTCCTCACGTCTCACCTGCGTCAACAACTGCGATGTTACATAGATATTTTACAAATTAATCAGCCGCAAATTTTCACCTAAAGTGTATCCTAATTCCCACGACCATTTTTGCCTTAAAGTATGTCATTTAACTTAAAGAAAAAAATAATAACGCCAAAACTATTTCTCAATCAAAAAAATTGCATACAACTTGATCACACAAATTACAGCGAAACGCTTCGTAAATAATCGTAATTCAATAGAACTTGTTTTTCGATCTTTGGGAACGTTATTATGCAAGATGTAAAATGTATTAGACAATCGGGGTTCCGTTTTCTCACAAGAACATTTGCTTCTTCCGCGTTGGCCAACATTTTTTTCAAGATTATTATACTGTATCAATTGTAGTCAATCACTTGCGTGGTAATATGAAATTATTCCTTCAGAGCTATCTGTGTGAAGAAAACAAAAAGTCAGTAATTATAGAAAAATATATACATATTTGATTAGAGTGGATAAGTGGAAGTTCATGCAATAAATAAGATGTGAGTTTCGAAGACTTTAATGTTCTTATAAGCCTTCAAGACCTTCAAGAGCAGAACACAGTGAGGCTATTAAAATTTTATTTACTGTATTAAGATGAAAAACATCGAAATCAAAACGTATATTTAAATTCAAATACTCTATTACATTTGCAGACATCATCAAAGAATGTATTATGTAATAAAGAAATCCCAGACAGCATATCCATACAAAACTAACTAAAGTAAATATTTTAGTAACCACCATATCACTATATAAAATATTTACGATATATATATATTTATATATATGTACAGATGTTTGTTCATAATTTCACTTCCGGCACGCGCTTTCGTACATTATTATTCATGGGATAACATTGGCTGGGTCTGACTTTCTTAGAACTGTAGGCCTCTGGGGTTCGAATGTAATATGACATACCAACATCTATGTTGAAATTTAATAGAAGTAAAATATTAGTTATTATAATGTTAGAAATCATTGTTTAGTAGGTTTTCACTGAATTTAGGTAAAAGTGAGTATCAATTTTTATAAAAATTAAAGCTTGAAAACTTTCACGCGGAAAATGAAGTCACTATGTTTCCTACATTCTGTCTACTTCAGCAATATTATTATCCTAGAGATGCATTGGCTGACGGGCCCTTATAATGTCAAATGTAAAATTTCGATAAGACGATCTTTATAAGCAACTATGTTCTTGGTATTTTTTGAAAGATTGCATATTAATTAATTAAAAACATTTTACTCTTCCAAACGGAACAACAAAAAAATATGTCTAACTAAGTATTGTTGTAAATCAACAAAGGAATATTTATATTTAAAAATTAGATATTTTCTAAGTCGAAACATAAATCGTGAGATCAAAAAAAGCAAAAAATACTTGAAAAAAAAAGTATAACAAATACATCTAATTATTTCTAAATACTACATACATATATTTCGTATCATCTAATAAAGTCTAACGAGGATTCGTTAATTCCCAATAACGGACTGTCCGCCGATAACTCACGCTGGAACGAAACTATTAATGAGATTAGCATATAGCTGGCACGACCTGTTTAAATTTCAATACTAAACAGTGTACCTAAACGACAAGTACTGCACGTTCATACTAATCTTTACTGTTAGATTAGCATTTTAGAGCAAATTTGAAATATGATAATAAAAAAATCGAGTTACTTATCTATTATTCTCGTTTATTTGAATCCATGTAACAATTCATATATTTGTGTAGACATGAAAAATCGAGTAACATCTATTATTCTCGTTTATTTTATTCCATGTAACAATACATATGTTTGTGTAGACCCTTAAGATATTTTTATCTTTTGTAGTTAAAAATTGAGTGTGTATAATTGGTCCTCTCTCAGTTAGTGTCTCATTACGAATTCTTATCTTTTTTTTAATTTATCACAGCAACATCTAGTGTCTTAAGATATTTTTAAGTGTATTGTATTAAGAAGCTCTTATAAAACATGAAAAATTTCACTATTCAGCGTCCGATTAAAAAAGTTCTTGAAAAAAAAAAAATATAATACAATTCTGTATTCCTACCATGACCCTCTCTACATACATACATCGAAAACTCTTACACAATGTATATTCTTAACTATTGCAAATAATACTTTTTACGGCAATTATAGCTTTAACTAAGTGGGTTATCTCAAATTATGAATGGCAGTTTATGTATATTCTTATCTCGGTGTCTATGCCTACATGACAGGTCGACTGTAGTATAAAGAACGATCGTTCTACTACCCAATACCAAGGGCGAACCGGTTATATATTGTTTTGGGTTTGATTAATTGATCATTTATGTATAATGTTAACAAATGCGTGTGGATTTTTTTTTTTATTAATCCATAAGCATTTTAAATTAATTAAAGTTGTTATAATAACGCTTATTGATATTTTATAGTTATAATAATATTATAATAAAATTATATATATTCTCGTTGTGTTATATAGTCTAGCATGTATCTTAAAAAATGTAGGTAATACTTGAAAATGCAGCAACATAATCGAACACAGTTATCTCTGTCTGAATAATGAAAAATATTCACGAATAAACTTTACTAAGTAAGTGAAATATCTTAAAAGTACGTGGAATATTTATGCTAATAATACAATAAAAGATTTTTCAGTCTTAAGTTGGCAAAAAACGATTATCGTAATCAACTTTCCACCAAATTCTGGAAGCATTGAGTTTTGATTGAAACTTGACGCCGCGCTTTGCCTCGACACCAGAGCGAGGAAATATGAAATATAGCATTTCCTCGAGTGGAAATCGAACCCAAAACCTGTTTACAGTCGCACGATTGTGCCTTCCAATGTAATATATAAAAGTAAATAGTTAGCTGTGAAAAAACAACTAATAAAATATTCTTCCTTTGACCCTTATGTTAACAATTCACGAAGAGTTTTAAACATGTACCGAGTAACAGTTGTATGTTGTACGTAGCGCTCTTTCTCTGTACGGTAATGATTTAAAAGTCAATATATTTGTAATTAATGAACATTTGCATTGCTAGTTTATACTGTTGGAGCATTCCTATTGATCGCGTGAGAAAAGTTCTAGAGCCATTGAACTATTAAGTTTCAAATAATTTAAGTAACAAGAAGAGTCTAATTAAATAAGTAATTATGAGGCCAGTCGTGGCGCAGAGGCAGGGGCGCCATGACTGGTTGTGGGTTCGATCCCCACTCGAGGAAATGAAATATTTACTTAAATTTATATTTTCATTTCTTCGCTCTGGTGTCGAGGCAAAGCGTGGCGTTAAATTCCCCCACTTAACACGCAATGTTTCCAGAATTCGGCGAAAAGTGGGGAACGGAGTGTCTTAACGCTAAGTTCTCTCTGCCTACCCTGTTGCGTGCGGGATACAGCGTGAAGCTAATTTGTTTTTAAATAAAGTGTTTGTGTTTGTATTTAAATGAAGGAATATTGAAACAAGAAAATATAATGACATACTTTTCAGGCCATCTTTCCAATTACTCATACGATAAACAGCATTTTTATAATGTAATACCTGTAACAGAAATACAATTTATAAATAAAAAAAATCTATGCTGGTTATTCATTCTTCTTCTTCGCTTAGATTTTAAAATATTTTAATTTTTAGATACAAAATGTAACAGTCAAACTATTTATAATAAATAACATTAAACGCATTTACAAACTATAAATTATACTCAAATGAATGTCTTAAAGTATATTTCGACATGCACTAAGGTCTAGGCAACACGGTTGCATACGTGATCGAATTGGGCAACCAAGTCAAAACCTAAGTGGCCTGTGTCGATTTACAATTTACATATATATGCTTATAAAATCTTGTAACAAATACATTATAATAATATTCACGCATATATCGTATTTCCAAAAAAAAAATTACTTTTTATGAAATATGCAACAAACACGCGCTGTAGGGTGGTAATGGCCCTACTCGCGATTACTACCCCTACTCGCGGAAATGATTATAATTAAATTAATTTAATTTATACTATGCTCTGGTAAATAAAACCTTCTGCCTCTCAATACGCAATATCTCGTAAAATGGGCGGAAAATAGGGAACCCGTATCTTAATAATAGGTTCCCGCCTTGCATACCCTGTGCAGAAAAAACTAGAAGCTGATTTGCTTTAATAAAATTAATCATCATAATAAGAAATTCAGAGTTACTTATTACTACACTATAGAGTAAGTAGAAAGGGTTATACCTACTATACATTATGTGACAAAAGCGAGAAATAAAAGAAAATAAATTTGTAAATAGTAATTATATATAATTTTGTAATAATTTTGTGAATAGTCTAGAGGAATATGATATAAAATGATGCAATAATATAATTGAACAAAATACGTAAGCGTCTCTACGTGACACACCAATTACTATAATTGAATTTTTATTTGCATTACAACGTTCGTGTTACCTACAAACAAGATACTCCTTTAATTTTGTTGCAACATAAGTTGTATAAGAATGTAGCAAAGTTTGATGATAGTTTCATTAGTTAAAGCTAAACGAATTGTAGTCAAAGCAAGTTTTTGAAAATTGATGATATTACTACTAAATTATTTAGTAAATAGAAGAGGATGCGCAAATGTAGGTGACTATGGGCCTGGCTACAGTAAAATACTGTTAGTGTTGGTAACAAGTCTACAGAAAATATAATAATAAGGTAATGATTACTCTTGTTTGTTTTTTTTTATTTTTGCGCTGCGTTAGTTTACGTCACATAACACGGAATGTTAAGAGTACAAACGTGAAGAGGAGAATAAAGTGTCCTTACACTGGGTTCTTTCTCTCTACCTACCCTACAATAAGCAGCGTGAAGTAAAAAAAATATTCCTAAACTAAATAGTTTAGGAATATTTTTTTTTACACCTGATTAAATTTCTTATTATTACGTTATTAGTTTCGAAAGCGTAAACATCGAATTGCTGAGCCAGAAAAGGTGCGGTTGTCCGTGATCGACTGATAGGGACGACGAAAGCGACCCGCTGTCCCACATGCATTGTCATTGATTTCGCAACTAATTAATTATTGTGTTCGTGATTCATGACCTTTATTTTTATTGTTTGTTACGAAAATGGCGGTTATTATTAGAAAAACACACACACACATTTGTCCATTTTTGTCATGATAGTATGCTTCAAAGGTGAATTTACAGATTCAAATTTTGAACTATCTTTACGGTTCTAGATATTATCTTCTATATAACTAATCCGCAAAATGAGCCAATCCGCAAAATTAACCAAGGCATGAGAAGTACAAAAAAAAATACAAAATCAATATTTTACAAAAAAAACATTAATTTAATTATTATCTATTAAAAACAGTAAATTTTTTTTCAGATATCTAATTAAAAACATTGACGAGCTAACAATCAATTCAAATCACATAAAGAAATGTTTCACATTCACACTACACTTGGTCGAACTCTGGTGTTTATTTAATAAGAAGTAATTTATCATGTTGACTAGCAATCGATGGGTTATGTACATGTCTATAGAAATGTATTCATTAGTTATTTTCATTTCAAGCTATAGAGTTTTATTTCTTTCATATCATTTCAATATTCCCACGATACTTACTACTTTATTAAAGGTATGTAATACACATCAAAATATATATTTATGTATATACGTATATGTAGTCTTGTTTTTTTAGCTTTACACTTTGTTAGGAAGGCAGAAAGAACTTAGTGTTCGTACAACATGTTCTCCAATTTACGCCTGAATTAGAGATCTGTTTAGTGGCGGAATTAAACGCTACACCTTGTCTACTATTTTTTTAAGTGGGAAAATTTAAATAATTCATCCCTAATTAACCCCATTCTACATATATTAGTATCATAATTAATGTTTCTTCTAATATATTTTGTTATTGTCCTGGTTACAGAGAAAAGTAGCAGGAGCAGAGCTATTAGCCATTTGAATAAAAACTATAGTACAAAGAATTTTTAGTTAGCAAGATTAAAAGAAATCTTAAAGTTATAGGTACTTTTTTATAATTTATTCAGAAACATATTAAGTAAAATTACTATAAAAAACAAATAAAAATAAGTTTTGTTCATTCCAAAGTATTTTCAATGCCCAGATTTCGACACGCTGTAAAATATAAGAGCAATAATGATCGTAATTAAGAGACAATTAAACTATACACTTCAAGGTCAACTGACGAGATTAAGAATTAATTGACAGAAGGGTCCCATCACAAATCTCTATAGGTCAAGGATTACCATTAGGAGGTACCTTCAGTGTAGAATAGTTTCTACACTGTTAATGTTAAAAAACATGAAATACTTTCCATTTTTAACTTTATAATTTTAATATTATTTCGCAAAACGTCATCGTGGTCCAAATGGCATATTTCGAAAATAAAACAGTAGGCAAAAAAATTGTCTAGTGTCTTCACACTCCGTTCTTCACTGTCCGCCCAAATAGTGTTATTTTTTTTGTTTGTTATATAATAATTAGCCTAGATTACCAAAAATTCTAAATTTCCTGCTGTTTGGCCCTCATCCGCTTCCACTAGCTCCCTGGAAGCTATTTATATTAAAATTTTATTTATACTATACACATAAAGCCACAATCCCATTTCATTAATCTCAATAAAAAAAGAACTCGTTAAACTTCCTTCAGCCACGGATTGCTTCACGTACTATTGAGTTCAGTTATCAACGAAGCGTAATGTCAATAGAGTTTTTATAAGTATCGTCCCATCTATATTGCTCTTGTTTCCGATTTAAATTAAAATAAAAAAAAATTGTTAAATAAAAGATGGAAAAAACCTTTTGTTTTTTGTGCTCATGTAAAATATAACAATGGACATTAAGTAATATTTTTATTCATTAAACTATTTCAAGTTATGTAATAACATTTAACTTTTATTTATCTTCACGTTTTGTGCCACATGTAACAGGGTAGACACGTGAGACCTGCTGTCATATGTCAAGATGTGTCAAGATTGCCGCCAGAACACGAGGATTTCTGTGGCAGTGTTAAGCGACAATAGCAAGAAGGGCGGAACCCAACGCAGCATCTAAACGTGTTGTTATATAAATGTTTTACACATTTATATACCATCACGTTAAAACATAAGTTTCAATATTAGGTATTTTGTTAATTTACTATACTATTTTACATGTATGTATTATTATTTTTTCCAGCTTCCCGCTGCATTCTGCACACAGCAGGGTAGCCAGAGGGAACCTAGTGTTAAGACACTCCATTTCCCCACTTGTATGTATTATTTTTTTTTAAATCGATAAAAGCATTCACTACTGATGTATTTTTTTTATCATTTTTATTTTACCACACGTTGCAAAAGTGAACCAAACATCGCGTTTCAGTTTTTAAATAATATTTCTTAATTTTAAAAAACTATCAATTATATTTATTATAAAAGTAACAATTACAAATTTATCAGTTTTGCAAAGACTATTATTTAAATATTATACAACTCGCTCAATTTTAAAAGAACACCTGTCGATCAATATTCATAAATCAAATAAATTGCCTTTTGGACAAGTGTATAATTTTGATAATAAAACCAGTTATGAGTCATATATATCTATAACAATATATGTATAATAATAAATAAATAAATCAGCTTCACGCTGTATCCTGCACACAGCAGAGTAGGCAGAGGGAACCTAATGTTAAGACACTCGCTTACTCACTTTCCGCCGAATTCTGGAGGCATTGCGTGTTGAGTGGTGGAACTCAATGCCGCATTTTACCTCGACACCAGAGGGAAGAAATGGAAATATAAATCTCCTCGAATGGGGATCGAACCCACAACCTAAATAATAAATGCCAAAAATTGAGCCCACGCGATTTATATTTCGTATACGGAACAGAACGTAAAAGATGTTCTCAGTTATTATTATTTTATCTACATTTTATACGGTAATATAATAAAATAAAGTATATAATTTCATATCAGATTTATAGAAATATTATTTATGTATGACTCATATAACGATATCCCTTACCAAATATGTCCGCCCTAGAATGCTACTCAAACCAATAGGTCACTATATAATATAAATTTATGTAACTATAGACATTTAGCAGTGCGTAAGACATAGTATATATTATGTTAGTTATTTTTGCAAAGTAGGCAAAGGGAACCTGGGAAGCTAGAGTTAAGACACTCCGTTCTCATGAAGACACTTCCGTATCCTATTTTTGGTTGAATTCTATCGGCATTACATGCCGCGTTACATATTATAAAAGAAAATATTAAATAATTCATTTGCTCGAGTAGGAATCGAACTCACAACCAGTCGCCTTTATAGTCGCACGCTTGTGGCCCTGCGCCACGACTGGCCTCAAATATTATACAATAAGATATATTATAATTTATAATAGTTTACACAGATGTGTTAAGTTTTAAGCACGACTCTTTAATCTTTACAGTTCGTCACTAACACGCTAAAGACAACTTAAAGCGCTGGTACCCCACACAAAATCGGCGTTAGGTTCCGCCGCTCAAAATGCAATGAAAGCAGAGTGTTTTAATATCAGGTTCATTAGCTTCTCTAAAAAGACAATACCGAAAGTTAATTTTATTACTATTTACAATATATGCCTACTTCTCCATATAAATGATGTATTCGTATAACAAATTTAACCTTATATAATAAATACACAAAAGCTAGAAATTCGTTAATTATAATTGCATACTGTGAGAATACTTTCGAAATATACAAATATATAAAATTATCAAAAAAAAAAAAATTAAATTTAGATAAAATTATTTCATACATTGTGGAATCAATCTTTTACTAAAGAAGGTATTCTTCCATTGAATTTCACGTTGAATCTCTCATATAGCAGAATAAACAGAGGTTACCTAATAACTGTGAAAACGCTCCGTTCCATGGTAATATGACGGACGCATACATATGACAAAACGCGGTGTTAAGTGGCGCAACTAACACCGCTCTTTGTCTTATCCAGGGTTTTGAAATAAAAATAATTTATTTCTCCGATTAATAGAAATGAATCGAACCCACAACCCACGTACCCCTACAGGTCGAAGTTGTTAGATCCTTTCATCATTGCGCTTAGTCCTAAACAAAAATAAAAGATGAATAATCCATAGCGCCAGATAACTATCGCTGGTAGGTGTACAATGAGACCTGCGCCTACGCAACAGACGTAACCGTGTCATGAACACCGCATTGTTATTTAACACTGCGTGACGACAAAATGCACGTGGCGTCAAAGACGACGCTGGTGAATGAGATGACAATCACTGTTTAAAAAATATGTTTATTTATTTAATACCTCAGTATATTATATACGATCAGGCCAGTCGTGGCTCAGAGGCTCAAACTGTGATTGTAAACGCAACTAGAAGTGGGATCGATCCTTCGATCCGAGGAAATTAAATATTTATTTAAATTTATACACACTAGGTTCCCTCTGCCTACCCTGCTATGTGCGGGATACAGCGTGAAGTTGATTTGATTTCTAATTTAATTTGCTATATATAATACTTTTTACAAGCCACTTTTGATTACAGTTAAATAAGTGTAACTACAAGGCACTAGCTACGAAGGTGAGTTAATATAATATGTAAGGATAATAAAATAACAAGAACATAACCTATCTTACATAATAACTCATTGAATTATTTTAAAGTTTTACAAAAAATATATAATTCATTTAAATTTTCTCATCCATTAGAACACGAACACGTCACATTTTTATCACTGACAAAAAATTGACCTTATTTAACTATGCAAAATAAAATATATAAAATCAACATAGAACATATTTAAAATAATTAATTTACGTTATCTATCTATATATATAAAAGGATTTGTGCTGACTGACTGAGGTAAGACGCACGCAGAGCCGTAACCGCTGATTGTAGAAACGTGAAACTTGGACAGATGTTTATTTTCATATTCTGGACATCCACTAAGAAGGGAATTTGAAAAATTTTAACCCTAAAGGGATGAAATTGGGGTTGAAAGTTTGTATGAAAATAAATTTTTATCTGCACCGATTTTTATAAAATTTGAAATTCAGACTCTTAAAAATATTTCATTGAACACGTGTTTCATGGTTTTTAAGAATTCACCCCCTAAGGGTTCAAATAAGGGGTTGAAAGTTTATATGGAAAAATCTTTAAATTCCCACCGATTTTTATAAAAATTTAAATTCAGACTGTTAAAAATATTTTATTGAACACGTGTTTCGTGTTTTTTTTAGAATTCACTCCTAATAAGCGGGCGAAGCCGCGCGCGCCCTCTAGTTTACATATATGCATTAAAATGTGCGGTCTTATTCATAATTTTGCATTTCAACAAATAACAATGTATTATCAAATAGCACTGGCAACACTGTATAATATAAGTATCCTAGTATCATAATAATTTCTATAGCAAACTTTGTTTCCTTTAAGACTCCGCGATTGGTTGTGGGTTCGATCCCCACTCGAGGAAATGAAATATTTATTTAAATTTATATTTTCATTTCTTCGCCCTGCTGTAAGTGGTGTAAATAGTGCTAAGCGCGGCGTTGAGTTCCGCCACTCAACTCGGATTGCCTCCAAAATTCGGCGGAAAGTGGGGAAAGGAGTGTCTTAACATAAGTACGTAACATAAGTATGTATGCGCGAAGTACATAAAAAATATTTACTAATTTTATTCTGTCTATATCCCAAAACACTATAGTAAAGTGTACAGTTTTGGTTAACCGCTACGGGAAAAAGATATGTTATTAATAGATGGATCTCGTTGGTCAGATCCATCTATCACAGACATCGTATTCAGTCAGACTCGTTCAACAATCCAGAATGTTTTTTTTTATCCTAAAATAAAAGTCAGACACTTTATAATCTTTCCTAGAATAGGTCAAAAGGTTGAAGCCAAACCGACCCAAGCTTGGCAAAAAGCAAGTAATTTTTTTTAAAGTTTTGTATTTTCGACAGCAACCTTTATCAAAATGTCATAAGATAATTTGAATTTATGAGTTTCTGAATTAGCTATGCATCTTCATTATATTTTATTAATTTAACATTTGAAATACAAACACCTATATTATAAAATTTCAAGGATTTTCCGGTTTCTCATGAATACTATGGGGGTGACAACTATTTAACGTAAAGTGGAGAATGGATCATAATGCATTACTACAGGAAAGGATACAGCTTTACATTATATTTTCAAAAAATGGTAAAAAACTCTTTATCACAAAAAATTAAGATTTTTCAATTATTCATAAAAAGTACTTTATAAAATAGATTCCTAATAACCTACGTCTATGCTTAAAATTCCCAAAAAGCTTAAAATCTGACATCTTTAAAAAAAAGCCCTATAATACTTATATACTTTTTATAACTAAATCCGTTCTCAGTAGTAGCATTAACCAAACAAAACAAATGACCTTTAAAGACTTATTAATTTAGAAACAACCTATTTGGGTGTGAAAAGGCACAATAAAACGCAAGGTTGTCACAAATGAGACAATTGTGTTACGCCTTTTATAGTGCTACGCCGCGCCCTCGCTTAAAAACTGTTTAGATAAGTAATTCTAAAATACTATTTTTTTTTATATCTCGCATATAGCAGGATAGGCAGAGGGAACCTAAGATTAAGACACTCTGTTTCCCACAATTTATTTTTCTTTACATTTTTTTCTTATTTATTAAATATAAAATGAGGTTTTAATTAGCAGTATGAATACAACAATTAAAATAGTACAAATAGTATCAAATATATTGAAGACGACCCTAAAATGAACTTTTTCAACAGTTGACCTGTATTTGGTATGTAGCAAAATCGGCAAAGATAACCTAATGTCAACACAGTCTGTTTTGAGCTTACCGCTTAAGTTCGAAAAAATGCGTGTTGAACGGCGGAACCTTATCCCGCGCTTCCTACCAGAGCGGGAAAATAAAAAAAGCTCATTCGCTCTTTTTAGTCAGATGCCAAGATATCGCCAAATTTTATCTGAGAGAAAAATATTATTAACTAGAAGAACACCTCGAATAGATTCAAAATTTAGATAGAAATTATAAGAAAATAATGTTGTACTAACATTAAATCAATATATTATTATTTAAAATGGTTATTATTTAGACGTTCAAATGACTATAAACATATATATTGTGAAATGATGTTATATTATAACATAATTTCATAATACATTAGAGTAAACATGTGTGTGTGTGATAGAAGCATAATAGCTCAAGAGTATGGTACTATTAATGTGAAATTTCATATTATGTACGGTCGAAGCCGTCATAGCACAGCTGCACAGTATCTGGAAGTGCGGCGGTCGTAGGTTCGAATTTCATGCGGAGAAATGACTTATTTTCATTGCCTTGCTCTGGTAACAAAAAAACGCGACATTGAGTTGCGCCGCTTAACACGCAGTGTCCCAATAAATTGGCGAAAAAGGGTACCGGAGTGTCTTAATAGTAGGTTCCTTCTGCCTATCCTAGTATATGTCGGATGGAGCGTGAAGTTAAAAAAAATAAACTATTGAAATTTGTTTTCTGTAGAGCAGTATATGACGATGCTTATGGATTCAATCCCCATACTGGTGAACGAAAAATTATTCGTTTTAGTAATTACGAAGCGTAATTTACTTTCATTTTATTTGTTTTACTTTTTTTAAAGTTTAACGTAATTATTATAAACTTTTTACCGATGGAATGATTGTATGTTGGTGGGTGGAACCTTATTGCATCTAACCAAAACGAAGTTTTCATATTTTTTTTGTTTTTTAAAAATAAATTTTTAGCGTCTATAATTACTACATAAATTCTATATAGTATAATGTTTATAGCACAACATTTATTTAATTGTCAGCTGTACCTATTAACATAAATATAAAAAAATAATAATTACACAATGCGTCTGTATAAAGTATAAACGTAATCTTCATTAAAACATTACTTAAAAAGTAAACGTCAAAACACGCAAAGCGGCCATCCTTGACACCGTGGGGATTAGTTATAAAAATTATATTTCAAATTACTAACAAACTGTGTAACTTCTACTTATATGAAAATATTCTTATTAGAGGAGAGGATTATCATTTTTAAACTACAACGAAAGAAGAATATTGTGTATGACATACAACACATTTTTATTGCCCAAGTTAATTGAGGAGTTAACTCGGGCACAGTTTGAAAAATGGTTAAACACACAAGTTAAGTTAGAAGTTTATGTAGGTATATGTGAAACTCAAATATTATTTAAATTTAATAAAAATAAACTTATTACTATTTAATTATTACGATTGAAACCAGTGGCACAAAAGAGTGACTGTAAAACGAGACTGGTTGTGGGTTCGATCCCCACTCAAAACAAATGAAATATTTAATATTTCCATTTCTTCGTGTCGGGAAGAACTCAACGCCCCACTTTGCCTCGACACCATCGAGGCAAAGTGGGGCATTGAGTTCTTCCATTCAGCACACAATGCCTCCAGAATTCGGCAGCAAATGGGGAACGGAATGTCTTAACACTAGGTTCCCTGCCTCCAAAAATGCCTGCCTGTATGCAGGGTCACAGGGTGAATCTGATAAAAAATAAAAAAATCTTATATGTACCTTTATCCTATTTATATATATATAGGTAATTTTCTATAGTTACGGTACACCTTGATCCTTTGCATACGGTTGAATACCTTGCGAGGCAGGTAGAAGACCCGTAGGAAACGCCATTAGTGCGATATTTATAGGCAACGTTGGCTCGTGCTTTGGATTTTTTGTTTCATACATTACTATCACCTATAAATAATGAGTAAAGGTCTTATCGCAGAGCTTATCCACATTATTCATGTATACAATAACTCATTATGTTATAACTTGTCATTTTTTATTCATTTAAGAATGAAAGGAGGAAATTTTATATTATAAATTCACCAGCACATACGATTCTGTAATATTCTTTAAAAAACTCGACTATAGAAATGTTAAAAATGTATATAATATAATAAAATACAGAGGTCGCAGCATGATATCATCTGTAACACGATTGTTGTGGGTTTGATTCCCACTCGGCTGAATGGACTATTTCCATTGAGTGTGAGTTCCTCCTGTCAACCTGCAATATCTTGAAAATCAAACGAAAATTGGGAAATGGTGTTTCTTAATATTTGGTTTCCTCAGCCTAAAAGCGGAATACAGCTTAAATTTAAAATCATTTAAATTAAAGAAATATACAGGCACCTAAAATGAATATATAAAATTCATATTGCAAATACAACCTTGAAATATGCATTTTAACATCATAAATCATAATCACGGCAAATATCCAATACTAATAAGCTGTACGCGCTTACTTTCGTTTAAGATCATCATCGTTCTAAACATTCTCTTGATGAAAGTAAACATTTAAGTGTTCATTCACTCGGAAATCACTGTATTACTTTATAAGTAAGGATATTACTTAATGTATAGAAATAACAATTCAATATTTGTGTCAATTTCATAAAAATAAATAAAATAAATCAGCTTTACGCTGTATCCCGCACACAGCAGGGTAGGCAGAGGGAACCTAGTGTTAAGACACTCCGTTCCCTACTTTCTGCCGCGAATTCTGGAGGCATTGCGCGTTGAGTGGCAGAACTCAACGCCGCGCTTGTCCTCGACACCAGAGCCAAGAAATGGAAATATAAATTTAAGTAAATATTTCATCTCCTCGAGTGGGGACCGAACCCACAACGAGTCGGTTTTACAATCACACTTTGTGCCCCTGTGCCACGACTGGCCTCAATTTCATATAATATAATATATCTTTATAGAATTGGGTACAAATAAAATGTACCTAAGAAATGATATAAACAAAACACACAGACAAAATATTATAAATGGGTAATGTTAGGACAAGTACGTACGAGGTATGCAAAGGCCGTAGGGTGTCTTTTACTGAACGTAATGGTATGGTTGTTGTTTTCAACCATACATACATAAATTATGTATATTACATATTAGCGATCCTGGTCTAGCGGGGAAAAAATCGTGCTGTTAATTTACACTGACTGACAATACTATTTACTAAATTCTCTCTCTCTCTCTCTCTCTCTCAAACAATTTAAAGAAAATCACATTTTATAAAAACAAAATTAACTTAATTATATGAATCAAAGAATAATTTAAATAATTTTAGAATATATCAGAAACCTTATAATAACAAAATATGAAGTAAGTTATATCAATTACGTTATTAAATCACTGGCAACGTATGCAAGTCCTTGTTTAGACGAGCACGCTAAATGTCAGTAACCCCGCGATTAAGAAAATAAGCGTGTATAGCAAAAGGGCAAACTGATCTCACTTTATCTACAGTTGTATGCATCTTTTATATTTTTTAAGTATTGACCCATAACTATCTAGCTGCCTGGAACTTATTTTAAATAAACTATAAAAAGCAAAATCTTCCCATTTCTATAGATTTCTTGGATAATTTTGTCTTCTTCATACCTTACACACTCTCCAAGGAAATTTCAGCGTTCTACTCCACGAGTTTCAGCCTATTTTTTTTTTTTTATTAAATGTTATATGAAATAATTTTTAATGCGAATAAATTACTGATAACAAATACAATACACAATATATAATACAATTTAATATTAAACTTACCTTAAGTTATTTGCTCAGTGTTCATACAAGACATTGTAAAGAAAAGAGATCCCTCACCTGAAACAATAAACGACTTATATTATTATTCCGATACCGATCCACTTAAAATAATTATTATATAATCTCGTATTTTATAAAAAAAAATAATCTTCACGCTGTATTTCAAATATAGGACGGAACCTAGTGTTAAGACGCTTCGTTTCCCATACACCGCCCCAATTTACAGACATTATGTGTTGAGAGGCGGAACTCAAAGCCACGCTTTGTCTTCTCACCAAAGAAAGAAAAATAATTATAACATCCTAGTGGCAATCGAACGGACAACTGTCGCGTTCACATTCTAACGCGGTGCTCCTGCGCCACAACTGCTTTATAAAATAAAATAATTTATAAAATTCATACAAAAAATGTAGATTAAAATCTTAAAAATGATTAATTTCAATATGTTTTCAATTTTTTATTCGTTTGCCGCAAATGTATATCTAATATTCTCTTACATAAGATTTAAGTGCAATGCCGCATTCTCTAAAATGTCATTCAACCTATCTTATTTGATTTAGTATTATATACACGAACTTTCACTACTTAACACATCGGTCATGAGCTGGACGATGTGATGTGGGTGTGAACTGTTAACCATACAAGTATTTTTTTTGTATAGTGTTATAGTTATTCGACATTTATTTATTGTCTTGAGGCTGTTACTTATAATATTTTAATTTATTTTAAGTATTTGATAATAGACGAGATCTATGTAAAAGTCGTGTCATTTTAATAGTCGTGTCGAGTTGAATCGTGGAACTCAATCAACTCTTTATGCAACGAGATCGATGAAATAAATATAGTTGAAACGAAAAATGGGTGACAATCAAAACTCAAAGATTTGAATCTACTTCAATTTTTTAAGTAAGACTGTAAAAGGTTAAGTAAGTTTATATGATAATTCTTATTTAAACACATGCGTAAAATAAAGTCAAGACCAACCGCTTGTCTCGCACTGATAGTTAATTAAAACACACAAAACATTTAGCGGAATCCTAAGCAGTTCGGTTACGTTGACCGCATAATCACATCTTGACAAACAGACCGACACATTATTACCGCAATTATTATAATTAGATACTAATTTACTTACTTTTAAGGATGATTTAGTTCAAGATACGCTTAAAAATTACGTAATATGTGCCCATATGATTACATAGTAACGTGAGCTTTTGGAAGGGTTATACGGGTGTGTATAGTGTGTATCTAATACTTGATTACCTTCGTGGTAACCCTATATCGCTGGTATTTGATATAAGAATAAATACAATACTACCTTGTACATTTGGGGAATTGAAAATTGTTCATTGAAATATGATAATCTGTGTTTATTTATATGAACGGTACTTACTTTATCTACTATACGTTTTTACTGTACTTTAACGAATAAACATAACATGTAAGTTATTGTTTACAATAGAATAAAACCATATACCTGGAAATAAAGTACCTATATTTTTTTCCTAAGAAAAAGTACAAAAGCACATTATTAATTTTTTTACCTTTACATATAAATAGTCCACTAATTGCGTGTACCACGCATCACACTCAGAGGATAATTATATTCAAATTATTTCCATTTCCCCGCTCTGTTAGACATAGTGCGGCGTTGAGAACCGCCACTAAATAAGCAATGTCTTGAAAATTGATCTGCACCTTCGCTTTGTCTATCCTACACTGCGGGAAAATCGCGAAGCTCCTATAATATAATTAATACAAATAGTAATAGGTTACTTTCAAATAATGAGTGGGTTTAGCACTTCAATGAGACATACATGTTTTTTGTGAAGTTATCGCACAATGTTAGTAGCAACTTTCGCGCGTACATGCTCTACCACTTTCCTACATGCCCTTGGATGTGAAATTTTCATATTTTCACTTTTATTTGTCTGGTTTGTACTTGCAACCAATTACTTAAAGACCAATTACGATTTTGTTATAAGTAAGTAAGGGGAACCTCACCCGTGTGGAACGGAGTATCTAACACTAGGTTCCCTCTGTCTATTCTGTTATATGCGAGATACTGCGTGCAACAAAATAATTTTGCTACAGTGACGTCATTCGGTTGACATATAAGTCAAATTTTAAACATATCAAATAATGGCATAATCTAACACCGAACTTTAACTAAGGATATTTTTGTCAGAGTTACATTTTCTAGTTATTAACTGCCGCGTTCAACCAAGATTCAATCTAGTAAGACACCTCTTTCCATTGAGACCCTTCTGTTCCCCACTTTTCGACGAAATCTGGAGACAGCGTGTTGAGTGACGGAACTCAATGCCGAGCTTTGCCTCTTTACCAGAGCAACGAAATGAAAATATTAAATATTTCATATCCTTAAATGGGAATCGAACCCAGAACCTGTCACGATCACAATCGCACGCTAAACATATGTACATGTTAACAATTTACTTTTAACACTAAGCTAAATCCATTAAGGATTTACTCCATGTATTTAGAGAGTAATAGCAATTTGCTTTTCTCTTACGCGGCTACCTAATTACAATATTAAATTGTTTAATAATGACTCCACTTTCGTTACTGCCCTAAGTTACATATATTTAAGTCTAATATGCCTCTCTTACTGTCTATATGATTATGTGAAGTAAATGCGAGTCAATAACTATCTGAACAACTGGTACCTATCTGTTAATGTAATGAAATTAATATTATTATTGTATACATGAGGCGGTACATAGTTTGACTGTAAACGCGATGGTTGTGGGTTTGATTTCTATTCAAGATTCGGGGATTATGTTGCTTTTATTGAACAACATATTTTTACTTCCTGCTGATTTTACTTTTTGGTCCTTTGGCTGCTATACGCGGGATACATGAAGTGAAGTTACAAAAAGTGAATATATAAACATAATAGAAATAATATTAAATACGAATTCATATGAAAATAAAACATAATTCTTGTTTATAAATTTAAATGAATATACATTTTATTTATTGCAGTACAAAAGTACTGTAATGTGATGTTATAATACTTAAAAACGTACAGATTACGAGAATTATGTAAATTATTTGAACAGCAGTTAAATAAAGCGATTGCCAAAAACAATACTTATAAAATTTAAAAGATTATTATATAAACACCTACATTGCAGAAACGTTATATGTACTGTTGTAAATTATAAACTATACCAAAAGTACGTAATTATGTAGGTACCTACATATTCGTATGTTAGATATTTAAATATGTATTTTATAAATCAGCTTCACGCTACATCCCGCACACAGCAGGGTAAGTCGAGGGAACCTAGTGTTAAGACACTCTGTTCCCCACTTTCTGTCGATTTTACCCACAACCAGTCGATTTTACAGTCACATTTTGTGCCCCTATGCCATGACTGGCCTCAAATATGTATTTTGAAGGTAAAATATAGCAAATAGCATGGTAGGCAAAGGAAACCTAGTGTTAAAATAATCCGTTGCCCACCCAATCGGTCCTCGTTACCAGACCAGGGAAGTTTAGAATAATTAACTTTCGCAAGACGGAATCAAATTCCCAACCGTCGGGTTCGCTATTAGATGCTGCTCCACTGCATCAAGACGGCTTGCTTTTACTTAGTTGGGAATATTTTTACTTATAAGTGTTTTCTCGGTCTGGTTAAAACGCGGCGTTCCGTAAAGTACAAAGACTAGCTGCTCATATTTGTTACATTAAAATCTTTAATTAATTTAATTATAAAATTTAAAATATACTTATACATATATAAATCACTACAAATTCGCACATCCAAAACACGACAGCAGCTCAGCGACTTCATTAAGCTTAAAATATTTTTTTAATTTCCGTTTCAGTGCTACTGTCACTTATCAATTTTATTAGATATTTGCATATAAAACAAGTTGTCCGAACAAATCGGCGTGGCCTAAATTCACATTATGTAATTTAAAACTTCTTATCGCACTTTAACAAACTAGTATTATAGGTTATAATCAATACCGGATATATATTTAATGAGCTAAAGAAGAATATTAGATCGATTTCATTTTAAATTGATATTGAATTATAATTTTCTTTACATAATTAAAATAAATTATATTTAAATGTTTAGTCACACGTTATCTAATGATGTAGGCAAATTAAAATGTCCATAAAATGTAGACTTAAGGGTCAGGAGACCTCGTTTGACATTTGAGAATACTAAGAATATAGCTGTTAAAATTAATTAAGTTAAAATAGTGAAGTCACATCCATAGTGGCTAATATTTATATAAATATAAATACATATATAAATCAATATGACTTCACCACTTGTGGATTAATAGTTGTCACTAATCCTACTACTTTGCTAATATCGTTATTCGATACAATGAACACAAAAATAATACTTTATACAGTTTTTTAAGGTTCGTTTTGTCAGACTTTCTTTTCGCACCTTATATGAGTTTGTATATCGTTTCCTGTTATAAATTTCTAAGATCCACGCCTTGGAAAAATATACTACACTTTTCTTTAATAGAGCATAAGTAGGAAACTGGTCATAGAAACGATAATATAGCACACAACTACTTCCAATAGGAATTCTATTAACGAGGTTTAAGACTATCACAAATAGTTTTTTCCGCACAAAATAGTTTTGTAATTCTTTAGGATGCTACATTAATTCTACGAGAATGATTAGAAAAATATAAGTCAATAAATAAATTATGCTTTGGAGCTTCTAACATCCATTGGAAGCTCGAAAGGATAATATTA
Source organism: Heliconius himera (assembly GCA_021202915.1). NCBI lineage: Eukaryota > Metazoa > Arthropoda > Insecta > Lepidoptera > Nymphalidae > Heliconius > Heliconius himera. The sequence goes on along the minus strand of JAJHJA010000473.1, from coordinate 137,512 downwards.
AAGCAACAGATGAATTTCTAGTATTTACTAATTTTGAATAAAGGTAATATTTATTTTAATTTCTTAAAGAACATTGTGACAAAACATTCGATTTTTTACTTCCACGTCGAGTTCAAGACACTGTGTGGAGTGGCGGAACTTAGTATAAAGAGTTGAGATAAACTCAATCGTTTCTAGGGACCGGAGCGAAGTAACAATATAGAAAAATCTTTATTGGTGGAGATGTAAATCTATTTTTATTTCTTATTCGATATCTATTTTAATTTTATATTTTTTAAAAGGACTCCCCGTTCCGCTTAAGCATAACCCGCCAATTTATTTTTAACGATAAAAACTTAACGCCACAATTTATCGTAACAGAGTGTAAAAGTAAAAATAACGAATACCCCCGAAAGACGATCAAGCTTAATATATATATTTTTAATACTTAAAACTTGCTTACAATATCAAAACTTTCCATTACTGTAATATATATTTAAAAAAAAATCTGCATCATTTCCGTTCATCATTAAAGAAGTGACAAGTATATAATAATAATATATAACATTAAGATACAATACAGCATTGTTTTTCAAACACAGCTCTTTCCATTCAATCAATTCGCGCTTTCTTCATTACGTATGTAAAATCGCACATTGCACGCTCTTTCTATTTCATAACAGACTGTCTGCCATTACTTGTTTTTATTACTAATTTTATTGCTCGAGACACACACAAGGCATGTGATAGAAAAAAAATGGAAACTTTTATGATTTAGCTAACGTTTTATAATCGGTAAGTAAATAATCAAATCAAATCAGTTTCACGCTGTATCCCGCACACAGCAGGGTAGGCAGAGGGAACCTAGTGTTAAGACACTCCGTTCCCCACTTTCTGCCGAATTCTGGAGGCATTGCGTATTGAGTGGCAGAAATCAACGCCGCGCTTAACCTTGACACCAGAGCGAAGAAATGAAAATATAAATTTAAGTAAATATTTCATCTCCTCGAGTGGGGGATCGAACCCACAACCAGTCGGTTTTACAGTCAAACCTCGTGCCGCTGCGCCTCGACTGGCCTCGGTAAGTAAATAATGTTTTGTGGAAAAGTAAAATAGTATTTTAAAATATCGGAAGAACAACATTTTTTACAACTTAAGAATTTTCTTATTTTGGTGTTATGTTACAATAAGCAATTTTAATATAAATATTGAAAATATGTAAAGTAATATATAGTTGAATGGGTACACTATCTTGCTTCCTGAATAATCGATTTTTATATGAAGAAGATCATTTATACCCACATTTTTCGTAATAAAAAAAAATCACACATAAAGAAAAATATTACACCAACGCAAACTCGACCATCTAGGTACACATACTCAAAATATAAGGAAATGGTGTAATGCACCATGTGCATAAGCAATGTACATACATATAATATCTAAAGATAAATATCGATCGACTGACCCATCAGAGCTCAATGACCCATAAGTAGCCAAGGATAAAATTTAAATCGCCTTAATGTATTTTTATATTCAAGCATTGACACGAAGAAGAAAAAGAAATAATATTTTGGACTAAAACTTAAATTCAATATCGACACGCATAGTCAAGATCACTGCGTCTTCTCCAGAAATATATTTAAATTTAAAGTTAGGGTTTTTGTTGTTTTTTTTTGAAATTTGTAAAAATTCTAATAAGAAAATTGTGTATCATTGACATTTAAAAAACTAAACCATTAAAAGTGCTTACCATATAAATCATAAGTAAACCAATTTACGCTACTTGTGAAACAAAAATATATAAAAAAACTGTAAAGATTTCTTATAAAGAGAAACCGAGTGTCTACATACATATATATTTACAGCAAGTACCCAATCAACCATACCAGATACACACTATAAGGCACACCTATGCAACTTGAAACTTATTGACAGGTGTATTAATCGTTTATATATATATATATAAATAATGAGTTAAAATCAGGTCATACGTTGCAATGTATTGCTCAACTCAAGTATCAAAACTATTTACGCTTCATTAACAGCAATTCGTGTATACTAATGGTTTAGTTTTCAGCAACACTTTTAACAAACATCCTTTAGTAGTAAACTTTAATTGATGAATTATTAATATCGAATTATTAAGTAACATCATTTTTACAAATATTCGATAATTTTTTGTGGCAAAAGAATTATAACATCTTTATGATTAAAATCATGTAATAAAAACCTAAATTGTGTGTGGTTTAACAGGGTAGCCAGAACCTAGTGTCCCCCGTTTCAGCTCAGTTTTCCAGACATTCCATGTTCTGAGTGATGGAACTCATTACTACAGTTTTTTTCTGAATGATTGAACTCATTACCACATTTCTGATTACGACAGTAACAAAATGAAAAAATATATATTTTCTCTGAGTGGCAATGGAACCTGCAAATTACAATATTTACAATCAAACTCCATGCATTTAATGCATTCATTTAAATGAATCCTCCATGCATTTAAATTTCCTATTAGGGAGAGGAAGCTCTCCCTAATAGGAAATTTAAAAAACCGTTACCATACAAAAACTTACTAGCCACCGGCGTTTTATTCGGAGGAAATAATCAAAATCGATATCACTTACTCGATAATTGCATTCAATTGTAGATTGAACACGTAACGAATAATATATGTGAAGTAATTATATCGATCCCAGAGGCTAAATATGAATGGCTGGCACAAATGACGCTATTAATATTGTTAGCGTCGATTTGTAGACATTTAATATTATTTAATTTTATATATAAGTTTATGAAGGTTAGGTTAGTTTATAAACACATTGACAGAAATATTATTCTATTATCTATTTTTTATTTTTTTGCACTTTTTATGAAGTACTTGGGCTTAAACTGATGACTTATCGCAGTCAGTTTAAGCTATATTTTAATTAAAAAATATATTTATTCTCAGTATACTAGATGGTAGTTTTCCTTTTCTATCGTTTTTATATGCATTTTACATAAAAAAATAATACATAAATTAAAAGACAAATTACCTTTTTTTGACTATTCTCATAAATTCAGAGAAACCTATATAGCTACGATGTAAAATCAAACATTTCCCAAGTCAAAGTGTACATATTGCAAGGCGTGGACAGATTTAGGGCCCGCGACACTGTAACTACAGCCTACCTTTATCACGTGTTTCGTAAACATTTATGTTCGTGTAATCTGTAACTTCCGTTCTGATTTAACTTTGATAGCGACTATGTTTATTAAAACTGCCTTATATGGGTTAATTTTGAAATAAAATATGTCCTCATGGAAATTATGTAATTATGAATGATATATAGAGATAAAATATATATTAATATATAGTTTATTTTTTAAACCATAAGAACACAAAAGTCTGATGTAATAAATACAAAAGGAGCCTAAACCCTAAGCTAAACTGTTTTCAGAATTTTCTACAAGTCATTTATGTAACGGAGTGGCTTTACACTAGGTTCTCTCTGCCTACCCTGCTATGTGCGGGATACAGCGTGAAGCAGATTTTTTTTATTTATGTACAACACTATAAGATAAGAGTATGTACAAGACTACAAAATACTTAGATATGTTTCTATAACAAATTTCATAGCCAATACTGCGAACAATCTTCAGAAATAATCGTAACTCCGTCAACCTCAAATTTTTATATTATTTAACAGTTCAAAAATGTTTTCAAATTACACTGAACCCTGGATTTCTATTAATATATTTAAGTAAATCGATTCCATAATCCAATAATTATCTATTTTTATTACTATTCAAGTTTTAAATGTAGCTACACCTACCTACCCATAACAAAACTGTACAGATGTAATAAAGCAAAACGAACAATGGCGCGTAGGGCGCAGCATCCTGGATACCGCGCCTACAACACACCGCACTTTGGTTATTGTAACAATTACTATTAAGTTGTATATATATATATATACTATGTTTATGTAACTACTTGTATATCCGATGTAGAAAACAATCTATTTTTTTACTATAATAGTAGATTTATTAAATTATATACATTTTATATGATTTAATAGTTGAATATTTATTAAGTTTTTTTAAAACATTTGTAATTAAATAACGTAACTACTACACGTTTGACATAGAATAAGAATTTGAAAAATAAAACTTTTAATAGCTTCACGCTGTATCATACCGCACAAAGCCTACCCTAGGCCGAAGGAATTTGGGAACCTGGTGTTACGACACTCAATTTCCATTACGATACTTCCGTACCACACTTTCTGTTGGATTCTCGAGGTACTCAACGCCGCGCCTCCTCTTTTTCTCGTTACCAGAACAAGGAAAAGAAAATTAATTCTCAAGTGGAAAACGAATTCACAACCGTCGCATTTACATACGTCATAAATTTTTATCACGATTAATTACATTGATAAACTATTTAGTTTATTTCCCTGAATGCGGATCGAACCCACTACCCCGTTTACACTTTGTGTATCTCACTGCTCTAAATACCCTAGATCAAGAATAAGCAATTTACATTTTTTTTAGATATATATAAAATTTAATACTAGAAGTTTTATTAATAAAAGCAGTCAATATCTACTATAGGCACTCATCAAATGGAAAGCTATACCAAAACCGCAAAGTAAACGTTTCAATTAAACAGAACCCACGGTCGAATGCACTTCTACCGCTTATTCATAACAATATTGCAATTTTTTAACAATTCATTTCACAAGTAATTATAGATGTATATTGTTTATTTGGATTTTTAGATTCAAAGTATAGATTTTTTTAGAAATATTTGAAATATTTGTTTTATTTAATTTTGAAAATGCTACTTAAATTGCAAATCTCGAGGTATCGTTCAACCTCTAATAACCCTCAATTTGTTTAAAGCACAACAGGTTTATTGTGACGACGTATTTTCAGAAACCTTAGTTGTTAAATTTTAACATGTTAATATATAAGATATTTACAATGTGCATAACATAAGTAATCTTTTTCACATTTTTATAGTGTTCATATATTACACGTAGGTTATATTTTTAACGATCTAAAAACGTAAAAAATATTTTAATAATTCCTAATATTAGCATCTCGATTCCATTATGAAGATATGAAAAAGGTTACCAAGACCACAAAAAACTTTATAAGCCTGAGTATCCAACGCAACCATCAATAAGAGATCCAATTAAATCTATGACGAAAACTACTACTGCATAACAGTTCATAATTGCTATCTTGAGTTTTAACTGTTGATATGATTTCGCGATTTTCCCACAAGAATGCCGGTTAACAAGTCGGTCAGTTAAAAAAACTGTCGATGCATCATTGTTCTCTGTGCTCTATTTATCTAGACCGCTATTCAGAGGAATAGGGTTCCTTTGTTTTGGTATAAAACTATCGTGTGACCCGAAGCTGTGTGTTTGTTATTAACTTGGCTTTGTTTACTTTTCTAGAAGAAAAGTGGCGTGCAAAAAAAGTTATTAGCTTAGCGTTGATTTAAAAAATATAATATATGCTTTGCAGCTTTTTCAATTTCAGAAAATGCTCAATTAACTTTTCTCGTTAAGTACCTTTTATAAGCAAATATTTAAATATTACAATATTCTGTATTTCATAAAATAGAACCCTCATGAATCTTAAATAAGACGCCATATTGACGTTTTTCTCTGACAACTACAAGGCTAAGCCGCGAGCATTATACAAAAATGTTGAGATCTTGGACGTTGATTGCTTAACTTTTGTCTGAAATCTAAATACGGCTAACCAAGTACCTACAGCTTTATAAGGAAACTGTTTTATTACTACAAAAAAACTACAAATGTTACAAGATTCTAAGAATATATGGTTTTAAATATAGTATGAAGCACAACAAATCTGCTGCTAAATGTAATATTAATGATACACTTAAAAATTTAATATCGTTCTTTTTTTCAGCGTTGCAGAAGTGAAGAGAACCGTGCTTTGCCTAACCAGAACGAAAAAATAAAAGCTGATTTCCCAATTTGTTTACAGTCCGGCCTCAATAATCGGTTGTCATCTCTCTTTTTTTAGCTTTACACTGTATCTAACGGATATCAGGATAGGCAGAGGGGACCTGGGAACCTAGTGTTGTTAAGACATTTCGTTCCTAAAAGATCCATTTTGCCGCCGAATGTTCAAGGCATTGCATATTGAATGGCGAAACTCAACGCCACGTTTTGGCCTCGTTACCAAGGTGCGTAAATATTAAAAATCTCATTTTCTCAAAAGGGAATCGAGCCCACAACCTATCGCGCGATAGTGACACGCTTGCCCGTGCGCCACTGGCGTCATCAATAATTCAATCTTACGCCATTTCCATTTCTAACTGCTCCAAGAGCAAATCGGCCTCTTGGCTCTTGATGTTAATACGGCATTTAGTAATTACAATAAATTACCAACGTTTTCTAATCCGATTAGAGTATTAGACACGTTCGTATTAATTATGGTAGAATGCACATTTTTTACACATACTCATGGCACTTGTCTACTTACGTATATATTTAATTTATACCATTTCAAACGAACCTTCATATTATTTTCAAGTTAATACGGTATTTAGTACCTATTACTAGGAGGGTAGACGTTGGTTAGTTAAGGGTTGTATATAAGAGTTTCCCACTCGTGTAAATAGATTATTTGCATTTTCGTGCTCTGGACATAACCTCCACCAAAATTTCCACAATTCAACTTGTAGGTAATTTCTCGAAAATTGAGAAAAAATGGGAAACGGATTAGCTCGCACCAATTATACCCTGCCTTATGCGAGAAAAAGCTAAGCTGATTTGGAAGACGAGAGAAAACAGAGATAGGAGTTTCCTTATATATAAATGATAAAAAATAAACGACAAAATATAGGAATAATCAGTAATCTACACTAATTGTATACACTTACATACTTTGCAATCCACACGCTATTAGAGTCCTCGTCCGTTTCGATGTAACTGCAAAAACCAGCACTTGTGTAACGGAACCAAGCATTAGAGTGACACGTTCATATGATTACTTATATTTACACAGGAAACGCTAATATCAGTATCTGAGATTTGACTAGCAGCTTGTGATGACTGTGGATTTCTATTAGGAAAATTGTTTTTATTTAACAAACTATGTCTAATACATAAATTTCTGGGCGTACCAGCATATTCTGTTTTATCGTAGGCTTTGAAAGGTATAGAATTTAATTTATAGTAAACTTAAAAATCATGAGAGATGTTTTAAATTAATTTTCTCATTTTCTATAATACTATTATACGGGTAGTAAATAGTCCTAATAAATTTCACAAAACAATTTAATATTATAAAATAGAAATATAACATTATAGAGTAGTTTAAGTAATAATGAAACCTATTATCACTGTCGTAATAGTAAACCAATGGTATAGTAACTACGGCACGCGCGTAACGGAATCAAGCATTAACGTGACACGTATGATTTGATACACGCATCTGCGGAACCTATTTAGTTCCGCCGGATTCTTCACAACACTTGTGATTACTGGTGAATGAACTTTAACCAAACGCCGTAAAGGAAAGTAATATAACGATTCGTTACGATAGTGTTATTCTGTACCGACTAGAAGATAAGCACCGTTAGAAATTTAATGAATGGTCGTAATAAAAGTGAATTTGGTAATTTCGAAATTTCTATATACGTAGTTATTTCTTATAGATGGAAAATATTAAAAAAATAATGAGTTCAAATTGATTTTGTTTTTCTAGAAGATGCGCTTGCTAGTTGAGTGAAAAGCTAACAGTTATATGCTACGTATACATATCATTGTTTCGGTCTGTTTCTTGGACAACCAGCCAGACAGCATTCGATCAAGATTGTTCTTAAAAAAATAACTTGACGCTTACTATGTAGTACATACATAATTTGAAATACAATACAATACTTTTGTTACATAAGAGAAATAAATTTAACATTATTAAATATAAATTGTTATAAAAAAGTATTTATGACATTTATTATCACAGAATATTTTTGTATGTTTAATTTCATTTCGTTGTACCTACTAGTGTTCCTCTATCTATACTTTTCACTAAGTTAAATATCATTACGTCTGAAATAGCGCAACTAACACTAAACAGTCAAGATTTTTTTAACCCTTGGGAGGTATCCAGAGAGAAAGCATGTCAAACGCTACGGTTCTCTGCATACCTCTTTCGCCTCGCCTATTATCATCAACCTCTTCCTCCTCCTAAATACCCCAGGTGATTCTCGTGCTCGAGTACTATCGATAATGTCCATGAAGTGACTCCGACTTCGATTGACCATTTATAGTTGACTTTGGCTACCTCTCTAACCTTAGTTAAAGACATTTCTTAAAATGTCTTTATTAATTATTAATTATCATTAATAAATCAAAAACATTATCAAAAACAAAATGAACTTATTTATCATCTAGTTTAGACCTGTCTCAACTATACCACAACAAAGTCCACTTCTCTTAATAATTTTACAGTTAGAAAATTATAAAGAAAACAATTGAACATTTTTTCGCAAGAACCAGTTACAGGTAATTATTATGGAATATGTACTAAGTAATTAGTGATACGGGCACGTGGGAGCGGAGATGAATATAATATGTCATTAACCTTAGAAGTTTATACGTCTGTAAGAAGATGAGATGGTCTCATTACATTTTTCATTTCTCATAATAAATAAATTGTATTGAAATTGAAATGTTATTTAATATTTAAGCAATAAGAGAGGATTTTCTTTCGTAACCGTCTTTTTTATACTATTTCTGTAATATTTTATGGTATATTTTTATGTGTTTATTACGAATTAGTGTCGTAAAGCTGAAGCTGTATGAAATGTTATTATGTTTAAATATCAAGTACTAAATTTAAAAGAAATATGATAAGTTTCTTAATTATATTATAAGAAAATGTTTTAGTTCATAAATACGCCCTTACACCGATGCTTTTCTGTTTGATTGTTTTTCTTCTTTTGTATTAAATCTTTTTGGTGTAATAAAGTCTTAAATAAATAAATAAAATAATTTTATTTTAAATGTACATGGAATTTTTACGAAATTATGCGAAATATAGAGAGAAAACATATAAAAAATTATAAATAGGTAGGTACGCAATTTTGCACCTACATACCTACATATTATGTTAAACACTGTGCGTGTTAAGTGGCGAAAACAACGCTAGTTTACTTAAGCAGATTAGAGAAACTCTAAAACGTACTAAATAAATAATTAAAGTGACATTACACGGTCCACCGAAACATGATGAACTGAAGATATTAATAAGTCACATGCTTGTGCCCCTGCGCCACAACCGTCTCATTATACTACATGATATAATAATAATCCCATTCGCAATTAAATTTTGGGAATTAGTTGACATTATGACTTTAATTAAATATGGATCGATGGAATAGTTTCCGGTTCAACTAATTAATAGTACGATACTAAAGTTATAATAAATCCATTAAAAATTTTTGTAATAATCCTTAACAGATTAGCTAGCATAATGTTAGAGGAAATATAGAAAAATGTGCTAAAATTCTTGGTGAATCATCGAGTCTCACTTCAATATATAATTAAATATTAGTGTTTTATCACATATTGAAGTAGGCTAGTAGGCGGTAGACCGCGTAATCATCTTTAATGTATAGTAAAAAAAAAGAAATCCATCTCCAAAATAGTGAACAGCATATGACACACAGAAACGTTAGAGAGGATCGAGAATAAATATTACAATTCATCTACTTCTACTTTATTTCGTGTAATTATCTACTTATTGTCAAAGTGCGGCATGGAGTTCTCGAAAACTCGGTAAGTGACTCGGTAACTCGGTAAGTGTCTTAGCACTAGGTTCCGTCTGCTTACACTGATATATGCGGGATACAGCGTGAAAATACATTGTTTCTTAAAGTAGCTACTACTTGCGATGCTTTCTTAACAATGATATAATTTTACACAAAATCGCAAAATATATTGCCAAAAGATGCCAAATGATGCCAGCGATAAAGCAATCAAACACGTACGTACAGATATTATTTCCGATCGTTCACTCAATACCAACTTTCACCGAATAGTAGAACAATCCGCGGAATGTAGTCACGATGTCTGGCTAATAAGGTTGAGCTTATTTTATTATACAGTTTCATATTTTATTTAAATAAATCAGCTTCACGCTCTATCCCGCACACTGCAGGGTAGGCAGAGGGAACCTAGTGTTAAGACACTCCGTTCCCCACTTTCTGCCGAATTCTGGAGGCATTGCGTGTTGAGTGGCAGAATTCAACGCCGCGCTTAACCTCGACACCAGAGCGAAGAAATGGAAATATAAATTTAAGTAAATAATTCATCTCCTCGAGTGGAGATCGAACCCACAACCAGTCGGTTTTACAGTCACACCTCGTGCCGCTGTGCCACGACTGGCCTCAATATTTCATTTAACTTATTCTTATTACATCTTTATGTTCATATATTTTCCGATAAAGAACAAAAATAAAACGTCGCTTTCCAAAATCTAATCGCATAGCAGGTTAGAGGGAAGTGAGTGTTACGAAATTCCGTTCGTTACTTTCCGCCCAATTTTTGATGCATTGTGAGTGGCATGGCATTGATATGGAAACAATATAAAAATAATCATTCCCCTGAATAGGTATCGAACCCACAACGATTGTGTTCACAATGAAACGCGGTTCCACTGCGCCACAAAACAAATTATATATCCATGTTTTATTACAATTAAATGACTTATATCAAAAAAATATAAAATCAAACGTTTATTAATTTAAATACGTGTCATACATTTAAAAAAAACAGCTTACAAATATTCTGCCAAATAACGTATGAAAACTTTTAAGTGTTCTCGTTGAGTAAAGATTCTAGGTCACTTTATAAAAAAAAACTGTAAAATTCGTAATAACGTATCATCATCGTGCTTTGCAATTCAACTTTTGAAACCGTTCTTTTAAACCGGAATCTAGCTACTGTCGGAACCGAGTAACGTTTTAGTCAAAAATTTTAATAAAACAAATTAAAATTATGTTTTTACATCTAAATTTTCTTAAATTCAAATAATTTAAATATGTCGTCGAATGTAGATATACCAAATATGCACACGATTTGTTATTCCATTGTCATTACAAGCTGATAGAGATATAGTGGTAGAGGATACACATCCTTTTATTGTCCACGTTTCCTTAACTGATACTTCTTCTACTATACTATCCTCATTTAAAATCAGCCTTAAGTATATGGTAAATCGTGATTTGAATTTAAATAAAGATATTAAATATCAAATCAAATCAGCTTCACGCTGTATTCCGCACACAACATGGTAGGCAGAGATAACATAGTGTTAAGACACTCCATTCCCCACTTTCCGCCTAGTTCTGGAGGCATTGTGTGTTGAATGGCGGAACTCAACGCTGCGCTTTGCCTGGACACCAGAACGAAGAAATGAAAATATAAATGTAAATAAATATTTATTTTCCTCGAGTGGGTATCGAACCCACAACCAGTCGATTTTACTGTCACACTTTGTGCCCCTGCGCCACGACTGGCCTCATATTAAATATTTAATTCATAGCCACGAAATTGTGAACACTAACATTGTATAAGTCTTTTTAATTATTTCTAATATCATATCATCGACTATCTAATATGATATAATCAAGACGCAGCGGCACGGCATCTTACTGTAGCGCGAAGGTTATGGGTTCCATTTATACTCAAAGGAGGCAATTATTTTCATTTCCTCGCTTATGTAAGAAGATTTATCTTCTCCGACGTTGACTTCTACTACCCAACGAGTAAAATATCAAAAATTGTGCGGATACTTAGGAACATAGTCTTAAAAGAAGGTTTCCTCAATCTTCAGATACAGTGTAAAACTTAAAAAAAATAAAAAATATATTAAGTAGAGCTTTTATAAACAATATAATACACTGTCCTATAGCTTGAGCACATTTGCATAACATAAATGATTCAAGTAAAGAGTTCCCAAGACATAATCGTTGATCAGAAACCAGTTTGCTATATAGATGCATGGAGACCAATAATCATGAGTACATTAAAGCACGCCTACCGAGGACCCGAATTAATGATCAATTTGATTTGAATGTGTCGCATATTAGTATTTTGCTTAGAAATACTGTTGTATTTTTAATTTGATGATTGTTTTTTGTGGAAAAATTTAAAGTATGATTTTGGCGTACAAAATATTACAATTGCTTAGGTATCTTTACGCAGCCAACGGATAATGTGGGAAAGTATAACTAAAATACAGGTATTTTTTTTATAAATTATTCGTTCATTTTAACTTTCTTAATAAAGGTAAAAAAAAAGAAATTGGTCAAACTTGATTAAATAATATATACTTGTTTACTGAAACTTTTACCTCAAGAATTAAGTAGGTACTTAATTCATTTTAAATATACTTTACTCTTTGCGATTGCCAATATTTTATCGTTTTTAGGTTTCCGTACTTTTTTTTAAAAAAAGGAATCGAGTATTTCGACATTATAAAAAGTAATCAAAATTAATAGGGTACTTCTGGTTGAAATAGAATTATAAAATTTGGCACCCTAGCATCAACATGTAGTCAGTTCAGGAAATAAACATTTGTGGTTAAATCCCAAAAAATTATAGTCTTAAAAGGAGGGCAAAATTTAGTATGAAAGCCGCTCGTTTAAATGAGGTATCAGATGAAAGAGCTCTGGCTAAGCTAAGCTTGAATTTTAGAAAAAGCTCGAGTTTTTTTCATTACTATTGTTATACAGTCATTAATTTCTAAATTAAGTTTCGAGGCTGCCGTGGTGCATCGGCACTCTGACTATAAATGCAATGGTTGTGAGTTCGTTCGGAATGAAGTAATTTAATTGGCTAGCCCTGGTAACAAGACAAATGCGGCGTTGAGTTTCCCCACTCAACACGTAGTGTCTCAAAAATTGAGCGGTAAGTGGCATACAGAGTGTCATAACACTGGTCTCGCTCTGCCTACTCTGCGATATGTGGGCTTTTTGCGTGAAGATAAAATAAAAAAAAATATTAAGTATACATCTTTTAAACTTAGCAACTTTAACCTATGACTATGACGTGTTGAAACTTGAAATAAAGCCATAGGTACTAACAAGTTGCGAGCTAATCTGACATATTCAACGCGTTACACCCATTGTATTCAAATGAGAACTATTATTTGGACCACATGTCATGGTTGCATAAGCTATGGTAACTTGAGATTACAAGTGAAAAATATTTAATAATAAACGCGATGAGAATTACAAAAAAATAAATAATTATAAAATATACTTATATTTTTTTACAGTTTATAACGGAACTAATTAAACCAAAGAATTACTAAATACATTAAACCAAATTAAAAAAAAAAACATTAAAAGGCAAAAAAAAACAGTTATCGATTTGTTTTTAAATTAAAGAGAAAGCGCAGATAAAATAAACTTCAGTATTTTTTGCCGCCATATTGTTTTGTTCCGTTAACGAAAGAGGCGGTTTGAAAATGAAACTTAATTGTTTTCGTGGGATAGTTCATTAAGTATCAGGTAATTAAATGGCAAGTGATTTATGAGATAAAGCAGATGGTGGAAAGTGATTGTTCACGTCTCGTAGAAATTTAAACATGCAAACCTAATTTTGTTGGAAAACATCGTCAAAGTTAATTTGCAACATTTGTATACAGGAAGTTTTCACAGGTTTAACCAATTAATTTTATATACTAACAACAAAAATACATTTTATATCTAATAACATAAATTATATAGTAGATTTAATTCAAATAGCTATGAAAAATGTTTGTTTTTAAGACGTAATTTTTATCTATAAGGCTTATTTTAAAATGTGTATTTGAAAGGCTCAAGGTGTATTTGGTTTTACAATCCTGTAAAAATAGGCAGAAATTGAAGAATTTGCTCTTGCTATGTACATAATGTTTATTACATACATATATCTATGTAAGTAATTGGGAAATCTATTATTAAATTGACACTGCAGACTATTCATTGTTTCAGGACTACTTAACTTACATTCTGAATATACTATAGTATAGGTACATTAAATCATATTATCAAGCAATTTAAAAGTTAATCATATTTTTTTAATGATAGTACATTATTATTACCAATTTATCTCTTGTATTACATAACCAACCTTCCTTCCAATATTTGTCAGCGTCCATCATTCGGCGGGCATCTGACCGGTGGCGGTGGTCAGGTTATGAAATACAAGTTCATTGCCCTAGCCGAGCTAAATCAGCTGGAGCAAAAACTTGTAATTGTCATTCCTATAAGGCCACAGACTATTTATATCAGACATTAAATATATTTAAAGTTGTCAATTTAAATATAACTATATGTAAAAATGTATATCTCTTCGGTTGGATAAAGCAGGCTTATTTTGAATTCTCTTTCGGAGGATTCTTCTTTCCGCCATAAGTCGCAGAAATAAATACTGAGTGAATATAAATGTTTCAATTTAATTATAACCGAATCACCCCTAAGACGTCTAAGCTCACAAACTGGTTGCCAGATGTTTGAGATTTTTTTTTGTTTTATCTTAGGAAATAAATAAAGAAATAAGGCAAAAAGTTACAAAAGTTCAAGAGTAGCCTGTTCTAATCATATATACGAATACAAAAAGTTTATTATTATTGGCACGAATCGAGGGGAGAGCAGCTCAGTTGAAAATAACAAAAGCATAACCTACGAAGAGCACGTTGTTATAATCTTAATTAAAATCCTTTTGCGTGCACCATTTTCTCAGAATAATAATTATATTATATTACAAACATTAGTTTGATTACTTTATTTGTAGTTAGGTAGGTCTATAGGCCATATGAAAATATGGATAATAATTACAAACGAAGCCGCGAGCGGGTCGCTAGTAGCAATATAATAAAAAAATATAAAATTAAATTGTAAGCTTTTTTACTGGTAAATATAATAAAAACATTTTCCATATACCACTGATACGCATAGAATAATCTTCATAACTAAATTGAATTAAATGATTATTTTTGTTTTATGTGCATTTAAAAAAAATAGCTATTATAGGGAAGTAAAATTTAAATAAAATCTTTTAAACAAGAACATTTTCGTACGTGCCATCATCACAATTCATAAGTAAGCCGTTGCGTTGTAAGTATTTTATTTAATTGCTAATAATTGCAAAATTTAAACGTCCTTGGTTCTTGCTTACTTGTCTAGTTTTGTCTTTAGAAAGATATATTAAATGATGTATATAAAATTATAATGTGAATCAAAACTAACAATATTGTTTAGTGTTCCGTACCTCTTAAAGAAAATAGGAACCCTTATAAGATCACTTTGTTGTCTGTTTGTCTGTCTATCACGAGCCTTTATCTCAGTAACAGTTGAAGATATCGAGTTGAAAGTCAACCAACTACACAGGTCTACGGTCCCTATCAAGGTATTTGTCAGGTAATCCTGAAAAAATCGTATTTCTATATTTACTTAAAAAATATATATAACATGGCCGTTTATATCGCAAAAAACGTATTTCGACACTATAAAGGGAATCAATACTAATAGGGTACTTCCGGTTGACCTAGAATTATGAAATTTGGCAGCTAGCATCTAAGTGAGGCACTAGTTCAGGAAAAAACCTGAAAAAAATACATTTATGGTTAAGTCCTAAAAATAATAGCCTTATATATAGGTCAAAATTTTGTATTAAAGCCGCTAGTTCAAGTGAGGTACTATATTAAAGGGCTCTAGCGTAGCTCTAGCTACGCTAAGCTTTAATTTCAGAAAAAGCTCGACACCTTTAATTTTGGTACGGAACCCTCGGTGGGCAAGTCCGACTCACGCTTGTCCAGTTTTTTTAAGTCCAATAAAATTAACGCTATTATTATGATGTTACATTGGACTGCTCACGATGGTTGTAGGTTCGATCCATATTAGAGGTAATATTTACGTTTAAAACATTCGTTTCGTCGAAAAACGTTCGTTTTCTGTAAGATAAGTAAAATGTTTCTATAATAATTGCTGCTCATTATAGAGTAGAGTCTAAACACTAGATTCTTTTGCACTTACTCGACATAAGAGCAGAAGATAGAAGAATTTTAACATTGTTAAATACAAATAAATTATCTGGCCATATACTCCGATATAAAGATCGCAATTTGCCTGTGTTATCTTTAGATATTGGATCTTATATAAAAAAAGAAAGTTTGAAATATTAATTGCTTTCTATAAAATGTTTTGATTCTGATATGATACATTGCGATAGCCTTTACGTCACTTATTCTATGAATTACTATCGAAAACTGTAGTTACTCAATGTAAGATAAATTTTATTTAATATAAAAATAAAAATCTTTACTATTAAAAAATTACTTAAAATATAAGTAATGAAATTGTAAACTATATTTAAAGTAAATGATTTGGTCAGTGTATTTTAGTTTCCTTGTGGACGTAAAGCAGATAATAATTAACCCTTAGAATAGGTAAATATCTTTTATATATCACTTTCGCCTTCCTATTAACGCGTTCTTTACCCTTACACATAATATAAGAAACGGTTGAATAGATTCTTTTAAGGCACAAAAACATTTTTGCCCAAACAAAAAATAAACTTACCAAACGTTACACATTCGTCCTTTTAAAATTCACACAAATTTTATTAATTACTTGCGGCACGCGAATTGTTTAAAGAAATCTAGTTTTCGATGTTATCCAAGAAATTGCAATTTCGTGGATTAAAATAAAAAAAAGTGTTACATGACCAACTCACCGAGCTGGTTTGGCGCTAAACGCTGTGCTAATAAAATTATGAAATCGCAAGTCATTAATCAATAACACCTAATCAAGCAAAACTTGTTATTAAATGGAAGGTTTATAAATAATCTATATGAAAATATTAGAATCTGGCTGGAAACATGTTTAAATAGCGATAAAACATAAATTTAAAATATAAAAACATATTCCAATGGCGGGATAAAGATGATCTGACCTATTGTATCTATGGATAGGGCTCCAGAGTGAAGACTTACCCAAAGAGACTGCTCAATTGGCTAAAAACAGATATAAATTTGTTACATTCAAAAATTTGCAGCTCAATTTAAACAAGTACTATCTTGCTTCTAAAATTGAAACAAATAAGTACAACGGTCGCGTCCGTCAGGAGTAAAGTACTCATACGATGACTTCAGTGCCACACACAACGACCATGATGTAAGTATTTACCTGCACAGTGGCAAAGTGCATAAATGAATCAACACGGGACTACCTGTCATTAGTCACCTGCCTATTAGCGGCACGACCACAGAAATCAATATTAGTTCCGCTAAACCTTTCACCCGTTGGTTCCAATGCACCCTACCGTTGACAGTCGTTGCTGGTTATATATTAGGTTCGCTTCCTTCGTTTCCTATTTTTCTATGTAATTAACTATAATAATAATGGTATCGAACTGTTTGGAATGTAATTGCTACAAAATTGTGTAATATTGATGTAAGTTTTTGCTTTGGAAAAAGATAATTGGAACCCTTAAGTGTAATGACAGATGTTTGGAAACTGGAAACGATGGTTGATCTTATATAAATATTTCTTTATTTTATATACTTTTATACATATGAACATTTTATAATGTACTGGATTACTGATGATGATGACTCTCGCTAATAGATATTATATAAATGTCATATACTATACATTAACAATAATGAAGACAGCCATAAAATTGAAACATAATGATGCTTTTAAGTTGTTGGCAATGTGTCTAAGTTGATTAAGCTTAGTTAGATAGTCTTTCTTTTTTGTTTACAGCAACTGTATGAATAAAAAAAATAAAAGCATTCTCTCGCTTTCCAGTATAACTAGCATAGGCAGTGGGAACTTAGTGCAACGGAGTGTCCGTTCACCATTTTCTGCCCATTTTTCGAGACTGAACTAAATTAAATATAATCACTGCCCCGAGTAGGCAAAGAACACACAACGATCGCACTTACAGTCAGACGCTGTCTCACTGCACCACGACGGTATCAGGAGTAAAATAACTATGTGAGAAATGACTCTAAAATTATATTCTACTCATTAGTTTTTTTAGGTCATAGAACTAGCAAACCGTGATCGTTTGTTATTAAGACGAAAATTATGTAACCACGAACATTTGCTTTTTGAAATAATTTAAGTAGGTACCTATAACATGTTTGACATATACTTGTAAGATATTTTAAATATCGAGCAATTCTATTATCTATCATTATAAAGTACTTTAAAAAAATAAATCAGCTTCACACTGTATCCCGCACACCGCAGGATAGGCAGAAGGAACTTAGTGTTAAGACACTCCGTTCCCGGCGGAACTCAATTCCGCCCTTTGTCTCGACACCAGAGCGAAGAAACAAAAATAAATTTAACCTCGAGTAGGGATCGAACCCACAACCGTCGCGTTAAAGTCACGCCCCTGGGCCACGACGGCCTCTAAAGTACTTTACACTAATTATATCAATACTTCTGATAATTATAAAGAATACTGATAATATACTTCATTTTATTAGAAGTATTTATATAATGTAATCTTGAGTGATACTTACTAAATATAAATTATGTAGATTAGTATTTAACAGTTAAATAAAAAAGACCCTCTACCACTACTACCTATATTTAGAAATGTAGTACGAAAAAATTTTTGTACTCATTTTCATACTAATATATTACTGTTAAATATTTATTTAAAAAAACGTATAAAAAATTGAACGTAGCGAAATCGATTTTTCTATACCTTTTTAAATAAATATTTTTCTTACCTAAATGTGGAATGACACTTTAAAAATGTCAAAAACACTGAAAATTATTTTTTACAATACAAAAAAAGCGAATTATCCATATTAATAAGATTCGTTGCTAGTCTGAAGTCTGCGGTTTGTAAGTCATTTGCGACGCTTAACTTGACTTTCCTCATCACTCATTAGTTGCCAATTACTAGAAAATATATGGAAATTCTAACACAAGTAATGAAATATTATGTCTTTCTAATATATTTTAAATTAGCACAAAATTATACTTTACTCATTTACACAGTATCAAAGAAATGCAATCTATTTCTATAGTTATCTTACTATTGTATAAAAAAAAGTTTGTACAGAATCTTTTAGGAAATATCTGTTGAAATTGAGTATATACATATATCTTATATGAGGAAGCACTGCCGTGGATACTTTGGATATAAATTATAATACAAAAAAATGTAATGTAATCGTAGTCCTTTAAGTAGTTTTTTATCATAATAGCGAAGAAAAGAAGAGTCGAAGTCGAAGTTCCTAGTATTAATACGATTTCTCTATTCTTTAATTATTTTTAACATTTTATACGTATTTACGGAATTATAAGCAAATTTTCTAAAGGATAAATCGTAAAATAAATAATCTAAGCATTGCGTGAATGTGAATATTAGTAAATTAGAAAATTTTTAATCCACATTCTCATAACGTATCCCATTTTATATGCAACAAAATCCTACCACTTAAATAATCTACCTATTTTTTTATCTTCTTAAAGGGTATACAATAAAGTATTATTATTATTATTAATGAACACGTAGATGTATACAAAACTTCATAAAAAAAAAATAATTAAAAAAAATAAGTATTCAAGTCAAATAATTTATGGTATTTGAACTCAGCACCACAATATTCACTCATATACATATATCACAACGACGGAGTCGACAACTCGAGAATTCTACAATAAATGAAAAAAATACAATTCCAACGTGCTCTACTAAACGAGATTCAAAATTAAGTAGAGCAAAAACGTAGTTAGCAATTAATATGGAGGAAATACAGACTATTGCGTATATGCGATTTCTAAAGCAAAAACACCGAACCGAATATGACACGCGGTACCGATTGGCCTGTAGTATACAAAGAAGCAAGTGCAATGATCTTGCCGTACAAACCATCAGTTTTTGTGGCCCGTCACGAACTAGTCTTCAATGGCGACAAAGTAGTTTCAAACTGGAAGTAGAAGCTGTTGAATTGTTTTATCGAGACTCATTTGATATTATTTAATAGAACGTATGAATGATATAATAAAGATATGGTGATATTATATCAAGAAAAAAAAATAAGAAAAATATTCCCTATATTTAATCAACTTATTGATGCTTATTGATGATGGTTACGGTTTTGTATCCTACAATAAAATAATGAGAGGAGCAGAGGATAAAATAATGATTATTACTTTAAATTATTTGACTTAAAATTCAATAATAATTAAATTAATATGTTTGCCTCGAGCAAATAGTATTAAAGCCTATCCGTATACATAACTGGAGATGGAGACGGATGCCAGTCAACAACTAAACAAACGAGCTCGGTAACGGCACTCATTACTTCAATGGCAATACACAGACAGCATCTTGTTTAACTGTTACGCTATATATATAAGGTTTTTTTTATGCAAGTTAACTGTGAGGCCAGTCGAGACGCAGGGGCACAAGCGGGTTGTGGGTTCCATTCCCTTATCTACCCGATTTAATTTCATGGCGTTGAGTTGCGCCACTCAACACGCAATGCCTCCAGAATTCAGCGGAAATTGAGGAACGGAAGCGTCGTAATGAGTGTCATAACACTATAAAAATGTGACTGTAATAAATAACTCCTTAAGGAAATTAAGGAGAATAATATATTTAAGTTCTTAAAAATTTTTAAAATTCATGCGAATTTAAATTATTATTTTATTTCTAAATCCATTATTGACTGATGTAGAGTCAGGACACCTAATGACTAACGCCTCTATTATAATTAAAGGAGGTCCATGTCATGTACATACATGTATACAAAACGATGACACAATATTGCATAATTAAACTAAATTTTAAAAAATCTGAATGTAATATACATTTTGTGATAAAATAATATAAATCCCGCACATAGCTGAGTAGGCAGAGGAACCTTGGAAACTCCATTGAGATATTACCGTTACCCAACTTCTGCCGAATTCTTTAATCATTGACTGTTTAGTGGCTAAACTCAACGCCGCGGTTTTGCCTCTTTGCAACGTAATTGAAATATTAAATAATTTATTCCTTTTATAAAAATAGAAATATTAAATATTTTATTCCGTATGACTGTAAATGCGACGGTTATGGAAAAGAACCCATAACCGTCGCGTACATGTCACACGCTTGTGCCTCTGCGCCACGACGGCCTCTACCCGAATTGCATATTGAGAGGTGAGACTTCACAAAGGTCTTGCCAAAGCGAGTAAATTAAAATAGTCCCCCCGAGTCCAACTCACGACTGTCACGCTGACAGACGTTGTAGCACTACGCCGCTATAGCCAGCGACACAAAAACATATTATTATAAACAACCCATTTAGTATTTATAAACGTTTACAAACACAATCGCACACATGGAAATATCAACTATATATCAAAGCACCGTCCGAACAATCACTCGGAACCCATTCTTAGGCTATTGAATGCAAATAGACAATAGTATTATAAAAACACAATCCAATGTTCCCTTTCGATGATTATAACGAGGTATTTAAGATGAACGGATTCGACCTCAATGTCGTACTCCCACGTTTGTTGCGACTCGACGGGACTAAAAACTGTGCCTAATTGTATGATATGACATATAGGGTGTTTACAATAGATTTATTGTTATATACGTGAAAAAATATGTACTGTAAGCTCTGCATGTATACATAATGTATCTATAATAAAATAAAAACATTATGTAGTGATTGATATATTTAGTTTCGTTGTGTTTAAAGTTAGGCTAAGTTACTACTAGATTTATAAGGCACTAAATTTATTAATTATTTTTTAACTTATACGTTATCATAAACAATAATACAAATCATTGACATTGCTATAACTAAGCACTTTTTTATAATTACTAAAGTTGTAGAGGCCAGTCATGACGCAGTGTGACTGTAAAACTGATTGGTTGTGGATTCGATCCCCACTCGAGGAGATGAAATATTTAC
The DNA here is from genome assembly GCA_021202915.1 of Heliconius himera. Lineage (NCBI taxonomy): Eukaryota > Metazoa > Arthropoda > Insecta > Lepidoptera > Nymphalidae > Heliconius > Heliconius himera. The sequence goes on along the minus strand of JAJHJA010000473.1, from coordinate 115,558 downwards.
TTAAATTTATATTTCCATTTGTTCGCTCTGGTGTCGAGGTAAAGCGCGGCGTTCAGTTCTGCCACTCAACACGCAATGCCTCCAAAATTTGGCAGAAAGTGGGGAACGGAGTGTCTTAACACTAGGTTCCCTCTGCCTACCCCGCTGTATGGATACAGCGTGAAGCTAATTTACTAAAGTTGTAAAAACATTACAAACAGTAAATTTCTCCTGATAACCAACCATCGCTACGTTGCAACCTTCGATCGTTGCGTACGCCGCATTATGACTTTAGACAAACAGTAACAACCATTCCACTGCCTATCACGTTATCTGCATCCTTATCACAGTTTCCATAGATAAAAAAAATCTTGCAACGATACAACATTAACGTTAACTGCATACCATTATCTAAATTAATGCGTATAATAATATTTCTTGCATGATTTAACAAAAAAGGAGTTTAATTTCGTCGAGTATTCGGCCATCTCCTGTCATTAATCAACGCCAAATTTGAAAATGTGGCCTACTATTTTTCATACTTTCACTATTAATTAATTTAGTATAATAACAATTTTACTTTTACTGATTTTAATTTAATAGAGATAATACACAAATAGAAAAAAATAATTAAAAAAAAATCTTCAAAATTCAATTTGAATGTCTATAATTTCACAATTGTTTTACTGTAGTCATGATATGTGTTAATAAGGTATTATGTTTTATTTAATTATGTATTAATTAATATTAATAGAACATTTGGTACATTACATAAAGTTGCAATAAAAAATGACTTTGAACATCTATATATATAAAAGGACTTGTGCTGACTGACTGAGGTAAGACGCACGCAGAGTCGTAACCGCTGATGGTAGAAACGTGAAATTTGGGCAGATGTTTATTTTCATATTCTGGACATCCACTAAGAAGGGAATTTGAAAAATATTAACCCTAAAGGGACGAAATAGGGGTTGAAAGTTTGTATGGAAAAAATTTTGAATCTGCACCGACTTTTATAAAATTTAAAATTCAGATTCTTAAAAATATTTAATTGAACACGTGTTTCATTGTTTTTAAGAATTCACCCTCTAAGGGTTCAAATAAGGGGTTGAAAGTTCATATGGAAAAATCTTTAAATTGCCACCGATTTTTATAAAAAAATAAATTTAGACTGTTAAAAATATTTCATTGAACACGTGTTTCGTGGTTTTTTTTGGATTCCCTCCTAATAAGCGGGCGAAGCCGCGCGCGCCCTCTGGTTTTATATAAAAAATTATAAAGAAAATATATAGATACACAATCTGAGTTTAATAAACATAGCTAATGATAACATAATTTAAATAATCAAAATCAGCTTCATACTGTATCCCGCACGCAGCAGGGTAGACAGAGGGAACCTAGTGTTAAGACACTCCGTTCCCCATAATACATAATCTAAATGCGTTTTCTTATTAGAAAACAATCTTATTTATAACTTTATAAGCAAGCATTTAGTGTGTAAAACGCCTAACTCATCTCTAAAAGCCATACCGCCAACATTTACAAGTGTAAGCTTCAGACACGTAGAAAGTTTACGATCCACCAGACAAAATGAATGACGGTTATTTATTATAGTGGACCTGCATGACGACCGCCGACTATAATATAATACGGCTCTTATGATGAGAGCTTAAGATGAAAAATTACAGAATACAATATGAGATGATTATTCGAAATTGTGTATTTGTTTCACGGTTGTTTTGAAATATCGTATGTTATTACATATGAAGGAAGAATATAGACTTTAATTGAACATATATATACTATACAGAAACAAATGCAATAATATATAAAAATATTTCCATGCGAAAAAAGTCACATTCAACACAAAAGGTAATAAAATTTATTTCTTATATCTAATTATTATCTTATTAAGATCTCTAAATAGTTAAACTTCATTGTGGCATAATTTGGATATTCTAGAGACAAAGCCATTACGTTCAGTCAGACAGAGGAACTACTGATTTGAATTCAAAAAATCTTTGTATTGGATAGTCATTTTATTGGGGAAGGAACACACTGTACCTAAGATGTAATAAAGAATAAAGATAGATAATTTAAGTTCCATAAAAACTTTTTTATTTCCTCAAACTCTTTATTACAGAATAGTTCATTTAAATTACCTGAGTAACGCAAAGAAATAAATTAAATACGCTAACATCTTGAAGGATCGTGCTAATGGTTCCTCGAAGAAAGGCTGAACTTAATGAGCCATTATTTACAAACTCATTTCCTTTTCAAGTAAAGCATTATATAGATGATGCACTTTACTTTCACATTCTATGTATTTAAATTTTCTTTATAGAATAATTTAAACTATGTATATTAATAGATATACAACCACACCAACCTTCCTTTACTTTCGTTTATTAGATAGTGGTTAAAGTGAAAAACTGTACCTATTTATTTATTTAGAATCGTCAACAGAAGAAACATTACAACATGGTATTGGTAGGTAGGTTCGGATCTCGTTTATAGACTAAATGTTTTTCCAATTAAAGACAGCATGTACTAAAAAAAAGTGGTATAAGTAGCATTAAGATTAACGTATTATAATAAAATGAAATTGATTATAGTAATAAAAAAAGTCAAACAATAAAAAGTAGAGTTTTAGAAAAATGTAAAAAAAAAATGTCAGTTAATTAAATGTCTTGGAGAAATGTCTCGATGAATTGTCTAGATATTATGTCTTGTCATAATGTCTTGATTAAAAAAAAACATTATTTCATTATTGATAATAATTGTTAATTATTAAATAACGAACACGAAGTACATAAATTTAATAGATAATACTATTCTATTAAGATACAGAAACAAAAAACGCTGTTTCCGTGAGCTTCATAATCTTAAATGCAGAGTGCTTGTAAAATCGGAGCACGTTCCGAATGACACTTAACCGGTTTTAACCGTTTTTTTTTAAATCGACAATTCATTGACTCTTTAACTCAACTATATTTTTAGTATAATAATAACATTATAAATATACTCGTAGTATTGAATAATATAATAAATAATAAAAATATATATATTTTGTAATTGATTCTATTATTACAATTTAAAAAAATATACGAAATTATATTACGTGTTATTGACCTAGAAATAAGAGCCAAATGAATATCCATTTAGAACTTTAGCTATCGAAATGTTGTACCTACGTATAATAATAATTATGACTACTTTAAATTTTAAATATCAGAAATATTTAGCAAAAGTATATAGATTAAAATAAAAAAGTTTTCTTTTTTACATTTATGTTAAAAAAATTATTTTTACTTCGTGTTTTTTTATCTGTACCATACTTATCGATAGCATCTCTACATTACAGTTAAAAGGTTCGCTTGTCAAATATAAAATTTGCCTTAAATATTCATGATTGGAAATTATGATTATTTGATTTGTTTGAGTAAAAATAGTATTTAGCTAGAAGCGAAGTGGTATAAAATCGACAAACTCAACGACATTCGTTTAAATATTGACCTGCAACTCGTTTGACTGGTGGATCTAAAGTGTGCCAATGGGATCACCAAATTGGTGAACAAATTCCACTTTCTCCACTAATGAAAGATAAACATAAACAATAAAACAAGTACTTACAGTAATAGAAAGTAAATCCGAAATAATCACAAATAATGAGCGTTAGATCACGACTCAACGGTCACTACACCACAGTTAATAAAACTAATTAAAAAACACAAAAAAAGTACGAATGTATGTAAATTAAAAAATAAGAACACTAAGTCACAGATTATACTCTAATTATATTAAATATCGCATCTGGCACAAGTTTTACGCGGGAAGTAATATGTCAGTTAGAATTAAAGATAGCTTCGCGCGTGCGCTCTCTGCGACTACCGCGGTCGCTCTGATAGTCTGTAGTCTCATGTATTGTTCAACGGCCTGGGAGTTGAGGCTATACGAACAAGTTAGTAGCTGAAAGCCGATGAAATTACTTGGAAATACAAAGAAATGTGTGTTATTATTGAACTTATGCTGTTATGTAAAAGGTAGTCACTCTTGATAGAGTGAATTAACTAAAAATAATTAATAAGAAATTTAAAAAAAATGATATTTTTAAAAAGATGTTACATTTTGTCCATTAAAAATGTGAATATAGATATTAAATCCATGTAATAATCTACTCTTATCTACTAATAGAGTCCCTTCATATTGGAGTACATTGGAATCATATTCATATATTAAAACAGAATTCAATATTTTATTTAAAAAATAGTAACAATATTCTGATATGTTCCTTCACTAGTACATAAACACATGCTGATAATGTGGTTAGGGAATAAACCACGGTCGGTTGCAACAAACAATACATAATACCTACCTTAATATCCTAATGTGACCAGACGTCCCGTTTTGAACGAGACTGTCCCGTTATATTCTCGTATGTCCCAGCGTCCCCAAAGATGACACCGGGACGTAAATATGACCCGTTTATCGGAATGGTAAGTTTTGGTCGGCCGAAACATGTTTCGCTGCGTCGATTTTCGCGATACGCCATTTTTATAAAATAACCGGATGGAATGATGCATTAAAAATTAAAGCATCTAACAAAAAAACTAAATAAACATGAAAAAGTCAAATATAACTTTTTAATACAATAGTAAAAACTAATGAAAATAGCAAATTTAATAAAAAAAGACGCTGTCCCGTTTTGTGCTGAAAAAAAAATGGTCACGTTGATTATGCCTATATGTATAATGTAGTGCGGATCATCGCTGATATTATAAAAATAAATTATAGCACATACTTAAATAAATTATGATTATTTTAATTCTAAATATGATTTATTTTAATTATATTATGTAATAAACTTTTCAATTTTGAACTGAAGATTTTATTTTACAGTATATTACACATATACTATCTCAAGTAAAATTTAAATTCATTATAAATACTATGTTTAAGTAATACAAGTTTAAGTTAATACAAGTGATGATGATATCTTTACATTTTTCTACACCAAATTCACCGACCTGCCGCAAAACGAGTAAAAAATCTCATAAACAAAACAGGTATAACCCTGAGAATATTATATGATGAATATTTTACGCATTATTTTTTATGAGATATTCTATTAAAATAAATCAAATAAGCTTCACGCTGTTTCCCGCAAACAGCAGGGTAGGCAGAGGGAACCTAGTGTTTCGACTTCTGGAGGCATTGCGTGTTGAGTGGCAAACCTTGACACCAAAGCGAAGAAATGAAAATATATGTAAATAATACACTTAGTGCCCCTGCGCCACGACGGGCCTGAAAATAAATTAAAGTAATTTAAGAGTTCTCCTAGGTACAATAATTTTGCGTATATTATTTTGAATGGCTTTAGAGCCTTATATTAACCTGCTTGGAGCTATTGCTTACTTGTTTTCATTTGAAAGCAATAAAATAATTTATATGATTGAGGCTGGGTAGAAATACGATTTATAATTTAACGTTTTATTCTTTCCACAAATCATTAGATATATAAAACAAAGTGACACCTTTTTAGTGTTTTTAATATATATATGGGATATACTACTTCCCTTATTATTTAAATTCTTACGTTTCTTTTGAGATATATAATTTATATAACCCAAAATAATATAGGTTATATTATAAATTTACAGATTTTTTTAATGGAACACAACTGCACTATAACAACATAAAATGAATTTAAATAATATTGCTGATATTATTCTTATCACGCCCGCCGCGTCCAAGTACACTAACTATAAGCCAATCGCTCGAAATTCGATTTATATGTTTATAGCTAGCAGCTGTAATCGTAACCGCCTTTACATAACCATATTAGTAGCGACTTCTAAAAAATTTAAATAACAACAGAGATAGTTAGAAGTAATAAAATTACTAAAAAGGATATCTTTTGAACAAATTTATATTTTTTTGTCCAATTTGAAAGTGATTAATAGTTCTAAATTTAATCGAATAGCGTCCATTTTGTTGTTGTTATATAAATCGAATGACAATTCCTTGTAAATGAACTATTTAAAAACAATCATGTTTGGATTTTGTCCACGAAATAACAACAGTGTTTTGTATGAGTCATAATATGCACGTATAGTTATTGTGTTACTGTTGATAAATAATTAAAAAAAAATATGTTCAAAGCCAAAACATAGTTAAGATTTGTTTTCAATATTTTCAAATGAGTATTAAATTTTTTAAATTAGATTCTGTCATAGAAAATTAAAAATATAAGAAAATATATTATAATATACTTTTATTTGTCCTCGATAAAGATGTACAAAGTATCTTCACAACATACATTCTACCATTAGGCGTCCCTTTTTGTATGAGTCGAATGGGTATCGAACCTACAAAATTCAGTTTAACAGGCATACTTAACTATTAAAGTATGTGTATAAGTATTAAGTAAAGCAGACTAATTACGAATACAGCTCAGAAATACTAAAAAAAGTAAATGATTGGAATAGTTAGTTTTGTTTCAAACATAAACCAAAACGCGTAGCCTACGGCATTTTCATAATTATATTAACCACTGCACTGGGAACTTCTCTGGATGCCTATCAAGTAGTAACCCCGGGGCGGATTCCCACGATTCACAAATTCTTTTTGCCTTAAATTATTATCATTATGAACTACTTAATTTTGAATGATGATACTACTTGATTTTTTAAATAAATTTAATTTTTAATATTTTCATTTCTTCGCGGCGTTGAGTTGCGCCGCAAACAACGCCTCCAGTATTCGACGGAAAAACGAAGAATGAAGTGTTCCTCTGCCTACCCCGCTGTGCGGGTACAGTGTGAAGCTAAAAAATAAAAAAAGACAGGAAAACTAAGTAGTGTAGTGTACATAATGTACGTAAGTATATATTTAAATATATCCAAGGGCGTAGAATTTTGGGGGGATGGTTCCTATGTATATTATGCACTTGCATCATATTGTTACATTATTTAAAGAAAAACCTAGTTTTTAACTTAACGAATTTACGATAAACATGTCTTTCTATCACTATTTGAAGACATTTCAAGAATCACTTTAATAAATTATTAATATTATCAGTTCTCTTATAATGAAATCCCTAAAATGTGATAAAACGAACCGTCATATAAATTTTTTAATGCAGTTGACATTTGATATCAAAATAAAGAGCTATATAAAATTTGTATTAAAGAAACCGTTAAGAAAACGTATAATCATATTTAAGGCTTTGTAGTGATTTCCCTGAATGGGAAGCCCTGGGGAGTTCGGTTACGGTGTTGTATTTCATATTGAACCGGTGCATGGAATGTAAGCTCGTGTTGTGTTATATGACAAACAGCTTATTTCTTTTGTACTTGTTAGCAGAGGCGGCTGTGCTTCTTTACTGATAATTTATAGCCATAACAGTCAATTTGTTATTCATTTAATTATCATATATATTATTACCCACTAGAGAATATATGTAGCCCTCACACGATTCAAAATTTTATGTCTCGTTTATTATTTCGACTTTCTGAACTTAACAGCGGCTATATTTAAACCAGGGATTCCCAAACTTTTCTTGATCAAGGACCACTTTTATATCATTCTTGGTAGCAGGGACCACTATGCATGTAGGTATTAATATTCTTAGATAACTTGCCAAAAATTTTCATCAAATTTGTAAAAATTCAAAAAATGGCCTCTCAATCCTCATGCGGCGGTACGTTTCCAATGTTGCAGGGGGCTAAGAATGGGGCGGGGTCACCTAATGTCTTCACTTCACTTCGACAGCAGCGACACGTATCGAAAGAGAACTGTAGTCCATATCATACGACTAGTCTATATTTAGGAAACTTTCTCTACTTTTTTTCTTATTAATATTTTGTTAAAACCCTTCGTTAATAAGGTTTAACTTATTTGACAGAACTTTTTAAATCAAATCAGCTTCACGCGGCAGAGGGAACCTAGTGTTAAGACATTCCGTTCTCCATTTTCTGCCGAATTCTGGAGGCATTGCGTGTTGAGTGGCAGAACTCAACGCCGCGCTTGTCCTCGACACCAGAGCAAAGAAATGGAAATATAAATTTAAGTAAATATGTCATCTCCTCAAGTGGGGATCGAACCCACAACCAGTCGGTTTTACAGTCACACTTTGTACCCCTGCGCCACGACTGGCCTCTATACATATAACTTTTTATATTATATTATATGTACTCAGTAACGTGATTTAATTACTTAAATTTAATGAATATATGTTGTTTAATAAACCAAATATAATCGAATAAAGTTTACACACTACACCTAAGCTTCAATATCAGTATGCAAGCCTGAATCAACGTTTACCTATGAACATTAGTACTTCTAAGAACTCGTAACAGGTTCGGCTCGTTTGTGGAAATATATATGGTGTTGAATAGAATATGAATTACATTTAACGTGTACTTTGACTTCAATTTATTACTTTGTAAGCTTTTTATGTTTTAATAATATGTACATACAGGTATAATTATATTATGAAAATATTTTATATAATTTATTTTTTAGGCCGTCGTGGCCCAGGGGCACAAATGTGTGACTGTATGCGCAACGGTTGTGGATTCGATCCCATTATGAAATATTTAATATTTTTATTTCCTTGGTCTGGTAACGAGTTATATTCGATATACATCGATGCATCAAATTCGCTCAAAGTTTATAGTACGATGTATCGAAACGATCCGAAACGAACGATGTATCGATGTATTTACATAAAACATCGAATCAAAGATAACCAGCTAATGATTGCTTCTATTATTGTTTCAGTAGCTCTAATTTAAAACAATTAGGAAAGTATAAAATTAAACATAAATCTTTTTTCTTTTTTTTTTGTTGCTGGCGCTAGTTGGTAATTTCTGACAGTGTCAGAAATTGAAATTGGCAAAACTAAGCCAGAGAAAATTTTAAAAAAAGTTCGTTTGTTTTGTCTCGACTCTCTGTAAGCTTTGAATAAAAATATTAAACTACATTTATTATTACTCGTGACGTGAATTTACATCTTTTTTCAACACAAAATAGAATTGGATTTATATACAGGCTGGAAGCGTCTGCGCTCCTTTTACCGGAACAGCATATAGAATAGAAATTAATCGAGATACCTTGACCAGTATAGATGTAGATTTTTTTTTCATTTCACGATATTTATCTATACCGTATTGTGGCTACTTGTGACGTAGTTACGAATAGATACCAATAACGTAAACACTTCCTACTACAAAATTACAACTAAGCGTTGCCGACCTGCCGCTTTTCATTCTCAAAAGACAAATACTAGAACGAGAAAGGGATATATCTCTTTCTTTTTACGCAATTCAACATCGCCGCCATTACCTATACCTCGATTCCGTGAATGACTCCCAATCCTATCCCACGGCACGTCGACGGGGCCCAACGGTTTTTTTTTTTTTCGAACTTGAGGTTAATGCTGTTAGCCCTATTGGCCTTTACAGCGACACCGGGTGGGTAGGGAAGAGGGTACTCTGTCCCAGAAGAAATGCAAGCAAAAAAGCAATGGTCGTACTTTTTCTTCAGGGGCGAGCTACTCTCGCGCTCCCCGCCCAGAGACGCTGTCAAGACCAGTCCAGGTCAACAGCAATAAAGCCAATTTGAAAAAAAAATCCGGGAATCAGGCGTGTGCGGCATTATCGCTTTGATAGGTTTGTGTCTGTGTGGCGTGTGCTTGACAAATGGCGCTGTATTTTACAACGATAATTTTATTATTTTGTTTGAAAGAATTACTTTTTCATTATTGGGATTTTTTTAAAAATTGTATTAGGCGTTTATAGAGTAGTTAAAACTGTGATTTCATTTAAAGTTGTGCTGACAAAAACACTCTGTATACTGTACTCATTAGAGTAAAATTTCTGGATTCCATTGCTGTTGCAGGAGTAATAGATAATAAAAAATTGTGCTTTGTTTGTTTATATGGAGTGTAAGGGAATCTACAGCTGCATTGTAAGAAGAAGTATTCGATTCTGAGAAAACATCGATGTTTCTAACCGATGCATCGGAAAGTATCGATCCACATTCACGATGTATTGCGTCGAAAAAAACATCGATGTATTTTTTAAGTAGACACCCCTAGTCACGAGGTATTGCGCGGCGTTAAGCTCCGCCAATGAACGCGGAATGCTTCAAGAATTCTGAATCAAAAAGCTATAAAAAATTATATGTATATACGTATATAGATGTTACTGATGACCGAACCAAGAACTTAGTGTGAGTTACATATTTACAAATAAGTACTCACATAAATTAAGATTTGATTGTCCTTTACTTTTTAAATTCCATTTCCATACGCTTAGTATATACTCAATGAGTAATTAGTTAAAATAGTAATTCGTTAAAACAACGATAAAAACACGATGGCTTTCATTATTTTAATTTTAACTTTTCTTTTCTTATTATATTATAATACTTATTAAAAGACAGAGTGGCAGTTTAGTTACGTAATTATCGTGCTGATAAGAAATATCTTTAATTATTATATGACTATAAAACTAACCTGTTCGTTCGACGCCGTTCGCGCCGCCTCCCTCTTGAGCTGTATAATCACCCGCTCCTTCGATTTGATTTCCTCCAGCTAAAAAACAAGTATTAATAAAAAAGATTTCTTGTTATTTTTTTATGTGAAGATGAAGATGATGATGTTAATAATAAATACTAAACATTTGATATATTAGACTGTTAAATTCATTTTTATACAACAAGTGCTTTCCACCATCCATATCTATTAAATCAATATTTTCATTTTTACACAACAATTCTTTACTCCAATAAACTTAAATAACCAACGATACCATTATCGTTTTATATCATTTGATACTGTAATAAATTGTAAAACGCGGCAGGACCCTAGAAACAATATCCAAATCCAGTGTTTTTCTAGATTTATTAGTACATTATAATATTTATATATATTTTGAATATAACTCAAAACTAAACTTTTCATCAATCTTATATGAAAAATTAAAATGTAATATACAATCGCTCTTTTACGTGATGTTGCAGTAAAATTACATCAGGCGCTTCGTTTCTTTTTTACGAACTTGAGGTTAATGCTGTTATCCCAACTGGCAACACCGGGTGGGTATGGAAGAGACTACTCTGTTCCTAAAAAATTACAAGCACTAAGTAAGTGGCTGCTTGTGAGGATGGCGACGGCAGTGAGGGCGTTCCCTGCGGGACTCGAACCTCAGCTTGCGGCCGTCAAACTGATTGGAGGCGCTTTAGACTTATAATGTTTACTTTATAGTGTTATATTCTAAAAAGTAATCAATAGAGTTATTAATCTCAAGGATTATATTTATATTTACAAATAATTAGAAGAATCTACCTAGCTTACTATACATGAAATTAAAGAGCAAAAAACAACAGAAAGAAGGGTTAGAATCCCGCTACACGTAAATTTTTATGCGTTTTAAAAATATTTCTATATTCTTCTTGTTAAATAATGGTTTTAAATAAATTTAAAAAATAAAAATAAATACCAATTTATGGCACTGCGCGCGCGCATCCCTCCGCGCGGCGTGCTCTAGCGCGTTGTGTTTCGCCACCTGCGCGCGAAGCTCGGCCGCGCGGGCGCACTCCGCCGCCTGCGCTACCTGCAATCGTTATTACCTTATTAATTTACATATTTAATATAAATACTCATATAATACAGGTGACTTTTTAATATTTAATATCTATCTTATTTATGGCAACTCTTTAGTTATGATTACTTATTCACTGTTGCTCATAAAAGCTTAACCTATTTGGGTATATATTCTATTTGAATGTATTAATTAATTAAATGTATATCTTAATTCATTGATATTAAAATATACTTTCGTATATTCTAATTTTATTAAATCAAAATATGAAAAATATACAATTATAAGTACATACCATTATTATGTGATATTAGTACATACCATTACAGTAGTGACCAATTCTAGGTTCATAAATTTTATATGGCTTACGATACCTAATTCGTAGTATCGTAATTATAATCGATAACATACGAGTATTAGAGGCCAATCGTGGCGCAATGGCAGTTGGTGGGTTCGATTCCCACCCGAGGAAATGAAATATTTAATATTTGAATTTCTTCGCTCTGGTGTCGGAGCAAAGCGCGGCGTTGAGTTCCGCTATTCCACATACAATGCCTCCAGAATTTGGCAGAAAGTGGGGAGAGAGGTGTCTTAGCCCTAGGCTCCCTCTACCTACCTAGCTACATGCGGGATATAGTGTGTAGCTGAAATAAAATTTGAGTTATCAACTACTAGGTGTAACTACGACAGATGTTATTTCTGTAAATATGTTTTTATTTGCATTAATAACTTTCATTCTTACAGACAACCCCTATAAATAAATAGATTTAAAGAATTAAAAAAATATATAAATTTGATTGTATTACGTTCTGGTAATTTAAAAAAATAATCGAACCATTCATCATAATCATGTCTTGCTACCAATTTTTACAGCACGTAATAGTCAAATCGAGTGTCACTTCACTGTTTGTTAGGAAATGTTATTGACGCAATTAAGGAATGCTAATATTTCCTTTGCACGATAATTGACGGTTTGTAATCACTACATATCGCCGGTGATACACCACTAATGATGCCGTTCATACTCCATTGACCTTTAACTCTGCAGTATACCTTAGACCGTAATAGCCAACTACACGTGGCTCGAAATGTTTAAAGTAATTTTAGCTTTAAATGTTTTTAAACTGTGTTTATGTTTAAACGAATCAAGCCCTCTCTATACAGAAGTTTTTACCTACCATAACGAAACGTATTTAAGAGCCGATTTCGCTTTTCAAGTTGTAAATAAAATATTTAACGCGTTCGAGCAATGGTTTTTCACCATCACCTTCTGTGAGTTCACTTATTTTGAAAACAGGATCTTAAAATACACCGAAAACTACGGCCATGGATATCCCGTCATGCTCTTGAACGGTTGCCAAGATCCAAACGCTACTAAAGTGAAACCTAAACTGGATACACACGGAAACACAGCGTACCTAGTGACTTCTAAGAGTTTGACGATAGAAAGCAGCGAATATGCATTACAAGCATTAATAAGAACTGGGGTTTTCAAGCCAAGATCGTCAATAATCTTCGTGGTAAACACACCAGTTGATATGAACAGTTACTTTAACTATGACATGTTTAACCATTTTCAACTATTATGGAGTAAAAGTGTAACGAATTCAATAATCATTGTATGGACAGATAAATTGAGAATGTACTCATACAATCCATTTTACGGCAAAATTAAAGATGTAACTGATGTACGTGATATAGCTCACGTGCTAGCTAAACAACACGAAGATCTAAATGGACATGAAATACGATTGAGCGTATTTAGGAAAATATATATTTCCGATGAAACTGGACTAGTTTACTGCAATTCAAAACTGGCATCGACTGTAATGCTGTTATTAAATGCTACATGTAAGCCCTTGGCACCGAGAGACGGAAACACAGTGGGAGACTTGTTGCCTAACGGCACATCAACTGGGGTCACGGCGGATTTAATAGATGGTTATACTGACATGGAACTAAATTCCCGAATATTAAAAAACTCGTACTACGGCTATATAGATACGACGTATCCTCTTGTCCAAGATGAACTATGTTTCCTTATAAAAAAATCGATGAGCCAATCCACTTTCATGACTACCATAAAATTAATTTCAATTGACATGTTATTCGTATTTATTTTTATAGTAATAATTTTTATTGGAGTGAGCCTCGTAATTCGCAAAGTCGAAACGAGAATATGGGAAATCAAGGACAGACGATCACAATCCGAAACAGTTTTAGACCTAATAAAGTGTTTTATAAGACAAACGGTAGATGTAAAGTATCCTGGGCCACTTTTCAGAGCTATTGTACTATTAATTATGATATATTCTCTAATTATAGACTGTGCTATTGATGTAAGTTTTTATTAAACAAAATCGTAATATGTTTTTTTTTTATATTTTAAAACATCATATTTTTTAACATTTCTCTTTATAATATGGGACAAATAACTACCTTGTGATGATATCTTGTGATGCGGAAAATATATGCATTATTTTCTATTTCAGGGAATCATAACATCAGCCATAGCATATCCAAGATATAAAGAAGATATAAATACACTAGATGAATTATTAGCAACCAATTTAACTTTAGGAGTTCACAACCGCCATATAAGGATATACAAAAGAAGTATAAGCCCAGAACTTCTCGATAAAATTATGGAAAGAACCGAAATTTTCAACGATAAGAAAATTAAACAGGTAATAGAAGAAAGACAGTACCATTACGCAGTACTACTAAGGAAATCTGATGCACAATATATAAGTCGCAGGCCGTCTAATATGAAGAATGGGAGACCGCTTTATCACACGGTTGGGGATTGTCCTGTACCCTGTTCTGTGGTTTACGGTCTCCGTTATGGAAGTCCGTATTTACCAAGACTTAACTATTTGCTAAAGCATCTTAATCAAGGTGGCATTCTTCGTCATTGGACTGAATCTGATGAATATACGCTTTTACAAACAAAAAATAAAGTATCCTACGTGGAAAACAATAAGGAAAAGAAACCATTGGATATGAAAAATGTACGAGAAGTCATAATAGTATGGAGTTTCGGGCTTTTCATAAGCACTACAGTATTTATAATTGAATTAATAATCAATTTTCTTAATAAAGTACCTGTTATATAATGTCAGAATATTTTTTTGTTTTTGCCTGCTTAAAATATTTTTCGAGAATATTAATTTAGTAATTACTTAAAACAAAGTTCTTTATCGATCTATGTATACCTTGAGTTTCTCTTGAAGACCCTTATTAGCAGCTTTTAAAGACTGAATTTCTGTGGTCAACTTTTTGAGTTCCACCATTTTGTAATTACTTGGTGGTTCTTCAATTTTCTCTGGTTTTATCACAGATCGCAATTGTTTTTCTAATAAATCCTCTTTCTTTTTGCATTCAGTCTTTAGATTTCTAATTGTGCTTTCGTGTCGGGCTTTGAGCGCTCTGACTTCGCCCCGCTCGATGTAGAGCGATTTCTTCAAGTTAGCATTTTCAAGTCTTAATCGTTCGACGAGGCCTTTCAATTTGTTCAGGAAAGCTTCGTCGACCGTTCGCTTGTGATCTTCCATGGCAGCGGAGGATAGCTGGCTGGAGGTCGAAGTGTCAGTGGACGTCATGACGTCACCGACTCGTATAATTCGGGATGTCTCGATCGCCCGCGGTCTTTCGCCTTGTGTTGTTATCGATTTTTCGTTGTGGAATCTGAAAATTTAATAAAAATTCTTTAAGTTTTAATTTAGACTTACTTTTTACTAACACACTTGCAACTAAATAAGCTTTGTATACACAAATTAACTTGTCATTAAACTTTGGAATACAATATTTTAACATTATTTTTACACACTCTGAAGCACAAATTACTACTTATTTTTTATCTTAAGCTATTCGTATATCGAAAGTATAGTCAAAGTCGGCATCATATGCTCATTTGCCAAATAATTATAATAATTTGCTCAATTCCTAAATTTTATTCAAATATTCGCTAATTTTACACAGAGCGAAAACAATTAATATTGTTAAAAAACCTAAAAAAAACAGAAGATGAAGATGTTTCGATCCTTACATACATAAATACCCAGTTACGCCGATTGAAGTTTTTTAAATGCTACGTTATCTATCGATGCTATGTAAGCCATGGAAATTCTTAAAGATCTCCTTTTAAGGTAAATATTGTGGTTTCTGATGTGAGACAGATATGTATTTATTAAAATATTAATATAATTTATTACTTTCTCCAATAATATTTAAGTTTTAACTAAATAAACATACGCACCCTTCCGGAGTTTCCCGCACCCCACAATTACGAGTACAGTTCCCTAATGGATTGTTGACGGTCGTGCATATTTTGATATTTATAATAAATATTGACATTTTATCTATTGTTTTTTTTTTACTTACAGTCAAATCAAGTATAACATTCCCATATTTTAATTATTGAATTTCTTTAATTACCATTACAATGTATAACCGTAACCACACTTTACCTCAAGATATTAAAAGAGATATTTTATATATCTCCCAAATTGGATACGATCCTACAACAATCAACTCATTTCAGTCTTATGGAAGGCAAAATAGAAAAGAGTAGGTGCTAAGAATAGTTACACATCGACATATCGGCTAACTAATTCAAACGTTATAGTTCTACTTTTTCTCTGATATAAATAATTAGAGTCTTATATATACATTTGAAATTTCATTGAAATTTTAAACTAATTTACGCAAATCTAATAATATATAATCTAGTAATATATAATACATAAATAGACCTAGTCTATTATGGCCTAAGTTATACGAATGAGTTAGTCTCGCTTTCATACAGGGGCAAAGGACGCGCACAATTGTGCCAATTAGTGGAATTGAATCCGACCTGAATCATGCCGGTACAATGGCGACTTGCATCCAATGTACCGTGGCCAAGATAATAACAGCTTATCGGTTCTGCTTACGTATATTTGTATATATGAAGGTACATATTAGTTAGTGACTTGTTAGATATTTACTCATGTTAAAATCTTGATTTTGAAATTTTGAAAATGTATTTTATTTATTATATTCTATGAGTTGAGTCCTATAACTTCGTTTACGCGCTTTATAAAATGTAAAATTCCGTTGTGTTTAGTACCTTCTAGTCCTCCCCAAACAGTTCCCAAGAAACCTAAATTTCATCCCACTTTTATGTATTTAATTAGTATTGCAATTAAATTATAAGACAGAATCAGCGTGAAGCTGATTGCATATTATTTTTTATATTCTCGCTCTGGTAATGAGGCAAAACGCGGCGTGGAGGCCTGCCACTCAATACTCAATGTATACAGAATTCAGAAGACATTCAGACACAGCGTGAAGCTAAAAAAATACAATTACAAATTTAACTGCAAAAATTATACGTTGCACTTTGGGATTCAGCCATAGGTGACGAAAGAAATTTGTCATTTTATTTTTATGTGTACTGTTACATATGCGCTTTAAAATGAAAGTAAAAGTGATAGCGATATAAATTTCACAGTATTTCCCAATTACAATTAGCTGATACCTCATTATAGAATAGTTGATCTATGCATTTTTTAAGTCAGTCAGTCGTGAGTTTCGACATTAAATCATGCGTTAAAACATTCGTTGGTTATAGTTTTAGAATAATCAACTGTTAATTGCTGGTATAATAGCTGACAATATATCCATGACGGAGATAAGAATCAGAAAGAATGTTAACATTGCTAATTAGGTAAAAAACTGATTAGAACAGATTTGATTTTATTTAAGACACGCCATCAGATTTATTATTTTTATATCTTTTGGTTACTTTGCACTTATTGTTTAGGTCTTAGTATTTCGTGTATTAGGTTGGCAACATCTATTTAAAATTAATTTTGATACAATCCATTAGAGAAACATTGGATTTCTGATAGTGGGCCCTAACGCTTCACAATGTCTAAAAAATCAGCAAAAATATTTGCAATTATCGATATTTCAGATGCCTTTTGAGATAAAAGGTAAACTGTAAATAAATGAAATAGATATAATTGTATATAAAAACAATCTACCGCCTACGATAAATGTTAGAATACATATATAAGTTTTAATCCCGAAATATGCATGACTTTGCCATGTGAATCATGATGGTATATATGCATGCGGCGTACGAAACGATTATTAAATTTGGCGATGAGTGCTTCATAAGATAATCGCTATAAAAAGATGTTAAAAGAACATTCTCTGCACAATATATCATCATCTGGTCTCGCGCATATTTTTAATTTTTCTCTTAGTACTTGAATTCCTATTCATTTTATCCTGAATGAAGTAGCATATTACTTTAAGTTTTCAACATAGGGTAATTCTATTTATTCAAACACGTTACCTATTTGTTGGGAAGTAATGTATGTATTAGGTTTATAATTTTATACATTGCAGCGTTGACTCAACACGCAATGCCGCCAGAATTCGATTCGAAGGTTGGAAACGGAGATTTCTTAATAGGAATAGTGTGTCTTAACACTAGGTTCCCCGATTCCCTCTGCCTACTTTGCAATGTGCGGGATATAGCCTGAAGCTAAAAATAATAATTAGATTCATATTTTACCTATATTATGTATAAATGAACATTATATTTAAAAAAATAATTTCTCATCTGCTGATACATTGTCTCGAACAAAGGTATACTCGTACAAAAATAACGTATATATTTGGTTTTCTTTTTTCTCATCATCGCTAACACCAGACAACTTATTAAGCTGCCAGCTGCTGCCATCTCCGGATTATTCATCTTTGTCATATCGTTATGTCAATCACATTTATTTTTACTTTGTAAATTATTTCTACTTTACAGCAAAGTTTTTTTATTTATCCTCACAAACTTCTACATTTATTATATTAGTAGGATGAATATAATAAAATGAACATTTTTGTCTGTTTGTCTGTGCACAAAAGTGTACAGTAAACTCAGAAATATCTTAACCGAATTATACGTTACTCTGTACTGTCACAATTGTATATTGGCAAATGTCCCTTAACTTTTAGTGTTTGTTTTATTACAATCGGTTTATAAATAAAACACTAATGTCATTATAAAATATTTTGTTCGACTAAATTGTTGTAAATGACTGTTTTATTGAATTGGCTGAAACTTTAGTTGTTGTTGAAGAATAACATGGTCAGCTGATAAGAGTGATAAAAGAATGGCAAAAAAGATTTATGATGAAAAAGTGAGTAGTGAGAGAGGTAGGTGAAGATCTCGGTTGACCTTCGAAAACGTAATATCAAAGTTACTAGAGTAAGGTCACGTAAAAAGCATGAGGACTCCCCGGAGGGCATGTATGAAGAGGTTGATGACAGTGGTCGAGGCGAAAGATGTACATATGTGGACGTAGCGTTTGGCGCTCCGTTCTTTCTGACTACCCCGCTAGGGTTAACGTGTGAAGCTAAGTTAAGTTTAGTTGTCAATGTGAAGATATTGTTTTTAAAATGACAATATTATTAGAATACGAAACCAATATAGAATAATAATGAAATAATTGTGTAGTTCAAGGGGGCAATTTTTTTAAATCTTTTTACTTTGCATCGGTTTTGCAAATTAGAATATAGATGGCGTTGAATGAAGTTAAATCGCGCTAGCGTTACGTTCGTAACTAGTTTATATTATCCGGAAATTTTTGTAAACTCGTTCACTCTGTCTACCCATAGAGTGGGGAACGAAATGTTTTAATTTTTGAGTTTACAGCTTAACTATTATTGTAATGCTGTAACATTATAAGATATTATAGTAATAATAAATACCTAATTATCTAGATTGTAATCTGATAATGACATCGTAAGGGATCGGTGTCTATGCAATGCAATTTGCATGGGTAATAGGGATAAATGTTAATGGTTCGATCATCAAAGTTGATTTTTTTGGTATTTAATCATTATGATATTACTATATTTTCTCAATAGCAATTTTTGTTTTTATTACCTACTAGCGGACCCGGACGCGGCTTCGCCCGCTTTAACTATGCGAATGTTTATTAAATATATTTATGAAATTGTTTTCAGTTCTTAATAGGATTGGTAAGAAAATATAAGCCTTAATGATCATAATAATCCGAAAAAGAATAATAAGTAGAGAAAATTCTTATTATTAGAAAAAATATCTAGCTAATTTAAATGAACAAAAATAATAAGTAAACGTAACCAAAGTAAAATACTAATAAAAAAAACTAAACAAAACCAGCTACATTATCAATATTATCAAAGTAAAATAAATATTTAAAAGTATTAAAATTAAATGTGTTGTGCTATATTTTTGCAAGTGCATGTGGTTATTTACTCAAATACGATAAAAAATATAATTTTATATTTTTTGTTTCTGTCTGTAATTGATAAAAAAATCCTTTTAATATTTAGGTGACTACCTATGTATATATATACAGTACGGTATACTAATTCATGGTTGCCCTGAATTTTGCTGTAGACGTTTTCTTCCTTCTAATTATTTTCTTCCCGAGCGAATAACGTGCAAAATTTCAGAAAACCTAACTTCACGACGGCCACGACTTGTCGAGCGTAATGTACGTACTCGTATATATATTTACATATCGATTATACCAACCCTAAAGATCGTGCAAGTGTTAACTGCTCTAGGCAACCGATGAAAAACAAACATAAACAAAACTAAATTATTTAGGGCGTTCGCCTTACTCTTATTTAAGGTTTAGGTCAATACACTTCTGTTAAAGAAAACTATCAGATTAAAATTATAAATAATTTCTACTTTTGAAATTTTTTATTTCTTTTATTAGGCTTAATAAACTATATAGTAAGTACCTATATGAAAATGAATCAATTCAATTTTATTTACACATATATAACGTGAATAGGTATTTTATTGGTATTACTGTTATAGCAATATTTAGTAATATAAAAATGCCAACAAATTTGTTTGTAAACCGAGCTACTCTTAGACCATAAACGTTCGAATTGAAAATATATTTCTGTGTTAGACAGTATACAGGGTGGAAGAGGCAGCGCTCCATTTACGGAAACAGCATATAGGGTAAAATATTCTAAACCTATACCTAAAGAAATTAATCAAGATGCCTCAACAGTTTGGACGTAGGATTTTTTTTTCATTTCACGATTTTTATCCATACCTGTATTTCGTGTGCCGCGATTACGTATAGATTCCAATAACATAAACACTTATTACTACAAAAATACTGCTAAAGGTTAAACAACTTTGAACTTTATCGCCAATACCTACGACTCGATTTCGGAATGAACCGTGTACGGCGGTGTTCCTTTGATAGGTTTATGTGTGCGTGAGTCGTCCTTACAAATGGCGTTTTATTTTAAAATGACAATTTTATTATTTATTTTGTTTGAAAAAATTACTTTTTCATTTTTGGAAATTTATTTTTCTCTGATTTATAGTAGGCTTTTATAGAGTAGTTAAATCTGTGGTTTCGTTTAAAGTGGTGCTTACACTTCCACCCTGTATATATTTATCGGGGAAGGCTATTACATCATGTTAATCTTTTCGATGTACCCCATTGTACCTACGGTCAGAGTTACCTCGCCAGCTAAGGGTACATCATATCGAAGAGCTAGAGGAGTGTAAACCTCCTAACATCCTATTAAGCCAATTCTCACAAAAGAAAAATAACGTTATCACATATTAGGAGTATATGTATATTATTACAAGATTTTCACAATTTCCAAAATTGATTTCTTTTCTCTAATATATTAAATAAAATTAAATAAAATTCTCTAATATATTAAATAAATTTAAATTTTTCAAATGGTTCTAAAATGGACGAATAGGTTCATAGCGACAAAATACCGATTTACAAGTTTTTACTCTGAAACGACGATTTACAACTCTTAGTTATTTCATTTTTACAATGCTGCCAACGCTGCATGTAAAAGCTAAGTTTTTTTTTTATGGAAAATATAAGACAAACTACAAATAAAGCCAGTCGTGGCGCAGCAGCACAAAGTGTGACTGTAAAACCGACTGGTTGTGGGTTCGATCCCCACTCGGGGAGATGAATTATTTATTTAAATTTATATTTCCATTTCTTCGCTCTGGTGTCAAGGCAAAGCGCGTCGTTGAGTTCTGCCACTTAACACGCAATGCCTCCAGAATTCGGCAAAAAGTGGGGAACAGAGTGTCTTACACTAGGTTCCCTCTGCCTATCCTGCTGTGTGCGGGATACAGCGTGAAGCTATAAGACAAACGAGCCATCTCGTGTAACACCAGGAAGCACAGGTGCCTTACCGGTCTTAGAGGTGGAAGTAGTTCTTTTTGAAGGTATCCAAGTCGTAACGACCTTGATATCGCGCAGTTATGGAGTGCCACGTATTCAGATGGTGTGGATAGTATTTCTTTGAAGTTTTGTGCGGTTAAAAAAGTCGACGGCAGGTCTAACAGTTCCCCAGAATAAATACGGTGGAGAATGCACAGTGAGGAGACGTCTACGTAAAGCAAAAAGTGGCATTATATAATAATTATATTTTTTTAATCTAATATTGTTATTATAAAATAATCAAATCCAAAGCATCATCTAAAATCTAATACGTCAAATCTAAAATACCTGACCTTCATATTGGTCTCATTCCTGAATATCTAATGGCAGCGCGCCAACCTGACGCGCTCAACTTTCAAGAAAACGAGCATTTTTCATCGCCTAACGAAATAGCACTCATTGAGCAAGTATTTTATAATGTTACAGTTTAGTTCATATTACTATTAATGAAATCATATAGATTAACAGATATTTTAACAATAATGTATGTTTAACGACTTGTAATTATTTCGTTCATGTTTTTTTTAATACTTACCCATATCTATCTAATCGTAGGATTGACACTAGGTAAATAAGCTCAAAGAAAATTTTACAGTACCTATCTGTGTTATAAATATGTACACGGTAAATACATAACCATAACTACATATGAGTATGGAACCCACGGCCTGCAGCTTAATTTTTAAACCTCTAGACACAAAATCAACAGGTAAAGTTAAAAGCAAAGTGGAAACAGTGGCGTAGCGAGCGTAACTCGCGCCCGGTGCAAAATTCCTTTTCAGCGCCCCCCAGACGAACATTTTTGCAGTTTTGCAGACCTTTTTGGCGCCCCTTTGGAAGTAGCGCCCGGGGCATGATGCCCCCCCTTGCCCCCCCCCCCCTCACTACGCCACTGAGTGGAAAGGTAGTTTCTAAAAACATTAACATTGTTCAACTTATTTTATTAATATATCATTAATAAAGTAATTAATTTACTTAATATTACAACATGAGCTAGCGACATGATTAGTCTGAATATGAAAAGTAGCAGATGCGATCGTTTTTACGCTTAGATAATATTATAGTTATATATTATTTAAAATTTAGTGAGTATTTTTTTAGCTTCGCGCTGTATGCCGCACATTACAGGGTAGGTAAAGAGAACTTAGTGACAAGACGTAGGCAGGTAAAGGGAACCTAGTGTTAAGACACTCCGTTTCACATTTTCCGCCGAATTCAGAAAGCATTGCGTGTTGCGTGGCGGAACTCACCGCAATTTATTTTTTTCATTAAACATTTCATTTCCTCGAGTGGGAATCGAACCCACAACTTATTGCATTCACAGTCACACGGTTGTGCCCCAGCGCCACGACTGTTTAAGTTTGATAATTAGTTACTTAATAGTAAACAGGTTTAAAAATATTATTATATAAGAAAAATACAAACAACGACAATTAAGTCGTTAAGAAATATATACCTAAATGTTGCTTATTTTAATTTTATAATACAAAAGTACTCATTTGCACTATTATATAGGAAAAGGTCCTCGGCATAAAGAAAATTAAGTTAATTAAAATATCAGCGATAATGCGTATATTGCATGACTCTATAAAATATATCTTCTAAAATTATAGCTAGAGTTTTTATTATTTTTCCTTTTTTTTAAGAATACACAAAACAAGACACATTTCGCGAATTTTTAGACATAGAAATTGTATGGGGATCTCAACGCCGCGATTTGTGTTAATATCAAAACAAGGAACCCAAAGGGAAAATTATATGAAGAAAGGAAAAAAGATTTTATGATTTGGATAATTTCGATTATTTAAATCTATAAATCCTTTTTTTCTAATGTTAGATTAATCCGATACTAGTATTATACATGTATTTAAAGCCATTTAAACCAAAATTAACACTCTTAAACGTGACTTTTGCAAAGTAAAGCATAGAGCACAACTATAATAATATTTAAATAAATATTTACAAGCAATTGTACTCTTTAAGAATGCAGTAATACCGTTTCCAGTAATACAGTCTCGAACTAAATAATTGGGGTCTCATGGGCTCGGTTCGCTACCGTCACGCAAACTAACTCCCCTCACGTAGACAATGAACTTGTAAATCTTATATTTTATTTGTTCTATAATATGGATGAATCTTTAATGTAAAAATCAAATCAGCTTCACGCTGTATCCCGCACACAGCAGGGTAGGCAGAGGGAACCTAGTGTTCAGACACTCCGTTCCCCACTTTCTGCCGAATTCTATATTTAATGTACTTACGTAAAATTTATAATATGTATGTATGTAATAGTATTAACTATTTGTATCCTGTTATATCTATGTATGATGTCACATTGCTTATTACATTCTATTTCTCTACGTTTCATAACTTTTTAATGTTAGTTTGATGTGTACCAATAGTAGTACCTAGATGATACGATAAGTATTTAGCTATACATATATTTTTATCACATCCGTGATTTGAACCGATCATATCACACCCGAAAAAAAAATATATTAACAACAAAGATGTGAGCACTGAAATCGGATTAAAACAAATTGCAGTTTCTTTTTTAATCAAAAAGACAAGGAAAATGAGCTTGCGGGTCACCCAACCGCGAGAGCGAATCCTAATACCAAAATTATCTGTTTTCGCCTGAATTCAAAACATTGCATATAAACGAATTTTATCTGAAATGATATTCAAACTTACTACGCGTTATAACATACTACGTAATGTGTTAAAAACTCCTCTCACACACTCCACAAAGCTATAAACTTTTTATGATTTTGGGATGGGAATAATTTTTACAATAATTTTTAGTAATTAGTTTTTTTATACATCAAAAACATCATTAAATATTTTTAATAATAGACAGTACGCATCTTATGTGGCATACGCAAAAACAAAAAAAACCTGTTCGTTTAAATAATTAACAAAGATAATTTTTAATGATTACTTTTCTTTCTACATGGCCTAACGAACTAGGGTGTTTTTATATTTAAATTTAAATATTTTTTCGTTTTTAATTGCGTAAATGTACAATGCGTGTTAAGTCTAACTCTAAAGGAATGAAAAGCAAGAAAAAACAAGAATGTTTAAAGTATCACAAAGTAAATAAACAAAGTCTATCTCTCTTCCTTTGCTTTGTAAAAAAGGAGCTATCTCCTTTCATTTTATTTTTTTGCTATAATAAATCTGAAATTGTTATATATATTTTTATATTGTTATTAGTTATTCCATAATGTACCTACCGGTAGACATTTCTTCAGGTATCTTGAAATAGATGTATGATATATTTGATGTCTCAATTATACTTAGAACTATAATCTCGTCGATAAAACTTCTATTTCAACAAATTGATTAATGAATGTCTCTTTGTAGTAACTACTCGCAAGAATGCGTCTGACGATAAAATTTAAAATGTGTTCTAAATTCAATTTTGACCACGCCACTTGTGTAAACAAAGTTAGATTTGTTGTGTTGGCAGCAGTTGTAAGTGGCTGAAATAAATTTCGAAATTTTTATCTTTGTGCGTTCATTAAACTCGCCTTATTACGTTTATATTCACTTTCACGTTTTGCACGAAAAATAGTTATCATGGTGATTAAGAGATACAGTTAAATGATAATTTTTTTTAAGCACAAATTCATTTAAAATTTAGTAAGATTAAAAACAATAAGGGTTTATTTACAATTAACAAAGTAATGTGATATAAAAAATAAAAATAGATATCCGTTTCAGTCCAAGTATAGCTGACTTTATATGAAAATTTACATATCGACTCTTAAAAATATTTGTACTCTTAATATATGAAAGTAAAATTATCTTATCAACACTTTAAAAAATCGCAACATGCTATATTATTGAGATAAATAATAACCTTGCTAAGAAGAATCCTTTGTAAATCCTCTACAAATCGTATAACACCTTCACTTATGCTTCCAAAACACAAATATAATTTCGTTATACTGTTTCCCGAACATAAAATGTCGTTTTGTAAACAATTCACACGCGTTAAAACTATAAATAATATATAAATAAATATTAAAATGTTTGGCGGGAAACAGGCGGACCGCGCGGAGTGGACGTCGAGACTGAGTTTCAGTGGGCGGATCACCGCCCAGTCCCCAACTAAATATATACTCACGTCATACAATAATGAAATATTTAATATGTCCTAATTTTTCACAGTTACATAGCATTTAATTACTTTATCTTACTTTAATGCTGGTCAATAATTCGAGTGAAGAGAATTATTATTTATTAATTTCGTTATTAGATCTACGATATTTAGATGAAAACAATAGGTAATGGCGAATTACTAAATTACAGTAGGTACAGTTTATAAAAAGCATTGTTTAAATAAAGATGGTGACTAACATAATAAAGAAAACAATAATTTATTTCGCATTATTGTTTTCTCATATTTGTACCTTTTAGATTATGTTGGTGTTTCACAAATGGTATTTCTCACACGATTTTAAACAAAATATAAAAGAAAAATTTAATACAGTAGAAACTCGATTAACCGCATTAATTGTTGTAGTTAGACACAAGGATAAACGAATATCCCGATAATCAAATGTGTGATTAAAATGTTATTGTACCTATATAATATTATACTGTGCCTATTAAAACTAAACTATTAAAAAGAATATCTGTTTATACACATTTTTTTACCGGAATATCCGGGTAATTGTCAATCCGTATAACTAAGGGTAAAATACTCTGTTTTTACTATATTCTTATTTTTAGCTTAAATTAATAATAATATGAAGGAAAATATTAAATATGGCAGGTAAAAAAAAACCAAAAAATACAGAAACATTAGTTTTAGCTAGTCGATGAGCGAATAAAGCTATTGACCTAAAAATAGCGCACACGGACGCTGGAAAGAATTGTTTACTATACAAAAATCTTTCACGCCTGTGTAGTTCTGCTTCGGTATTAGAATAGGTATATTTAGAGATGCAACTTCGTGTTATATCGATGAATTATAGTTTTTTTTTAGCTTCACGCTCTCTATGTATCACATATAGCAGGGTAAGCACCAGATACTTAGTGTTAAGGCAAAACGATCACCGTGAATATAATTATTAGTGGATGAGAAGCATGAGAGCATGAGAAGCATTCACGGAAAGAGGACCTATAGTTAAGACACCCCTTTCCCCACCTTCCACCGATTTCTCAAGACATTTGACTGGCGGAATTCAACATAAATAATTGTAGAGGGCGGCCGATGAAGCCTACACTTGGATCGCAAGTCCTGAGCTCAGAGTTTTTCTCCATCGTGCTACTTTATTAGTTTAATAATTTATTATAAATTTATCAATATATTTATACTCGTAATAACTCTCTTATATAGTGTAAATATAATGACAAATTGATGTTGTATTAAAAAAAGTGTGATTTTCTTTACATTATTTAAATTCATGCGGCGTTGAGTTCTGCCACTCAACACGCAATGCCTCCAGAATTCGGCAGAAAATGGGGAACGGAGTGTCTTAACTAGGTTTCCTCTGCTTACCCTGCAGTGTGCGGGATACAGCGTGAAGCTGAGAAAAAAAAATAAAATTACATATTATAACATATTATACAATGCATTAAAAAATAATCGATTTTTATGAAGCCTGCCTCAATTAAACATAGTATGTTTAATTTATTCTGAAAAAATCCAAGAAAGTCAGTCTCTTTCCTAATACTTTTCTTACACAAAAGTGAAATCCATGTATCAATACGTTCCAATCTTAAATTTAAGTTGATATCCTATTTTTCAAGGTGTCACTTCCGTTTTGTTTATTTAGAACAGTGTCCGTCTAAATTTTCAGTGTCAATTCTGAATTTTGTTTAAAAATAATATATACCATAATAATATAATAAAATCTCAATCAGCTTCACGCTGTATCCCGCATATAGCTGGATAGACAGACGGAACCACACATATACACGTCACACTCTTGTGCCTGTGCGCTACGACGGCCATATTATGTAATTGTCTTGGTCATATCATAGAATTGAATATTAACTATGAATAATAACGTCTGAATCTTTATAAAAAAGGGGCCAATTCTAGAATAGTAAAGAAATAGAAGGCCAGACCTTCGTTATCCTGCCTGAAAATTTCTGTGTGCAATGTGCATACACCCCACGCGGGTAAAAAAATAGTACCTAACTTTCGTTAAATTATGAAGCTTATTTTTTTTTATTTTCTTGGCAATAATATTAGAAATGACGTTGTCCATTGCTAGACATTTAGCACGGTAACCTCCTCCCAGACACCCCCAAATCCTATAAGCTACAAGCGCCTACGAACATATTAGGAGCAATTAATATTTTATACACATTAGTTACTTAAAATTATATATTGTTCTTAATATAAATTATTATTGTATTCGACTCTATTCAATTTGGCCATTAATGCTAAGGTCTTCGACTTTACCTACTCCACTTTGCTTTTGTCTTCAATATTCTCGGTGGTGAGTTCATTGACCGTTATGTCTTGCAACGCGATGTCCAGCCATCGCTTCCTTGAGCGTTAGGTCTTTAGGTCTCACTTCAGGGATAGGCAGTTGTCGGTGCGCAACGTGGCCGTTTCATCTCAGGCAACGCTCTTAGTACTTATCCACTACGTCACGAACTCTATGACTACCTCGAAAGAATATGTTTTATGTATGCTGACGGCCGTTGGGGCAGACGGGTCTTAGAGTGGAGACCCCATACAAAACGTCCGGTGGGTCGACCCCCTGCTAGATGGACCGACGACCTAAAGAGAGTGGCAGGAAGCGGATGGATCCGAAGAGCTGAAGATCGAGTGTGGTGGCGAGAACTGGGAAAGGCCTATATCCAACAGTGGATGATTAACGGCTGTCGATGATGATGATGATGATGTGTAAGTCTATGTATCAAGTCTATATTTGGCCCAGTATCCCAATATCTTTCGATCCGATCCCGATTTACGCCCCCCAGTAGCAATGCCTCATCGATTCAAATTTTCTTTATAGTATTGTAGAAATTCCTTCATTTTTGTACAACCAAAAGGAATCCATTCATTGTGCCAATGATAAACTTTAAAACCAATTGCTTATGTGAACTATCTATATATTATCAATAACTGGATAGAAAATAAGTTTCTAATATTCACAAGATTTTTTTAATGGTTAACGCGCAAACTTTTGTTACTTCTAGAAGTTGAATTGAGCCATTTTCCTTTTACCCTATAAACATTCCCGTGTGATGTCTCAGTAGAAGACACAAGTTTAGTTCGGCACTAGTAGACGTTATTCCAACAAAGATTAGCGTGGCTACATTATCTGAGCTATCGTCTGCATAGCAATGTATGCTAGGATTCTCTAATATGTGTTTGTATGTAACGCCAGCGTTCATGTGTTTATATTAGGAGTAAAAACCGTCGACAGCTGATTGATGCTGCTTTCCCTTGCTTTCAATAGTCGCAACCCAGCGTCGCCTTTCTTTCGAATCGGGTGAATAAGATCGCTCTTCCACGAGTCTGAGACTACTCCGATTGGCTAAAGTGTCAAAAAAAACACGCTAGCACCTATCTCAGTTCAGGACCACATGAACTAAAGAACAGATTTTATCCAGTCCAGGAATATCCAAAGAAGACGGAGCTCACCGAATAGCTTTTGGCTGAACTTAACGTTAGGTATTAAGCTCTGGCAATTTGAGATAGCCAGCGTAATTATTCGAAACTGACATTCTGAATGTGTAGCTTTCAATCTCCTCAAATATTTTAGCAATATGCTTGGACCTTGCTCTTGAAATTTGTTAGACCAGTGCATCGGCCCAGATTTGATTGAAAATTGTCTTTTCCTCTATGTAAAAACCCTTGTCCCGCTTCCTATCAGCGTTGACCAGAGGGAACCTAGTATTAAGACACTACTCCGCACGTTCCGCTGACCTCTGGAGGCACTGCCTGTTGAGTGGTGGATTTCAACGCCGAATTATACTTCTTTTCACTAATTCTTGTAGGCTCTAAAAAATATTGTAACATATGATTTTTAGAAAACTTTTCGACATCTTTCCATTTTTTTTGCATTTTGATTGATATTTTCTTGTAGACATTTCTTTGGAGTGAATAAGTCTAATGTATTTCTTTACTTTCACACTGAGATATTATTGTATTTTATATTCTAACCGAGAATTTATTTTTCGTAATAATGTGAGTTAAGTGATCGTATATTTTCTCCAATTTTGTGCGAGGAAATCCGATTTTAGTTGACATGAGCCAGTGTGAAGTATTAATGGATCTCTAGCTAGCTATTCAAATCTGGATAATACCGAAAAACCAGTATCTCTAGATACGCCGATACAGTAAATATAATTATATATTATTGCTGTAGAAAACACATTTCCTGTTATTAGATTTAAAAAGTTAGTTCCATTTTTATGATTTCTTGTCACTAATTAAAAATGAAAATAAATAAATGTGTAATAATAACATCATTTATAAAAATATCGATCACGTTTACTAAATTAATTAAAATAAATACAACAATGTCATAATTTTAGATGTTAAAAAAGACAAGGATTCTAGACGTATTTATATTTGAGCAGATAAGAAATTGAAATCTCTCTTATCAATACTAAATTCTCCCCTATCTTATAATACCAAAGAAACAAAACCAGAGTATGTTTTCTACTTTGAAGAATGAATCATCCAAAATTCCTATTTAGAATTTAGTACCTATTTTATCAGTGAATCAATTCTACCAACATAAAAAATGTAACAACGTTCCGTTTGAACTTTTTATTTTATATATCAAATAGAATAAAGTTGCGCCATTTATTGTAATAATATTTAATTACATAATTAAAATAATTATTTAAGATTATTTCGTTTTATATTTTATTCTATTTTGAAATAGTTATGATTATATATTTTTTTACATTACGTTTAAACGCAATTTATTGTTTCACTAATTAAAGTATCTGCGTACAATGAAATTTATGTATTTTTGTTCTGTACATTGCCAAATATTTGACAGATGATAAAATATCTGATGTGATGTCTTCAGTTTTGTCCGTCCGTGATTAGCCACTCCTATCTCGGTAATACTTAATTAGTTTTAATTTACGCAAACCTGGTTCAAGAAATGTAGTGCTGTGATCTCAAAAACTATTTTTTCAAAGTTTTATGGCTTAAGTACTCGAACAAAAGTAAATAAGTCACAATGACGGGACGCTCAGGCCGTGGTGTGTTTGGGAAGTTGTTCTCAAAAAAACAATATCATAAAGATGAAAGAGCAACGGAGATTGGTATGCCTACGAATGTTAAACAACATATACACGTTAGTAAAAACTCCGAAACAGGAATGCTAGAGGGT
The DNA here is from genome assembly GCA_021202915.1 of Heliconius himera. NCBI lineage: Eukaryota > Metazoa > Arthropoda > Insecta > Lepidoptera > Nymphalidae > Heliconius > Heliconius himera. The sequence continues at coordinate 84,370 of JAJHJA010000473.1, read as the reverse complement.
TTACCTTCGTCATGGCTGCGACAGCTGAATGCGCAAATATCACCTTCCGAGCAGCAGGAAAATCCAAATGCTGCTATACAAGCTGTTGCGTTTCACAATTTTCATGTTTTGAAAAAAGAGCAGGCCGAAAACGAACCATGCAAACCTATAGTAACAGAGGAAGCCATTTCAAAAGAGGAATTGGAAATGAAGAAGTTCTTGGCAAAGAAAAATGCTCACCAAAGTCAAGATTCGGATATCTCACTAGGTCAGAGTAGTGAAGAAGATGTTGTTCCTACAGATACATTTACTCAGAGACAAACTATGCCTGTATCACCTATTAAAAATAGTCTTAAAAAGAAAGATGCCATGTTGGACTTGACGGCAATAGTTGAAGATTTGTCAGGTCTTGTAACTGAGCCAGAGGAGAGCCCTATTTTGAGGAAGAAAGAACTTATGAATGCTACTTTAAGTGATGAAGAAATTTATGAGGAATTGAAAAGAATATGTAATAAAGATGATCCATATGTTCGTTTTGAGAGGATCAAACAGCTTGGTGCTGGAGCTTCAGGTAATATTTCTTTTTAAATAAAAAGTACACTACTTGTATATTTTTAAACAGCAAGACTTTGCAACTTCTCTTATTTTAATATTTTAATTATTTAGTATTAATTCAGGCCATTATTGTCCAGTTAGATGGTGTCTGATTGTAAATACTAGGATTATGGATTCAATCCTCACTTGGATGAATAAATTGATTTTATTCTCTTGCTGTTTATTCTGAAAAGTACAGTATTGCATTCAGCGACATAACTTGCAAATATTGTATATTCATATATAATTTATGAATGAAATCACTTGAGAGTGGCTTATAAATATGGGTCTAAGTTCTGTCTTTTTTTCTATGCCGAATAAAAAAAAATTAAAAGTAGCATCAAGCTGATAAAAAATAAAATAAGTAATTACAAACATGGTCAATGCTGAAAACATAAAAAAAATTTTTGCAATTTGCTTTTTACTACTTATGTAAAAAATCCTATGCATCCGATCTTTTGGAGGCTATGTGAAGACAACAGACAATGAAACAATATCATGATCTTTAGCCTTGAATATATGTGATTAAACATTATTTGAATCTCAGTGTGACTTTAAAATAAAAACTTATATGACATATAATTGTATGCAAATAACATGTAATGTATTATTTAATGGATTATGGTTTATTATTAGTGAATAATATTTAGATATGGACTTCAAAACATCATTTTTAAAAGTGGGACAGTACTTGACAGCAAATTCAATACTTGCAGGTTTGATTCCTTTGCAGGAGTACTAATGATGGTGTGGCATTGTATTCTTTTCATAAATTAGATTGAAAGTGAAGAATGAAATGTCTTGGCATTAATATACTTTTTTGTTTTATTCTGTCAGGTCTTCTTTTTCTTCTTTCCCGCTCACATCAGGGTAGGCAAAGGGAGCCTAGTGTTAAGAGACTCTGTTCCCCATTTCCTACCGAATACTGGAGGCATTGCATGTTGAGTGGCAGAACTCAAGGCCACGCTTTGCCTCGAGACCAGAGCGAAAAAATATAAATTTTAGTAAATATTTCATATGCTTGAGTGGGGATCGAACCCAGAACCAGTCAGTTATACAGTCACACTTTGTGCCCCTGCACCACGATTGGCCTCAAGTCATGTTATCATATAATATTACCTAATTTCCATATACAAGTTTCCATAAAGAATATTAACGATGTACATCATTTCATTATAATGGTTTATGTAACATTACATGCAGATAAGAAGACCTTGTCCTAAAGGCAGGCAGGCCTTATAAGGTATCAAGTTTAACACGCCCCCATCGTGGCGTAATTGAAGTGTCTGTCCGCGCCCAGTGGTTATAGGTTCAATTCTCTTTCACAAACTCATTTAAAAATATTTTTATTTTCCCAAAGTATATTAATATACCAAATGCGTTTATAAATACAATCCAAAGTATATATCTCTTACCTAACGACGAATGACTTGCTTTAACACGATTTTTTTCATCTTCAGGTGTCGTGTTCATCGCTATAGACAGCACAGACAACTCTAGAGTTGCTATTAAAGACATTGACCTAACAAAACAAACCAAAAAGGATCTCATACTCAACGAAATTAATGTTTTGAAAGGTTTTAATCACAAGAACCTTGTCAATTTCCTTGACGCGTTCCTTTGCTACGATCACCTCTGGGTTGCAATGGAATTACTCGATGGAGGTTCCCTAACTGATGTAGTTACAGAGGTAGTGATGAAGGAAGGTCAAATTGCTGCAGTTTGCCGTGAAACTCTACAAGCAATTGCTTTTTTGCACTCTAAAGGCACTATACACAGAGATATCAAGTCTGATAATGTACTTCTCGGTATGGATGGAACAGTAAAAGTAACTGACTTTGGCTTTTGCGCGAATATCGTAGGGGATGAAAAACGGCAAACAATGGTAGGTACGCCATACTGGATGGCGCCTGAAGTCGTAACAAGAAAACAATACGGCAAAAAAGTTGACGTGTGGTCCCTAGGAATTATGGCAATAGAAATGATCGAAGGTGAACCACCTTACATGAAGGAAACTCCTTTAAAGGCGTTATATTTAATCGCAGCTGTAGGTCGACCTAAGGTGCCTAGATGGGAGAAATTGTCTCCAGAATTTCAAGATTTCCTCGACAAATGCTTACAAGTCGATGCTGACCTTAGAGCCACGGCTGAAGAACTATTGGAACACTCCTTCCTGAACTGCGCAATGGAATTGAGAACTTTAACACCGCTCATAAAAGCGGCGCATAAAATTCTGCACAAGAATTTTGATTGAACCCGTAATACTAACTTTTTTCTTAACTTATGACTGTTGAAACGAAAATCTAAAATTGTGCCAATTAAAAAGGTCAACGAAAAAACATTAAATGCTTTTTACGCTATCTTAAATACTTTTGGTAAAAATGTTTCGGGTTAAAGAGACAAATAAATTGGTTTGTTTGGTTAGGTTTATTGCTCCTCCACAATCTAACAGGATAAAAATAAAAAAATAACATTTACCGAAATTATGCAATATAAATATTGCAAAATAAGCGGACAAAAATTTGGCTTTACGTAGACAGACATTGACTTTGATCGATCTACTAGTTACGTTCACCTTGCCTTTAAGCAGGAAGGAAGATGGCGGACGTCTCTAGTCGATCCCGATTCTTGCATTGTGTATCAATTTGTCAGTTATTAATAAAATAAAAGCAATAATTTAGGTTATTTTCGACAATTCCAATTTAATTACTAATACAAGGGGTATTTAGGATTAAATTTCTAGATATTTTGACAATACGCATACCATATTCGTTCTTATCACCGTTGTTCTGTAGATATTATATTATCTACCACTGATATAGATATATCATCGCATACATCACGCGTATTTTTCTCACGTATAGGCATGTATGTACGTACAATTCAATGCCATATTGTGTAAGGTTATTATTAAGCTTTGTCGTATAAGCTTTAAATTTATCATATTAGATTTATAATTTTAACAAAAATATAAGGGTTGAAAATCTGTCCAAATATTTCCAATAAATTACATGAACAAAATTTGTTAAGCTGCCGTATCTGAATAAATATTTAGCAACGAATTAAATATGGCTTTCTTAGCGATATTTATATAAGTTCTTTTCCTTGAGAAAGAATAGGCTGAATCAGTGAACCGGCTGACTTTTTGATTTAATCTTATTCACAAGATAATTGCTTTTACATCCAAAGCGTAGGTAGTACATCTGTGTTGAATATCGCGGAGCACGCAAGAATGGACCTTGATGTAAAGTTATTAAGATAAAAAATCTATTTCGCTAAAAAAATAGCAGCACATCAATTCATTCACAGTGATAAGAATTTATACAGATACGACGGCAGTATATCGCTTTGAATGTATTCTAGAAGGTAAGTGCAGTTTTGTTTTTTTTTTACGAGTTTACCAAAAAACTGTACATAGACATTAATTTAAGCTAGTTTATAAAACTTACGTGGCATTTTTAATTTATAAGAAACAAAAATATTTTTATAATATACAAAAAATACTTCCAAAATTGAATAATATTCTAGAATTGTTTTTGACGAATAAAATATTTTTGGTTTTCCACTGGTTCTATATTCTTCTACATTCCTATTTTCGACGACTTTTAAAATGACCAAATATTTATTTCCATATTTTTTACTCTATTGCTTTTAGACTATAAGATATGATTAAGACTGTAATGACATTATGCTCATATTCTTTGCTATGACTTTACAATGATCGATAGAAACTTTTTATAATCTTTATTCAGCTTTGTAAAAATGTTGCAGATTAGAAAATGTGTGTATTTTAGGCCCTAAATCTTAATACTTTTGTATATTTTAAATCCCGTGCAATATGTGATTTAAAAAATCGTTATACATTTAAATTGTGCTTTTATATCAAAGAAATCGCGGCCATCATGTTTAGTGTATAATTATTAATATAATTTGGGTTTATTTCAATGTATTGTGTATTGTAAAGATATACTTTTAATATTAGTATTATTTTGTATTATTTTATTTTAAGCGGAAGCCATAATTGGAAAACAAGGACAAGTTTCTGTTATATGGTAACAATTTGACGAAATTGATTTGGAGGTGAAAATGTGAATGACAAACTAATAATGTATTCTTATTTGATTTCAAAATTGTTAATTATTTCAATATAAAGTAATGAGTAATTCTAGTGACTAGTGTGTAATACCTATAACAGTTCATATAGCGCAAATAACCACACAGAAACAGCCTATGTGTATTAAATTATACTCTGTAAAATACTAAAACCTATACTTCTAATAAAATGTATCTTAAGCAGGATCAGATTTAACAAAAAACATCATTTTAATAATTGCGATAAAATTCGCAAAGTGAAAAGGTTTCAGAGGTTTTTGTTTTTGAAGATAAATATTTTTCCATTTTTAATTTCGTAATAATCACAGGGTCATCATGATTGTTTTGATTTTATTATAATGCGCTTTCCAGTTTTGAAAAAAAAATGGAAAACAATTTACATAGTAGTTTTGTATGTTTTTGATTAACTAAAATTAAAAAAATATGCATTATGTAAAAATACTTGTAAAATTTATAATTTACAGACAATAATAAGAGTCTGATTTCGTGTAATTGCTTTCGTGTCAGTCATAAAAATCAACCTCTACAGGAGATATTTAAGTGTCCTCCGCCAAGAGTGCCTGCTTGAATTAGTTATAATTCTATTAGGAGCCATCCATAAATTACGTCACGCGATTTTCATGATCTTTCCCTCTAACCTTGCCGCAGCTGGATATTTTTGTGGGACTACCTACCTAGTGTGACGTCACTTATTTAGGAATTCTACAATACGGAGTTTTTTAATTATAATATAAATTAAAAAACTTACCCGATGTTACAAATGTTTTGAGAATTGATGTTCTTCAAACGGCTGAAAATATTTTCTTGAATCAGGGCTAAGGACACTCAATTAAGTCACCTTTCAAAAATCGGTTCATCCGTTTGGGAGCTACGATGACAAAACAAACACAGATATACACACAGACACTTTAAAATTATAACATCCATCTATCCGTAACGACGTAAAAATAATTTAAAAAAAATTGGAAATTATTTTTGTGTACTATTCTGTTCTCAGTTTATGGCGTTACTAGAGATGTTATATTTTGAAATGTGATGTCACAAAAATTTCTTTCCGTGACGTGGAAAGTCATTTGTGGATGGCCCCATTATCGCTAGTTTTAAAGCGTATTTGCTGCACAACGAAAATTGTGTTAATGTATTGAAGCTAGATTGCATAGTCGTAAGTTTATATACACCAATGACACTTTTTGAACATTTTATTACTAGAGATTTGCCTATTAAATTATTTTTGTAAATGATTTTTTGCGTTTTAATAATTTTTATAACTATATACTATTTTTTATACCTTTAAAGATGTGTTAAGAATTAAGTTCTATTGAGATAGGACTGTGACGTAATACAACAGCGATTGACTGGAGGTTAAATACATACTCAGTGAATTATTTTCGTGGCAAAGGCGTCGAGTTCCGCTACTCAACACACAAAATTCGGAATTCCGATGGAAAACGGAAAAGAGTGGCGGGAGCAGAACGGAGTCTTCCCACTATTTACCATGCCACAGGCAAGACCAGCTAGAAGTTATCAATAAAAAGACATTTACAAATAGATATTAAATGATTTATTTACAATTGGCTATAAACATTAATTCCATATATCATTCAAATATCTTTTTTCTTTTTGCATATTTGATATAATGAGTTCTGCTTCTTCTTTCGTCATTTCGCCATATTGTTTCATACATTGCACGATTATTTCTTTCACCTGTGCTGCCATTACTTTAGCATCTCCACAAACATATATATAAACTCCTTGCATAATTAGATTTGCAATTTCTTTTCCATTTTCAATAATGGCCTCCTAGAATAATATAAAAAATATAGTTATTAGATATTTTTTACATTTTTTAAATGTTATTCGACACTTAGGAAAGAAAATATTTTTAGAAAGCATAAAAATAAAAATGTAATAATGTAACACTTCATGTTTTCTAAAAAATATTTATTCGATATTAGTTACTTAGATATTGAAAACTTAATGGTTCAACATTGCCTTCTTTCTTATTTATCAATGAAGTATTTTTGTAACTTAATGCTGTATCCCTGTCCTAGTGTCAAGAAACTCCCATTCTCACACTGGAAATCGAACCCACAAAGGTAGCATTTACAATCAGACACTGCGTGACTGCACCTTGATAGCCCATTTATGAAGTTTTTAAGAGCAATATAAACTTAGCTAAGTCATCTAAGCTACAATAAAGTAATAGTTACCTGTACATAGTGAACATTAGTAGTGTCAATTCTGGAATAAGCGACTTTTAGATGTGTAATAACCTTTTCTGATTCAAAATATCTTAGCTCCTTCTCATAAATAAAATCTAACTTAGGATCTCGACAACCATAAAATAACCATAGTTGTCCAAATTTCAAATCTGAGCTATTTTTCTTTAAGTATTCCCTTTCTTCTAAAAATCCTATAAAAGGTGACACTCCAGTTCCAGGACCAATAAGTATTACAGGACTTTCACAATTATCAGGCATATAAAATTCATTCATGTTTTTCCTTAAATACATAGGAATTTTATTAAATCCTTTGTCTATACTTAAAGTATTCATCATTTCATCTATATTCTTTTCTAATATTAAGCTCTCTAGCCATCCAGTAGTTAAACCTTTTCTATTATGCCCAATTTCTTTGACACTAAAACATATTTTTAATATATCATCATCAGTTTGCCTATTAACAATAGAATACGGTCTTGGCAAAAGTCTTGGTAAATGTTCCAATAAAACTTCAATGGGAGGTTTACATGATTTTAATATATTAAGTAAATCCAATATACAAATGTTTTTATTTAATATATGTGATGTGTAGAGATTAGAGCCCTCCTTACTGCATAAATATTCTAAAATCTTTTTTTCATTTTCATCTTTTGTATATTTGGAAAGTGCTAGAAGAAATAGCTAAAAAAAATTGAGTTTTATATGCACCAATATTTATATGATTAAAATCTTTAAGAGGAACTAGTTTTAACAAAGAAAAGAGAAATTATCAGGAAAAAAGTAGTAGAAGTTAAAAAAATGTTAAAATAAATTTAAATACCTTTTTAACAATGGACCTGAGATCAACACAATTACTTAGAACATATCTTAGTGTTGATTTAACAGGAACATGTGATGGAATCTTGGCTCCTTTGAACCCATTTAAAATGAGTGTATAATTAAAATCTATAGTGTCTTTTAAATCCAAGCGATCAATTAGAAAATTCATTTCTGTTTTTGTATTGTGAGGTACAATGCCAACTATGTCACCCGGTTTAAAACAGAAATCACTACCCTGGAAATAACAGAAAATGTAATAATTTTACCTCTTAAACAATTTTAAGAGGTCATTATAGTGCAGATAAACAGTGTCAAATTCAATCCCTACTAGGGGTAAAAATTATTCTCATTTCTGTGCTCTGGTAATAAAGCAGGAGCAGAGAGGAGCCAGAATTTTGTTATGTTATAAAACCTGTAGGTACTATCAGGGAATATGAAATTTGGATGGTGGTTACTTTAGAAATGCTAAATGTTAGGTAAATAAGGTGCATAAAAGTAGTACTTAACTTCTGTTAAATTATAAAGCTTAATTTTTTACACCTTCAGACAACTCTAAACCAGAATAAAATACAAGCACCTAACATAATATAGCAAAGTTACAACAAGATGTATTTATTATTAATTTTAATTAACTAATAAAATAAAAAAAACACTGGTATTTGCTCTTAATAAGTTAGTAAGCAAAAAAAAAAGTTAATTTTTAAGTGACAGTTGATTATAAGCTCATCATAATAACAAAAGTAAATTGAACAAAATATGAAAAAAAAAACATTAGCAAAATATTTGTTTACATATCTTACTTTAATATCAAAAGTTATTTCATACACTGGTTTACATTTATCATCTACTGCAGTTAATCTTCTCCATTTGTGTAACGGGGCAAAGAAAACATCACTAGCAGCAAATGGCAATGGAGGTTTTTGTCCATTATAAGAAGCACTCTCGCACTTTACTTCCTATAAAGCAAAACAGAAATATAAGAAGTTTTCACTGAAGTAAACTTATTTCAAATTTATATTTTTACATAAAATAAAAACTCTATTAAACTTACTTCAATATATTAAAGGAATATTAATACTCACGTGGGCATTAGAATATTCTATTTTAAATGCATTTTCTTTACTTGATGGTAAATTAAATTTATCAGTTTTATCAAGAGATTCGATTAAATCTCTAAAATGTTGAGCAAGCACCATCTTTTAATTGAAGTTAAACACAGGTCACAATATAAATAATTTAAAAAATATATGAATTATTTCACAATTTATTGAATAAAGAATTACATATTGGCATTAGCAACAAGATTCGAATTGAGTCACCCAACTGACACATGACACGGGTGATGTAACATTTAACAGTAACGTTTAACATCGATATGTCATTTGATAAATAAAAAAAACTGAACTGAAACTTTTTATTTTTTTATTTTAACTTCATGCTGTACTGTATACCTCATATAGTAAGGTAAGCAGAGTGAACATGTGTGAACACAACAGTGTTAATTCTCTACTTTTGAGACTGCATGTTGAGGAGAGAATTCAGTTACCTGAACGAATACTCTGAGTGGAACTCTACCCCACAACTGTCGCGTTTATGGGAGATGCTGTGCCGCTGCTCCACGATGACCTCATATCTTATTCGAAGTAAAGCTACTAATTAAACCAATCATATTAAACAAATTGGAATATTTTTTAATGCAAAACTTATAAGTGATTATCTTTTTCAGGCTAAGTACACTACAAAATAAATCATGTTTGTTATGTAGTGTTTTTTATAATTAAGTTTATTGATTATCTCTCCTCTATATACCTTAACGGTACGTTGTTTGTAGTTTGTGATATTTAGACGTGAATACGTTTATAAATTTGCTGCCATACGGGAGCAATCCAGGTGGATGTCTCGCAAGGTAGTACGCTCTCTCCAACATTATACAATGCGTACACCATCCTGTGAATGTGGATGGATGTGAAATCTACTTCCCGCCGCTACCAAGTTGCAGCGCGCACAAGACCTACTAGACTAGCTGAGTGGAGGTTGACGCAATGTACATGGCCAAGTCCAAGCCCTGGTTTTTGAATGCCACAGGAAGCTCCCCCTTCCGCTAGTCGACCAGGGTGACCGCATCAGCAGGACTTCGAGTGCCACGTAACTGGACGTCGTTATTGACAAGCGCCAACGGACGACGGCCCAGGTGAAGAAAGCAAGAAACGCAAGAAAGCTCATCCCACGTCATCATCTTTTTGCTTCTTGCCTAGAAGTTCTCTCTTTTGCTTCTTGCTTAGAATGGGTTTAATTAGTAGCTTTACTTGACATATCCACAGGGCCTCGACCTGTCTACAATGACGCGGCTATAGTTATAGGCGCAGTAGATCCTCACGGTCAGAGGGCTTAGTCCTGGAATCGTCTCTCTTCACCGCCAGCGGGGAGCTAACACAAAATTTCCACAGTATAACTTTTGACTTGTGGAAGCTACTACGTTAAGAATTAATATAATTTTTAATCTTCAGCTGTTATTTGTTTCCTTGGTTTTATTATGAATACATGAATAAAAATAATGATTTTAAAAAATATAACCCGTTACATAAACGTATTCACGTACAACAAACGGCCGTGGTCATAACACAGTCACGCTCATTTTTTTTTTATTTTAATCCTATTTACTAATATCTAATTTTATAAATTTGAAAGATTGTGAGAATGGATACATGTTTGCTCGTTCCCCTCTCACGAAAAAACTGCTAAACAGATTTAGATGAAACTTTACAATTATAAATTTTATACATCAGAATATCACATAGGCTACAATGTAAATTAAGTTATGTTTAATTTGATTACAGCATTACAATAAGTTTAAGTAGGTCAAGTGACGCGGACGCGACGAAAGTGTCTGAAAAGACACTATTGTTACGTCCCTATGTTTTTAACTTTTCGTCAACTTTAGAGCCTTTGTGTATGCGGTAGTACATTTTATTACCGCGTTTATCTGATATGACAAAAGAAACATTTATTTTAAAATAAAAATCTTCTTCAGTTTAAAGACTTGGGGGAAAACAAAACGGAGAACCATCATAATGTTTATTTGTAAGATTGCATCGTAGGTTATCATTTTAAATGCTTAACAAATTGCTTAAAAACCAATTTTTAACCTAATTGTTTCATCATTATTAATATAATAAGGCATTTTTTTTATATTTATGTTTTCCAATCTATTTAGTTTGTATTAACAAACTAGAAATAAAAGTCAATTAGTTGTAAATAAAGTATATTTTGAAAATGCCGCTACTTCTCTTCCACTGTAATTTAAAAAGAACATGTAAATAAATATGAAAATAAAATAGTCTTAACCATACAAAAATAAAACTTACACTCGATTGGAACTCCTAAATCTCCAGTAAATCCTTGCATACATTCCGGACATATTGTCGTTTCACAAGGATTTGGAGTAGTCGTTGGGAAGGCAGGGGTAAGCTCAACTGGCGGTGGCTAAAATTTAATTTAATATAGGTATTACTAAATTTATTGTAAATTATTCTATAATAATATCAATCATATTGCGGATTGCGGTATATACCTCTAGTCTATATAAATACGATAGTTTGCATGGATCCCAAGTTGTGCACAATGTAGCATTATGTAATAAGTCCTTTCTGGGTTCATCACCAAAATAATCAAATGATATAACGATATTGTAATCAATTGCGCACTTTTCTAAGAACTCATCGACTGAAATCTAAAAATATTAAATCATCATCAATCGCTAGCACAATATATGTAGAAAAAGTAAAACTGTTTATGATGAAATTATTAAATCATGTACTTGTTACCTTAGTTTTATTACCACAATCTAAGGTACCATTCTGAAAATAATTATTTTCTCTTTCACCATTACCAAGACAAAACATCCAACCTTCGTGAAATGAATACTCTATGGGCGCAACTTCAGCTTCAATGCATGGGTCTATTGGGACAGGAATCGAGGATTTTCCAAAAGTACATTTTCTTTCGTGCATATTGGCCTGCACTCTGTACGCATCAAGATCGGGTTCAGACCCTTCTGGACATGTGTAATAATTACCTAAGAAAACAGAATTTAAATTATTGTGACTTATTTTTTATTTTCTGCATAAATTTTGAAAACTGAATTTACCATTTTGTATAATGTAGATTGTTTTATGTTGCGCACTGATAACAGTTCTAACCGTCAATCCATTACCACCACTTTTGATATTCTCCATAAGGACTTCTTGTGCAGCACGTTGTTCCCTCGACCACTTCGCTGCTTCTTCGGCTAATATTTGGCGACTAACTTTACCTTCAGATTGAGTTGACTATAATAAAAGAAAGCCTTATTTTTTTTCGAATAACTAAATCTTTTGCTATACAATATAATATATTATATCTTAAATAACCGATTACCTGAGGAGGGCTTTCCATAATTACATGTGGTCTACCGAGGGTATGTTGCCAAATTAACTGTGCAGCAACTTTATGTTTTGTACTATGATGTAAAGGCTGTATTTGCAATATTCCATACCAGGCTAGCTCTCGATAGACGCTGTCGGGTAAATATCCCGTCTGAAAAGTTTTTTTTATAATTTTAATTATAAAAAAATAAGATTGATATTTGAAATAGATTTACAGGTACTACACTGTACTTACCGGCATAAAATCCATATGCCACTGTGAAATAAAATTATATTAAAGATTTAAAAAAATATATCCTCCATTACTATAGTTAATGTATAAAATACATACTATAGTTAATGTATAAAATTAATAAATGTACCTCTTCTTCGCTTGGTTCTGTTGTGCCGAAATCTACGATTTATTTAAAAAAATATTTTAAAAATGAAATCCATATTGATATAAACGTTATATATATATAAATTTATATTATACTTATACATACCGTCATCTTCATCGGAGTCTATTGAAATAAACTAAAATAAAAATATTTCTTACGTTATTCTATTTTTCTAATTTAAATATTACTAAATATTCTTTTATCCCACAAATAAATAATAATATTAATTAAATAATTTCATTATTTTTTTTATTAGTCTTATTATTATAAATTATTTTATATTTAATTATAAAACTAATTTTAATAAAAAAAAATTAACAAATTTGATCTTAATCTTGTTTTTTTTTAAAATGATGATCTTAACAAATATGATCTTAATATTGTTTTTTTTTAAATATGATCTTAACAAATATGATCTTATTCCTAATAATTCCTAAAACATACTAAACTAAAACAAACCTGCATTATTAGTATTAACAAGCATATATTTTTTTGAATAGTTTTTATGACTGTCAGCATAGTTACAGCAATGTGGAAGTCATATATAAATTTAAAGGAGACAGAAAATATTTAATTCGGTACATGTAATTTTTATGGATCAATTAGGAAATGTTTTCATATTTATTACAAGTATTGAACAATTTATTACCAATCAGGTTTAACAATCTTTGGTTGGCACTATATGACTACCTAGCTTTAATTGGAGTAGGTACAAATGATAAATTTCTCAAGAGAACAAAAAAAGGTAAAATATTATTGACAAATTTTATGACTTATACTCAACGTAACATCAAAAGAAAATATTTTTATCTAAGAACACTTCTTTCTACGATACAGGATTGTTAATTGACTATTACGTCCTTACGTATGAAATTGGCGCTTAGTTGTACTGGACACTTCATACACAATTTTTTCTTCTTTAGTTAGGAATTCAAATTGAAATTTATACAGCTATTTACACATGTATTTGTGTTTTGTTAACCGTCATCCATTTGTTTTATTCTTCTGTTTACGTCACACAGTTTACAAAATGAGAAACTTGAAATGTCGCGTTAATTAAGAGTACTTGTGTCACCGTGACACCAGTGCTCGACATTTCTTCTGGTGAATTCTGGAGATAATCCTTTTAAAATAAATATTTCCATGATCTTAGAAGGCTTCCATTACCACATAAATTTTGGCTGAGTTTTGGGTGAATACTCGATGCAGGGCACTTAACACTACAAAGAGAAGGCATTTGTCAGCATCACTTTTCTCCCAAGAATCATCGTCGAGGTATAGTGGTGATTGGAATACAATCGGTCTTTTAAGGGATTTAGTTGCTATCTTTATAATCTTTCCGAGAAAAGTTTTAACTTCTTTAACTGCTATTTGTGAATAAGTGGGAATAATTAATTTGGAGATACGCTGGGAAGTTTCTTCCCAAGCAGCTGACTATATGCATTTCTTGAAAGTTTCAATAGGATGTGAGAGAGATGTCGTTATTGGATGTAAGAGGAATGCACTTGAGTAGGGTGTTTCCAATAACTTTCTGAAATATTCCCAATCAGTATTTTTTTTTTTAGTTTCAGTCATTTCTTTTAGTTGTGGAGTTCGACTAGAACGGGTGTATAATCTGACGACAGGTCAGTCACAGAGAAAATTGTGTAGAGCCGCAGTTGTAAGTCCTTTAGTGACAAAAAAGTCCACAAGATCAGGTTTCTTTTTCGGATCAGTAGGCCAGTATATCGGCTTGCCGGTGGATTTAACGCTATTATTTAAACTGTGCAAAATACGATGCGTCAGTGCAGCGGTAATAGTGAATGCCTTGCTTGCTTCTTTAGATACTTTATGATCTGTATTGATATGCTAAAAGGGGTCGACTGTAATTCATAAATAAGTTTTTAGAAAAATGTTAATGTCAATTGTCAATCAGTATTTATCAGATTTTATCTGTGTTTACGAATTACAAATTTTACAAAGGAGTGCCGAAATTTCGTGTTTTCATGAGTAACATGAATTAATAAGTTATTATTCGGACTAATTTCATTATTACAATGAATACTCTTGACAAACAATTAGCAGACCTGCGTATCTACGCAAATGAATTAGATGCAAAATTACAAGATGATATAAATGCAGCAAAGTTAAAACCATCGATTCCTCCTAAAAAAAATAAAGCACCATTACCTCAAATACCGCAAAGTTTTACAGTAAAGTCTGCGTGCGAGCCTTCTTACTCTTCTCGACTAGAATATGGAAGTCGAACTAGTTCTACCTACTCTAATTTAGTGCCAGTGAAGAGTTGTATTGTAAGAAATTCTGCTAGAGTTAGAAGCGGTGATGTTCTGTTATATAGTAACGTGTTGCCTCCGGGAGGTACTAATCATGTTTACTCAAACATTCCTATGCAACGTAACATTGAAGGGTTTTATGACAGAGATGCTCGGTCAGAAGTATCAAGAATAAGTGATGTAGGTGGTCAGTCAACTTATAGTGAATTACGTCGTCCGGGGTCAGCTTATCCACCTTCTTCAGCTTCAGTAAATGCCCAAGACTTTTCTACCTATGGTGGTTCACAGACTTCTTCAACTTATGAATCTTTATATGAACCTATTAATCCGAGACCATGCAGCCAGTTGTCTGGCACATCTCTTTATGGTGGTTATGTAGGAACAACAGTGGCAGAGCCTATACCTGAACCTGATGAAGCTTTATACTGTGGAAATTGTTACCGATGTGGTGAAAAAATTATGGGAGAAACAACTGGTTGTACTGCCATGGAAAGAATATATCATATAAAATGTTTTTGCTGTCATCAATGTGGAATTAATCTACAGGTATGTGATAGTATGATATAAATATTCTAGTATTATAGTTTATGTCTTATACCTCTTTAACAGTGCTCTTTTCACAAATTAAAACACATATTTTTTTTCTGAGGATGAATTTTATTACATAATTATAATTTTTAACTATATACTTTGTTATATATCCACAGTTCATTGATACAAATATATAAATTAATATATCAATATAAAAATAATATAAAACATCAACATTACCTATTGATTTTAAGTTATGGTAAACCATTTATTTTAATGAGCATTTTGTGTCGCACATGGGCACAAGGGTGTGACTTTAATCCAACTGTGTTGCTTCATCCCCACTCAGGGGAATGAATTATGATTTATTAATATTATGTTCATTTCTGCTTGCTCTAGCACTAATGCAAAAGCCCATTGTTTTAATTTCCCCACTCAACACACCTTTAAAAAAGTCAGTGGAAAGTGGGGAATGAAATGACTTAATACAAGATTCCTTCTACCTATCCTGATATATGTGGGATAAAGTGTGAAGCTGACAAAAAAGAGCTTAAATTGCCTTCTTTCATTACATAGTAAGAAAAATCTAAACATAGACTGAAAAACTTTTATAGCATGCATATGTTCTTATAACAATAACATCTGACTGTAAATGCAATAGCATATAAATTATTTTAATATTCTTACCTTTAAGCAGAATAAATTATTTTAATATTCTTGCTCTAAAAGAACAAGTGTGATATTTAGTTCTAGCATTATATTTTTGTAACTATGATTAGCTAAAGTAGATAATATTTTATATGTTTTAGCATATTAAATTATTAAAACACAAATAATTAAAGATATGTTTTTTTGAGGTATTTTGTGTTGAGTAATATACATAATTAAACAATAACTTAGTTATTGTTTAAATATCTATTTGTAAATTTATGGAATCAAACAAATAAGTTTATTAATTCTAATTTTGTTTGAGACCATTGTGGTGCAGGGCGGTGTCAAAAATGTGGCTGTAAACCTGATGGTTATGCGTTTAATACTCAGTCAGAGAAATGATATAGTGTTTTCATTTCCTTGCTCTGGTAACAAGGCAAAGCTCTATGTTGAGTTTCATTAGTCAACATACAATGCCTTGAAAATTCTATGTAAGAAATCTCCCAACTTAATAAAAAAAATCTAATTTCAGGGCAGGCCCTTCTACGCTGTACAGGGTAAAGCCCTATGTGAAAGGGATTATTTGGAAACTTTGGAGAAATGCTGTGTTTGCGGAGATCCCATACTAGATCGCATTTTGAGAGCAACAGGCAAACCATACCACCCACGATGCTTTACTTGTGTTGTTTGTCAAAAAAGTTTAGATGGTATACCATTTACAGTGGATGCGGTCAATAGAATACATTGTATTGAGGATTTCCATAAAAGGTTTGATTATGTCTTTTGTAATAATTGTAATTTTAGGTATTATTTTTATGTTTGAGTACTTTTTTGATTGAATAATGTAAATGTAAAAGAGCCCTTCACAAAAAGAGTTTCAGTTCAATATTAAATTTACAAGTTTTATTTACTTACTTTAGGATTCTAACTGGATTCAGTTGTCATAAAACTTCATTACAATGTTATATCCTCATAAAAAATTGCTATCCAACAAAAAGTTCTTTTAAAACTTAGAACTGTACTGGTTCAATTGAAAATTATTTCTTTTTTTCCTTGAGATTTTTGCTTCCAACCAAGCAAACTCTTAACTATTTAAAAATTACAGATATGCCCCACGATGTGCCCGCTGCCGTGAACCAATAATACCTGAGGGTGGTAATGAAGAAACGGTCAGAATAGTTGCTTTGGACAAGAGTTTTCATATTTCATGCTATTCTTGTGAGGACTGCGGCGCGACGCTTTGCTCAAGGTTGGTTATTTTGTATAGCTTCATGCTGAATCACGCTCATAGCAAGGTAGTAGTTGGAACCTGGGGATGTAGTGTTAGACACTGCATTCTCAATATGGCAATCTGTTCTCTACTTGTCGCCAAATTAGATTCGAGATATTGCGTGTTTAGGAGCGAAACTCAACACCGTGCTTTGCCTCGTTACCAGAGCGATAAAATGAAAATATTAATTTAAATAAATATTTCTTTTCTCCGAGCGGGTTTCACAAGACCCACAAGCCACAAGCTACCCCCAGCCGATTCTACAGTCACACTTTGTGCCCCCGCGTCACAACCACAAAACACATATACCCAAAGGGCCACGACTGGCTTCTAACTTTTATAAGAGCATCCAATATGTTTGTTGCATCCAATAGGTGGCGCTGCTGAATCTTATACAATATGCGGCAAAACCGTTTAAGGTAAAAATTATCTTGAAAGACAGACAAGAATGTGCTCCTATATATAAGTTTCGTTATTTCTTGTGAAGTACGAAACCCCGAATTTGTAACCCCGTATTTTTATTTTTCAGGGAAGAAGGGCGTGGCTGCTATCCTCTCGACGGACATTTATACTGTAGAGAGTGTAACGCAACGCGTATACAAGATTTATCAAGGAATATTAATTAGGAGGATCTATCTTTTACATTTACTATAACTAATTGTCTTAAATAAAAAACAAGTAGAAAAAAAAACATTCACGAGAATTATGATAATATAATATCAGAAGTTAGTTATTCATTTCTTAATTAGAACAAAATATGGTTATATACTTTTTAGAACTTTCCTTAGTGTGGAATAACACTTTAAAAATGATAAAAATATGATTATGTTACTATACATAAAAAGGATTACTAAAGGTTATTCTTTTAGAATAGGATTTTTTTTTATTTTTTGTAAAAATACACTGCCATTATTAGTGTAAGGTTAAATCCCAAGTCTGTCCAAGACTATTAATTAAAAAAAGAAAAGAGGATTTTTCCCTTTCTGTCTTTATGTAAACTGCCATTGATAATGTAAGGTTATGTTTATAATGATTTTTTAAATTTCCTTTTCATATTATTTTTGAAGATATAATATACATATGTATATAAGCTAGCAGAAAAAGTTGAAACGAGCTCATTCAGCTCTACGGAGCGGATTCAAGTAGTAAAGCGGACTAAAGTCTTTTTTTAATGGAAATGTTTTACTTTATTTCAAAAGAGTCCGGTCCGCGTAAGCATTGTCCGCTCATCTCTTCGGGAAACCGGGTTTCAGCGATAAGCAATGTTCAGTAGAATTTATAAAGTTATTCTAATATACAATATTTCGTACTTTTTATTAAATACTTTGGATTTTATGTTTTTGGTAACACTTATTTACATTTTTTTAAATATATTTAATGGTTCTACCGGTACTATAAATTATCTATTCATCGTCTAATCACAATTAATGATTAATTGCATATTTTTTAATATTTGTACTATTTGTATGTTATTATTTTATTTTATAGCTATATTTGTATCACTAGATACTTATAATGTACACATTTTAACGGATTTTTTCACACACATTTACATTCTTTGTGAAAAGTGATCTAACTCAAAAAACTACAATTTGAGGAAAATGATTTTTTACGTCCACTCTCTAAATGGCATGACAAAGTGCGGCGTTGAGTTCCGCCACTCAACATAATGTTTCGGATTCAGGTGTAAAACGGAGAACGGAATATTTCTTGGCTTACCCTGCTATATGCGGGATACAGCGTAAAGCAACAAATAAAATCAATTTTTAGCAAAATTCTAAATTACAGATTTTGAGTTATGTCACTTTCATTCTAAAGATGTGATATTATTCTCGTATGTACTTTCTGAGATAAGATGTTTTTAGTAAGTATGAGATACGGTAGTTATTAATATAATTAAATAACATTCATAACTGCATTTACATATAAATAACGTTATATAAGGCTGTGTGTACTAACCATTTTATACATATATTGAGTTCACAGTATTAAATATTCAAAGGATTTTTTAATGTGATTTTTACAATTTTATTATTAAATAATTTACCATATTATTTGTAATTCTTTCTATAATAATATTAATAAAAGGTGCCATTTTGTGTATATATTTGGATTTGGTTGTGTGTTTAGTTGTAAGATTTGTTTGTACGTTTTGTACTTAACTATTAATTTTTAATGTACAGTGTTTAATTGTATTTTGATTATACTTAGCTCGAATGTTGTACAATAAGTTAGTTTATTTAATATTATAGTATATATAGTGATGAATATGTAATAATTGGTTCTTTAAAAAATTATGAACTTATTTTTAGTTTAGATAAAACTAAGTATAAGACTAAGACTAAAAATAAGTTTATAATCACAATTATATTAAAATAGCATCAGCAAAAAAATATATAAAATATAAAGAGTAAATAATACTATTTAAATTTCTTTTAAGTTCATAAGAGCATAAACACCATCAGGTCTATTTGTCTATTATTTGTATGTAACTGCAAACATTTTTCATTTTTATTGAGACTTCAGTTTCAGTTCCAGTTGAAAAATTTTAATTAAATAAAAAAAAAATATCGGCGGTTTCTATACCAACGTCAGAGCCATTTTTCTCGGACACCTATTTTTTTATTTTGGCATCATTCAATAGTAAATGAAATTACATAACAGTTCTTTTAAGATTAGTCAAATGAAAATTATCTAATCTCTATTAAAAATTGTATTATTTATTCATTATTTGTTATATATTTTTTTGGTGATGCCATTTTTTGCTGTGAAGCTTACTGAGTGACTATTGAAAAACTGCGTATCGTAATTACATTTGTTTGTATGTATTTGTAAGGGAAAAAAATACTATGGTACAGTTAGAAGTGTTCAAATCAGTCAATTTTATCATCACAAAACTAAACGGCTCAAAGTGTGCCGTGATGGACCCACCTAAAGTTGAACATATTAATATATTTAGAGTACAATTATACAGGATGGAAGTGTCAGCATCACTTTAAATGAAACCATAGTTTTAACTACTCCATAAAAATCTAATACAATTTTTAAAAAATCCCAAAAATGAAAATGTGTTTTTTTCAAACAAAATAAATATTAAAATTGTCGTTTTAAAATAAAACGCCATTTGTCAATAACGGCGCAAGAACACATAAAGCTATCAAAAGGAAACCTCCGCATACGCCTCATTCCGAAATCGAGTCGTAGGCGGTAAAGTTCAAAGTTGTTTAGCCTTTAGTAGTATTTATGTAGTAGTATGTGTTTACGTTATTGGTATCTATGCGTAACTGCGTCACACGATATACAAGTATGGATAAACATCGTGAAATGAAAAAAAAATCCTACGTCTAAACTGTTGAGTTATCTTGATTAATTTCTTTAGGTATGGGGTTGAAATATTTTACCCTATATGCTGTTTCCGTAAAAGGAGCGCTGCCTCTTCCACCCTGTATATTATTATTAACGGACTAGTTTTAAGCAAGTAAATTCCAAGGCCTTTACACTTATAAATCCGGCTCTATTAATATATTGAAGACGTGTCTTTATGTAATTCATGGATTTTAATTTGGTTTTGATGGTACACTATGTAAAGGTCTATGCTTTTCTCATTCAAGCAGTTATTTAATGTTATTTAAAAACTTGAGTTTTGCTTCAAACTCTACGCATTGTTTTTGATGATTTGGAATAAAATACATTTTCATCCATCTTCATATATATGTATACTCAAATAATATATAATATGTCGGTATACTCATATAAGTATGTATTAGGTGCATTTAAATTAACATTATAAGAAAACGTGGAATTATATCTGTAGATACTTCAGCATTTATAGATTATTTCTATTAGTTGTACCAAGTAGTTAATGTAGTGTAGAAAGTTAGATTTTACTTTTTACGCTTATTTTGTTTAGTGATGAAAATTTACAAATTATGAGATTATGCAATTTTTACTTTTAATACTGTAGTAAATATTGTAGATACTAAATACAAATATACTTACATCAAGAATTGTTTTATTTATCTATTCTAATATATAAGTTTTTTTTTGTTTAATTTTCCTTTTGATGTCTTTCTTGCAACTGGCGGGACTGTTATTTTATATATTTATTTATTTACTAGCGGACCCGGTCGCGGCATCGCCCGCTTGAGCTATGCAAATATTTATTAAATATATTGCTGAAATTATTTTCAACTTTCAATAGGATTGGTGAGGTCGTAACGCAGCGGCACGAAGTGTGACTTTAAAACCGACTGGTTGTGGGTTCGATCCCCACTCGAGGAGATGAAATATTTACTTAAATTTATATTTCCATTTCTTCGCTCTGGTATCGAGGCTAAGCGCGGCGTTGAGTTCTGCCACTCAACACGCAATGCCTCCAGAATTCGGCAGAAAGTGGGGAACGGAGTGTCTTAACACTAAGTTCCCTCTGCCTACCCTGCTGTGTGTGAGATATAACGATTTATTTTGTTTTAATTGGATTGGTAAAATATAAGCCTAAATAATTAAATTAAGCTGAAAAAGAATAATAAGTGGAAAAAGTAGAAAATTCTTATTATTAGAAAAAATACCTAACTAATAAAAAATAAACAAAAAAAAATAAGTAAACGTAACCAAAGAAAAATGTTAATAAAAAAACTAAACAAAGCCAGCTATATTATTAATATTATCAACGTAAAATAAATATTTAAAAGTATTAAAATTGAAAAATAAATAATGCTATGTGCAGACATATGCTGTCGCCGAGTTTTATATAGATTTTCTAAAGGATTACAATATTTTCGTTAAATTTTCCCCGTTAAACATTTACGCATGACCGTTCTATTTCCATGTTTTAAAACTTTGATATCTTCTAAAATATCCGTTTCATCTAACATATTTAATAGAATAAAGTATACTACTGTAGTGTTGAACGTAGTTTCGCAATTACCCTTTCTTTATTTTTAAACACAAAATGGTTACTGTGCGTTATTCTTAAGAAATAGATATATTACGTGCTATATATAGGCTATATAACATTGCGGGTGTATTTCTTTAGTTAGCCGTACATAACAATAGCAAATAATAATAATTAACGCCATCGCAAGCGCTACAGAAAGAATAAAATATATGGAAGTACATCGTATCTACTACAAAAATATTCAGATTCATTCGTTCTAAGAAAAGTACGCTTCTTAATTCGATGATCTTAAACAAAACGGAGTCGTTACAGCTACTATAATACAATTAGATACATAATTTGTGATATCAAAGAGATTCTGTTTAAAATAAAAATGAAAATTGCCGATTTCATCACAACACACATAAAAACTCAGCAGGACATATGTATTAGTATGTTTGTTTTGTTTTGCTATCAGTTGAAAATTATAGAGAAACCTAATACGAAACATTTACGTTTTATAATATGAAAAGATTTGTATTAAAAGTCACATTAAAATCTTAGATCAGCCAGTACGAACAAGAAGACAAATTGTTGAAATGGTTATTGCTGTTACAACCAGGTGTGCAAGACGGACTCTTTGTCATTTATGTCGAAAATTATTATACCACCAGATTATAACAACTGTTAATAACAAACTTTAATCGCCTCTAATTATATCGTGTCAAATAAAGACAATAAGTGATTTTATCTCTTTATTTTTTGATAGATTTTATACAGACTTTATTTTTTGTATGTCCACGTCAATCCTTTTTTTATTAAAGCAATTTTTACTAATAGAATAGTTACATTTTACTAAAATTCAACATACAATTAAGCTTTACTTCAAGAAATACAATACATTCATGTAGAGGGCCTAATAATAATAATCATTTTTGGGGCTAATTATTTTTTAAAACAATATGTAAATGCGACTTTTTTCTAGTACTTAAAGGATCTAACTGAAAACTCAGTTATCATGTTACCAAATCGTATAACGTATAAGTCTCTATGTGACATAGTTACCACAATACCTAACTTACTATCATTCGTAATAATCAGTTGTTATCTTAGTCTCATTATTAATCAATTTTATAACTAAAATATGAAAAAAATATTATATATTATTATTTAGCATAATACGCGTAAAACAGCCAATGTGGTACATTGGCCTTTTAGAGCGTTTTAGAGAAGAATAAATATAACAAAAACTAACGTATAAGGGCCATTGTGCAGTAAAAAAAATACTAGGATAAATATAAATAAAATACTACGGTATATATATAGAGGATAGTTGTCTTAGCTGATAAGCAAAGTTTCATTTTCTTCGGATGTACCAACATAAAATTATAGCAAATTTAAACTTTGGAAGCCAGTCCTGTAAAGTTGTGATTTCGCATTTTGGCCCTTATACTTAGGAGCCATCGATATAGAGAATAAGTTAGACGTTAGACCTTGGGTGTAATTATGGATAAGCATTTGTCTTGGGAATTCCAAATAGGAGAAGTAGAAACTGACCCCCATTACCAATTCTTGATTACGCTATATTTATTCTTGACATTAAAGAGGAGCAACTAAATAAACTTGAGCGACTACAAAATCTTTGTATTAGGTTCATATTTGACATACATAAATCTTCTTCTTCCTAGCATTAGTCCCGGCTTTTGCCAGGGTCTGCCTTCCTACTCAACCTACTCCACTTTGCATGGTCTTTAGCGTCCTCGGTGGTTAGACCAGGACTCATGCTCAGGCTCTCATGTCCTGCTTCACGACGTCCAACCAGCGCATCCTTGGGCGTCCGAGAGGTCTCACTCCAGGGACTGACATAGCAAGGCACTTGCACCCGACATAGTTCCTAAGCTGGCGCGTAACATGACCAAACCATCACAGGCGACGCTCTTGGAGCTTATCCGCTACGTCACGGACTCCAAGACTACCTCGAATGAATGTGTTGCGTATGCGGTCAGACCGCGTTACGCCGCATATCCACCTCAGCATCTTCATTTCCGTGACGTGAAGCTCTTGAGTGTGCCGAGATAGTGCTGGCCAACATTCGCTGCCGTATAAAAGAACCGGTCGGATGATGCTCTTGTATATCAGACCCTTAAGTTTAGGCGGTATCCTGCGATCGCAGACCACACCAGTGACCTCCCGCCATTTGGACCAAGCAGCGTTTATCCGGCTATAGAAATCGTGATCGATGCCTCCAGACTCGTGCATAACGGATCCAAGGTTCCTGAAATTTTCCGACTTAACGGCTGGTTCAGGACCTATACGGATAGTGCTAGAGTCCGGGCTCCCGCAGGCCATGTACTCGGTCTTCGACACATTTAGTTTAAGACCGCCGTTCTCAAGCATACCCTTCCACAGGTTCACTTTACGCTCCAGCATCAGTTGGTTCTCGTCAATTAGTGCTATATCATCGGCATACATCATCAGCCATGGAGGCTGGTCTTGGATGTGAGCCGAGACAGTATCGAGCACCACATTGAATAAGAACGGACTAAGAGCCGAGCCCTGGTGAACCCCTACTGTAATCTGGAAGAGTTTAGTGTCGCCAACAGCGGTCCTAACCATAGAAGCGGAATTGTGGTACATGTCTCTGATAATCTCAATATAGGCTTCAGGGATCCCTTTGGATCGCAATGCCCACCAGATGCACTGACGAGGCACACAGTCAAAGGCCTTCTGCAGATCTAAAAAGGCCACATGCTGAGTTCTCCTTTTTTCCCTGTATGCCTCCATCAATGATCTGAGGGCGAAAACGGCGTCCATAGTGCCCGATCCTGGCTGAAATCCATATTGAGACTCAGAAACAGTACACTCGCGGCGGAGCCTGAGGTCGATCATGCGCTCGAAGAGCTTCATGGTATGACTCATAAGCTTAATGCCCCTATAACTACCACAATCTTGAACACTGTCCCTTCCCTTGTAAATAGGGGTAATAAAGCTAAGCCGCCACTGGTGTGGCATCTTTCCATTCCATCTTCGATTGTTTCATATATCTATCCAATCTAGAGATTAGATAGATATATAGAACAATCGAAGACTGACGTAGGAGATAGATTATTAATATTGGGCGTTAATCTATAGGTAAATGTTACGTAAATCGTTTTAATGTAACCCGCCGTACCTGCGGTCAGAGTTACTATGACACTGAGAATGTGTCATGTGACATGACTAATTGTAAATCTTGTTTCATATAGAACCACCATGACCTTAATTAGTAAAAAAAAATATTAAAATATTGAAATTAAAATGAAAAAAAATGGAATACTTTTACTATTCACAGATAAAAATAATAACGCTACCAAACATAAATGATATCTGCTAAATGAATGTTTGACATAGGTAGTGCATCAATTTCTATAAAAATTGACGCCGTCATAAAGAATATATTAAATTATATTTCAGTAAAATAAAACAACAAATAACTCATAAATGTTTATTTTAACTCTGCATACTAACATATACAAGACATTGTATACAAGCGCTCGACTCGCAGTCGCTTATCCTAAGCTTACTTTACAAGAAGACTTTGGCTCCTTCCGTAGAACATTCATTAGCACTTCATCTAATTTGTCACACTTTGCAATATAAAAATCAAAATGTTATTTGACGACTTTTAGAGAAATTCAAAGTTTATTTATAATATTAAAAAAAAAACAGGAGAAAAACAACATATACATATTTTGTCATTATATAGAAGAAAACATACAAATATGTAGTAATAAATTCATGAAATATACAAATGTTTCGGAATATTAAAGAATAAATACATAAAAAATTGACATTTTATATACAATATAAGTTTGGAAAAATTATAATTAAAATTTAACACAAGACCAATATTGTTAACTTCCATATAAAAAATAATCACCTATATCAAAATAAAAAATAATTAAGACATTTCACTGGCTTACTAGAACTAATAATCAAATTTCTCTAACAAGTCATGTACAGAAATTATAAAATTAAAAAAGACATATCCTCATCGTGCACGTAAGTCCGATGTTTACACAAAGAGATTTGACAAAAAAAAACTAAGTTTTCCAACCAATAACATTGGCATTTTTTTATAAAATTGGCGGGATATTTTCGATGTGACAAACGTCAAATTCAAAATGACAAAACTCTTTATGTGGCAATCAAACCGTAATAAAATTAATTTTCTTAAAATAATGAAATTTAAGAAAACGAATTTAGAATTTCGTTGAAAAACTCGCTTATAAATGAATTTAAAATCCGAGGTGAAAGTGAAGTATGGTACTCTTATAGAGATTCAAATTATTCATAACCAGTCTATTAGTTACTATTCACTGCCCATTTACTATTTACATTCGCTTGGCGTTTGGGCCAGTTTAAACTAGAAATTACTAAATTATACACAAATTTAATATTACAATATAAAGGAGTTGCGGTACAAATAATAATATAACATGCTAATTTTGTAATTTAAAGTAATTAATTATTCTAAAATAATTGAACATGTTTTAAACTTAGGTATTTCATAAGAATGGCATATTTTACAATAAACCTTTTTTTATATTTACAAGTAAAATAAAAAACAAAACTCCTTTACACAGTAATCTAGATACATATCTAATACTCTCAAAAAGACAATGAACCAAAGGCACCCATTAAGTGTACTTGTGTAATTAATTCTTTATTAATATTGAATAGTGACGCCCATTTTAAATTTGCAAGAACAAATTTCGTATACACCTGAATATCTCGTTCTAATAATACTTTAAGATTTCTAGATACAATAATGTAATGTTTGTTGAATTTATTTAAAACATATAAAATAATGAACAATTATATTACAAGTTCCGAAATGACCCATAAAGTTTAACTGTTACACAAAGCAGAATTTATTTATAGCTAACCATATCTAATCAAATTTTGTTTAGTTTTGTTGTTTACAATATAACAAGAAAATATAAAAATTATATTATATCGTATTTATTTGCTCCGTTTATAATAATATCACATTCAACATTAATTTCATTAATTTATAATGAAATAAAAAACAATTTTTAAATCAACTTGTGATGTATATTCAACATTTAAAGTGCATATATTCAAAATCCGAAACTGGGTTTAAAATGTTTAAAAAAAAAGGTCCTACAAAATTTGAACTGCAAGGAATGTTGGGGTTCACTACATATATGTACATGTTAAATGTTCATTTTAGTATTATTATACAAGTTATACAAAACATTAACTATTATACAACTGTGCTCTCGCCAAATATACATTACAATCATTAATTTATACAAATAATAAGTGTCTTATCATTTTTATTAACTTCACTTATTTGAAAAAAAACATAAAATTTTCTATTTATCTATATACAATGTTATTTTTATAAATATTAATAATTGTACGACATACATTTGGCTCGAGTGTATATCTCAATTATAATAAAGCTTCTGGACCTTTATTATACAAGTCCCATAACTTACTCTGTGAATAACTTATGAAAAATTAAATCATAGCTCAATTATTAATGTAGTGTTGTTGTTTTATTTACATAGAAATTACGCGAATATATAAAAAAAGTTACCTATTTAAATGTGAATTTTAATTTATAATAATCGCAACATTCGAAGAAATGAAATATGTGAAACTAATGAAATACCAGTGAAAACAAATTGTTTATATACATTTGAGATCTGAAATATAATAATGAAAGCTCTTACAATTAACCTAACTTCTAACTAGCTTATAAATAATGCATTAACATTCATTTTCAAATTTAGTTGTACTGACATTTATGTACAGAAAACTTAAGTTGCAAGTGTAATTTTATAATAAAAACTGTGATACTATTAATATTATGAAAGAAAAGTCTCAGGCTAAGTAGAGCGAAACTAGTGCCAAGACTCTCCCTTCTCTGCTTTCCATTCAAATTTAAAGAACCAGATCGAGGGAAGAACATGATCAATTACCTCAAGTGGGATCGAATCCACTTTCGCGTTTACATTCAACACTGCGCTACAAAAATATTGAAACATGTATTAAAACAATTGAATAAAGAAAAATATTTTATAATCAAATGTTCAAATTCAATGGCCATTCAAATTAAATTAATCGTTAAAATCTTGTATATTGTGCATTTAAAAATTATATTTGGTTTTTTTTGTTACAAAAGAAAGCATCGAAATGATCTTATTTTTCATAATAATTATTACGCTGGCAAATATTTTGCAAATTAATTTTAAACAGTTACCACAGTTAAAAGCAAAAAAAAAAATATTAAAAGTAAGCAATATTCTTTAATAACCCCTCAATAAGGTATCAGAATACTTTTCTCACATAAAGACAAAACATTTTGACCAAATAATGTTATCCAAACATTATTATTCAATTTGAGCATAAAGAAACACTATAATTTCGTTCCAAGCATCAAAAATCCATACACAAAAATAAATCACTTCTATTTTTATTCCTTCACTAACAATATACACATATATAATTTATCTCATCATACTCTTCCTTCGTTCACTTCTTTCAGCACTGGGTTCCCACTCAGCATCGTCAGGGTCGTCTCCATCAAAGACCAGGGGTGACATTGGTGATAATGAGCTGGACTCGCACTCGTCTAACTTGGGCGTTTCCGGTGTTGAGGGACGGTAGCCCTCTGGCATGTTCCTCAGCATTTCTAGATACTGATCCTCTTGTAATGGGAATTGTCGGGGCGAGTATGGTTGCACTGTCTGAAATTATAGAATATATTTGTTTGTTAGTACATTTTATGATTCCGGCCGTGGCGCAGGGGCACAAAGTGTGACTGTAAACGCGACTAGTTGTGAGTTCCCCACTCAAGGAAATGAAATATTTATTTAAATTTATATTTTCAAATCTTCGCTCTTAGTATGTTGCATGTAGTAGGGTAGCAGCAGAACAACTGCCGTCATTCATCCAGTAGGAAACAATGTTCTACTGTTGACTTTGACTCATTTATATTGTTAGACACCCCCACAGACATAGTAGGGAATTTTCACAAATGTATGCTACATAGATGCTATTCTTAGGAAAAATGTCCCATTTGGAAAGAGAGAATGCTATTTAATATATAAATATTTTAATTGTATTTAATAAATACAATTAAAATATTTATATATTAAATAGCATTCTCAAGTCAAGACCTGTTAAAATGTTTTTAAATATTTAATACTGGCTTTTTATTTTTTGCATTGACAAATTATTAAAAAAAATATTTACTTAATTTTTTTTTGCTTTATTATAGTGTAAGAACTAATAGGTAATTATATTAATGTGTTATTTATTTCTTTAATGGTGAAATATTTTGAAAATAAAATATAATATATTTAAATTTTATGTTCCTAAATATTTTCATCTTCCTAGTATGCGATTTAGCATTTGAAAAAAAAAAACAATAAAGCTTGCCTCATGCATATTGGGCGAAGGTTGCCTCTGGAACTGTATTTGAGGCTGCACTGGCACTTGAGGCTGCACTTGCACTTGAGGTTGCACTTGCACTTGAGGTTTCAACTGCGGTAGTGGTTCCACATCATTGTTCTCTGCGACATGGTTTCTTCGGGAACGTTGTTTCCTCATGTACTTATTTCTTTCTCTGGTTTCGGCGCGTGTGTGTCTCGCTTGTACTGCCGCTTCTGATATGTCCTCATCCTGAGAATAGATTTTATAAAAATTAATATAATCTTATATTGTGCTCCAAGACAAAATTCCACCACTCGACACACAATTTCGAAAATTGGAGAATGTAGTGTCTTAACACTAGATTCTCGTTGCCTTCTGTTGAGCATGGGTGCAATTTTCCCCGTGTCTATGTATTGTAAAGTTTATTATAAAAGGACTACTAAAATGAGTTATGAGTGGTGAGTGGTGTGCTAATTTAATTAATACTAGGTTCCCAGGAGAAGAAATAAAAAAAATACGTATTTGTTTAAAAAAGCTGTTTTTAGCCTCATGCACTTTAATTAATTCCCTGCTGTATTCATTACAGCAGAGAATTAATTATTCTCATTTCCCGAGTTGCATCGCCACTCAACACGCAATGTCTCGAGAGTAGAGTGGTGCATAGAGAATAATGTTTTGACAATAGGTTCTCTGTCGTCTATAAGCAGGGCATATCATCAATCTATTATTATTTATTTACTAAAAAATAACTCACATCACTCTCTATGGACATGCGGTTAGACTTCATAACGCCGTTGTTGAGCGGCGTTTCCGGTATTTCCATAACTCGCCATCTGTAAATAACAATTATTTGATTATCAATAAGAAAATTATTATATTAAACAAACCTACCTATCTTAATTTTTTTTTAAATATCTATTATGTATAATACTTTTCATCTGATATTGTTAGTGTAATCCAAATAAATAGGTATAAGGTGTCTTAAACTATTTTCCTTTCCTTGTTCCTACATCACCATGCATTAAAACAAGTATTATAAATATAAGATTGTTAGTGTAAAATATATATTAAATATAAAAATTAAAAGCATTGCGTTGTAGTGGCGCGGCATCTGAGCAGCATCTTACTATAACGCGATGGTTGCGGGTTCGAGCCCAACTCATGGCAACACATTATTTTCATTTCTCCAATCAGGTAATACACGGTAACACGCACGGCGTTGTTCCACCAATAAACACATATTGTCTCTTGGGCGGAAACACTAAATTCTATTTCCTATCGTCCTATATTCTAAATAAGAGTGTTAAACCTTGGGAAAAAAAAACAAAATAAAATCATACTTAGGTGTAATAATTTCTTTATAATTAAGTATTTCGGGGCGTGTACTGGCGGCTACACTCTGCGGTATCACTATATTGTCAATGTCGTAGGACTGCCGTCGGAGCGCTCGGTACTCTGTGCTACTTCGACTTCGCCTGGAAATTTGAAACATTACATTATTTATTAATTACTTTTTCCCGACTGCTAAGGAAGGGTTATGTTTTTAGCGCGTATCTTGTATGTATGTAATATTCTTTATTACCTCGTATCTCCAGAACCGCTGAACGGATTTACATATTTGAGGTATTTAGATTCGTATTAGCAGCCCAAGTGTACTTAGATAGGTGACGTTAGTAAAAAATAATCATGGCGGCTGTGGTACGCCATTGGACTTAGAGAAAAAAAAAATCGTTTCGAATACTACAATATGGGTATCAAATTCAAGAGCTCAATTTCAGGATTTCAAAAAGGTATATCATGATTATCATTACCATAATAAATTGTAACAAAAAAATGAAACATAAAAAAATATTTGTAAAAACACAAACCCCGACTGCATCATAGAAAATAAACAAGCCCAATAGTTTATTAGGATTAACAGTTGGGACCTATAAGTAATTCTTTAACCAATAAAATCTTTACCAGGAACCCCGCATAATTTAAAGAGGTCCCGACTGCTAATCCTAATAAACTATTGGGTTTGTTTATTTTCTATGCAGTCGGGGTTTTTGTTTTTACAAATATTTTTTTTATATAATTTTTTAACCGCATATATGATCGTAGATGTAGCGGTACATTGTCTCCCTAAAACACGAACGCGTTTGTGGGTTGGTACAATAAAATATTTTAGTTACCTCTTGGTAACAAGACAATGCGCGGCGTTAAGTTCCAAGAAACAACAAATATTGTTCCAAATCATGTACAAAAACTTCAAAGGATATTTGAGGCCATTATGGCGCAAAGTGTACTTTAAGGTAAATACGATTGTTGTGAGTTCAATTCTCATTAGGGGGAATAGTATTTATAATTATATTTACATTATTTTAATTTTCCCGCTCTGATACGAAGCGCGGTGTGAGTTCAAAAACTCAACGCAAAATGTCTCAAAAAATGGTGGGATTACACACACTAGATTAACAATATTATTAATTATTACATAATGTTTTTATGTTTAGCTAGTTTTCTTTTTTAATTTTATTTTTTTGTATATATTTGAATATTTTTACATACCTGTCTTGCCCCGACGTAGAAGTATCATCATCTCGGTCTCGCTCTTTTATTTTCCTTGATAATGGCGGACGACCTCTTTTCAATCCTTAAATAAGAATTAGTCACATTTTAAGAAAAAATTGTATAGTGAAAAAAAAATTTAAAAAATATATTTTTTTAAACTTATGTAAAATACAATATACAGCATAAATTCTAACAAAAAAATGAAGGTTAAGTCTCTCCTTTCCCCACTTCTCGCAAAATTTAATACATTTTTTTGCTTAATTCCGCATTTAGTAAGATAGTGTAAACCTAGCGTTAAGTCTCTCCTTTCCCCACTTCTCGCAAAATTTTCGAGTCACTTTGTCTACTTTCCTTTCTGGCCACTGTGTGGAAATCGATTCTTTTTTCCTTATAAGGTACGGAACCCTCAAATGAAAAAATATATATTAAAAAAACGCAATTAAAAAATATATAAAACAATAACAAACAACCAACTCACTAGTAGCATGTCTCCGCACGGGACGGGGCGGGTGTGCGGGTGGTCGCGAGTTCGATGACTGGGAGTGCCCGTGTGAAGTGTTAGAAGTGCCGTGGTGAGCCCCTCGCCACGACCTCAACCGGGAACGGAACCAGGAACGCGATGATAGAGCGGACAGGTGTATTGAAGGTGATATATCTGAGAGCAAATTGTTAATGGCTATTAATATACCAGGTAATGAAAATAAAATTAAAAATTTATTCCTTTTTATTTTAGCTTCACGCTATATCCCGCATATAGCATGGTAGGTAGAGGTAACCTAGTGGTAAGCCACTTCAACTGCCAAAACCAAATTGTCGAGACATTAGTACCTGCTTTTGCTTGTTAGCAGAGCAAGGAAATTAAAATAATAAAATTGAATTAATTTTACCGCATAGATTTGGCCTTTTAGATTTAGCTATAAATAGCTGCGCAGTTTTACTTTTAGGTACATTTTTACTTTTAATTATTTTCTACACAAGTGCACAAGGCAAAAGTTCATAAAGGTCTAACTTTATGTTGGCCACGACTCGCCGATCGTACTGTAGCTAAGGTAATTAGTTAACAAATAAAACATACCTTTAACATGACTCAAAACAGGATGATAGCACGGATCAACGAGTGCGATCCTCTGTTGCGGGGCGAGCGTTGAAAATGGCGGCAGCGGCTGCGTGGGCTCAGCCCGACCCGTACACACTGCACAACTTTCCACTTGATATTCGCAGCTACATCTGGAAATTATTAAGACAAAAAATTAAAATGTAAATAATTAAATTCAAAAAAGGTCTCGTAACAAAGCGTGGCGTTGAGGTAAATCAATGAATGTTTCGAAAGTTGGGTGGTGCGTGGGGAACTGTCTTAATACTAGGTTCCCTCTGCCTACAGTAGGATACTGTGTGTGTCACCCCAAAAGAAAAATACCGGAGCCTTGAATGATCATTTTGTTGTCAGTGTGTCTGTGAAGACTCCTTTTATTCAAGAACACGTTGTGGTATCAAGCTTAAAATAATATTAAATAACTCTCTCTCTAGCAAGACAAACTGCGGCGTGGATTTCCGCCATTTAAGATTCAAGAATGACATAACACTAGATTCTTGCTGTTTACCCTGTTGTTATACAGGAGAGTGCGTGAAACTGTTTTTTTAATAGGAATTGAATCCACAAGCATCAAATATACAACTCGCCACCCCATTGTACCGCGATAGCGTCAAACATACAAACACACACTACTTACCTAACATCAGACGGTTTAGCCGCTTTAGGGGTGGCTATATGCAAGTTGTGCATCTGCAACAATTTCCTTTTCTTAAAAGTGTCCCTCCTCAAGGGACGCACTCTCGCACAGGTGCAAGAATCCTCATCGCCGGGCAAACTGCCCTCGTAGCCGACAGGTTCACCTTCAAATTCGACGGGACCTTTGGCTTCTCGGACCTGGAATTATATAGAGATTTAACTAAATTACATTATAACAGGAGATCGTCGTGGCACAGCGTCTAAAAACGCGACGATTGTGTGTTCGATTCCCACTTGAGGTAGTAATTTTCATTTACTTAATCTGGTACGAATACACCGCGCGCTGAGTTCCGTCACTAATTATGCAACGGCTCGAAAATTGAACGAAAAGTGGGTAACAAAGTGTCTTAATACTAGGTTACCTCGGTCTTGTCTGTTCAATGAGGGAATCAAAGTAAAACTTAAAAAAAAAATAAAGCTTTACTAGAACATATTGAGAGTTAATCTTAAATCAGAAGATAATAGCGGAGAAATCAAAATAATTAAATTAATATCATTTCCCCCAGTGGGGATTGCACTCACAACCATTACGTTTATAGTGAGACGTTATCCCATTACACCACGGCGGCCTCAAGGAATAAAAATACACTAATATATATTTAAATTCACAATATAATATACATTTTTATGTTGTTTTAAAAGTTAATGAGAAAAAATAATTAAAACCTAACAAAACGAAAACTGATTATTAACATACATATATTACAGCCTTCTACTTTATATGTATATGTAATGTGTTTAAGTACACGTTTGTGTAGAAATAAATAAATATAAAACATAAAAAAAATTGAAAAAAAATATTTCAAGAACACCTCTACTATTAATATATTCTCTTATACAAAGTAGTTTCTCATAGTCTATTTTCAGACATACAGAATATGCATTGCACTCGATGTCGCTACAAATATCAAGGGCGGGGGGAAATCAATAAAGCGGATCACTATTGAAAAAGCTATCGGTTGAATGGCGTCGGGTTGAGAGCTTAACTATTTTGCGAGCTTACGACTTATAAATAATCAATGTTTGACAGCAGGTTCAACAAAATATCATATAGTTTAGAAAAAGATTGCATAATGTAGCGGAAATGTAAACACACATATTTATAAAAAAAAAATCAAAATCAGCTTCACGCTGTGCCCCGCACACAGCAGGGTAGGCAGAGGGAACCTAGTGTTAAGACACTCCGTTCCCCACTTTCCGTCGAATTCTGGAGGCGGATTGCGTGCTAGTGGCGGAACTCAACGCCGTGCTTTACCTCGACACCAGAGCGAAGAAATGAAAATATAAATGTAAATAAATATTTCAAAAACCAACTTTTTAGGTTTTGATTCTTTTAAAGTTGTATAAGACATTGCAATAGCGATATTGGCCGTTGATTTTAAACTGCGAAAGAAAAATTATATATAAAAGTATTGATTAAGACGATTGTCTTTCAGGTCAGGCGATTCAGGTCACTTACAATTTTTCCCTATATTTATTACTAAATGATAATTTATTTAAAAGAAATATGAAACTATTTGAATTGAATCTTTATAAAATAAAATTTATAAACCAACTATGACTTAGAAGTGCTTGTCATATGTTTACTATTAACAATATTGTTTATTTAAATTTAAAAGCATAATAAAAGTTTCTTTGAAAGTTATTCACCCGACAAAAGGCGGCTTTGAGTGAAATTTTATATTATAGGTATTTCATCATATGATCGCTACATATAATTTACGTTGAGTGCGATAAAAAATTTTTGGGTGAAAATGATGCCTTATCAACGCGATATTAGTACATTTTAATCGTTGTAAAATTTAAATAGCGAGGTTATAATGATTGATTCTGTTATGGTTTATGCTTTGTTTTAATTTGTATTATTTATTAATTGAATAAATAATAATTGACAATTTATCTAGTTACATATAATTTTAAAGACAAATGACACAATGTTGAATGGTAAATAAATCAGTTACACGCTATATCCCGCATACAGCAGGGTAGGCAGAGGGAACCTAGTGTTAAGACACTTCGTTTCCCACTGGAGGCATTACGTGTTGAGTGGCAGAACTCAACGCCGCGCTTTGCCTCGACACCAGAGCGAAGAAATGGAAATATAAATTTAAATAAATATTTCATCTCCTCGAGTGGGGATCGAATCGAATATTATACAATGATACTTGTATATAGAATTGGGGTCAGCCGTGGCGCAGGGGCACGAGAGTGTGACTGTCTACGCGACAGGCTGTGGGTTCGATTCCCACTCGAGGAAATGAAAATATCGGAATGCCTGCAGAGACTTTGCACCAAAAGGGGAGCGGAGTGTCTTAACACTAGGTTCCCTTTGCCTATCCTTGTGTGCAAAATATATGCTATACATATTTGACAATAACCATTCATATTATTATTTATATGATATTTCCATTTACGTAAATAGGTTTACATACATGTTACAGTACTTTTAAATAACAATAACTTTATTAGAAAGAAACTAATTTTGTAACTCGAAAAATCTCCATAATCTTTTGTATACAACCTACAGTGTAACTGTAGAGGATGAAAGGTTAGTACCCGACCTAAATACCGCCAGATAAGATTAGTTACTGAATTCAATGTTTAATACGTAACTACTGAAACTCGAGGAAATATTTGTTCGTATTTTTGATTTTTGCTTTTTTTTTTATATAGAAATCTTTTCTGATAGAATCTATTAGTAATTGATTTCAGTTTAGATAGTGATGTAAAATGGGAGTCTTGACGAAAACGAGAATTCATTATTTGATTATTTGATGAGTAGTTTGGGGCTGTTCTCCTAAAAATGTTATTTTTAACCAAAAAAAGTGTAATTTTTAAAACCAGCGTGTAAAGCCGTAATTTTGCTGTGAGATGTAAGCTTGGACATTATAATACACGTTTATTGAAGTGGCATCTATGAACAACCCCTATTTATTTTATAAATGGAATTTTTAAAAAATGTGTTAAATCGGACAATGACGATTAGTGTAGAATAATGATTAAGCAACTGGAGAAAAATCATTTTTCTCCAGCGCTGGTACCAATAATGATTCTTTACAACATAATTGAAATTAAATACTTACTTATTTAGCTTCACGCTGTAATACTAGTGGGAAAGTCAGAGAGAACGGAACCCCAAACGCTACGGTCTCTATATACCTCTTTCACCTCGTCCTCTATCATCAACTTTTCATACATGCCATCTGGGGCGTCCTCATGCTTTTTACGTGATTTTTCTCCTTCATTATCTTTGATGCTGTATTTTCGAAGGTCTATCTTTATTACTGCTCACTTTTTCTTCATTAATCTTTTTTGCTTTTCCTTCATCATCAATCCATTTTCACGTTCTATTATATTCTCACCGTGAAAAGTATGATTGACTTATTCCTAGCGGATCAGTATATTTAAGGTTAAGTTGTGGACACACGAGTGCCTAGGATGCTATCTTGGGAACAGACCAATATGTAATCGTTGCTATAATAAGGAGTCTGTTTCATTTTGAGGTACGAGACGTCCAAACTTAGAGTCGAATTATCGCATAAGAAGCTGGAAGTTTTAAGATCCATCGATCAAAGAGGAATAAGTACTTCCAAAATATGAGACATCTTTGAAACAGAAAACGGAAATTCTATAAGAAAAGCAGCGACAGAAATATGTGGTAAATGATAAGGAGGTATAGTAAAAAGCACGATAAATGTGTTGATAAAGTAAAAGACACTGTAGAGAAAAAAAGGCCGTTTGGATCATAAGGCCTCAGATAAATCTTTTAAAAAAGAAAAAGGATATGCTACAAAGGCACCAAACGAAAGTACTGATAAAGATGAAGCGTGAAAGTTCTGAGAAAGAAAGAAATAAAATGTTAACGAGCAATTTTAGTAATTCCTAAGGTTGTTTATTAATTTACCACACATTTTACAGCAGTGAGCAGGTCGCAGGAGGTCCTAAACCAAGAATTTTTTTTAGATATGTGACAAAAGTATAAGATGTTTTGGGAGACTACCTCGGTACAATACTTTAATGGCTTCTCTTGATGTAAAGTCTGTGACACAAATTGCCGTGCGAGGGAAAATTTCCTTTCCAAGGAAAGAAAGACCAGAGCCTATTCTTACATTTGAAAGAAATGAAGAAAAGACGCACAAGCTTATTGCTGCCGATAACAGAATTAGCGGTGCCTTCACGCGCGCTTTCACTGTCTCACCAGTGCATCTAGCATTGGTGAGACCGTGAAATAACAGAATAGTTGCACGTTTAGTAACACTGTGCAATGCTGACGAACGACGGTGATATACGGCAGCGAAACGTAGGTGTTGCAAAAGAAGAATGAAAGAAACGTAAGATATGTAACATTAAATCCCTCGTAACTAGTTATGTAAAATATCCTAAATTGTATAGGTTGTCGAAAATACACAATAAGACTAAACTGACTGTATCTTCAATAGTTAGCCAAATCGGTACGCCGAGGTATAAACTCAACATGCCATGGACTCTTACCATTTTGTTTGTGGGCTGAAAGATCTTAAGTTAGCTAACAAAGAAACCATACTCACATACTTCAATAGTGAATCTTACCCACGTTTATCTACCATTGGCAAATTTTTATTTCAAAGAGCCTACCAATTCTGCGACGCTGTACACCTTGGGGATGAGCTACTCCCCTCCAGCGTTATCAGAAGACCCTCAGTAGAAAGACAACCGGGGCTTCTATCATACGAAAAACAACTTTTGAAACAGACAGAATTGCAACATTTTAAGGGCATTTTAAGAGAAAAGCTTCCATTAAAACTATATTTAAGTCTAACAAGAAAGTAAATCCAATTCTTAAGACCAGTGAAACGTAATTTACCTCTGCAGTGTGTAGAGCTATAAAAACTAGATAGTAACTGAGATTTAAAATAAACTGTTCAAAAAAGGGGAAGCATCGATATTGGGGGAATGCTCGATGTCAAGAATGGACATGCATCGAAGTCAGCTGCGTCTGAGTAAAGAGCGGATAAACCTAACCATAATATCGGGTCTTATAACTCCCAAACCCTCGCTCGGGAGAAAAGATATATACAGAGGTCACGAAAAAACATGGCATTTGTAAATAGATAGAAGAAGTAAAGAAGAAGTAAAACATACAGAGAGTAGGGCTGTTGGCGCTCCGTTCTCTCTGACTACCCCGCTAGGGATAAAGTGAGATGTAAAAAATAAAGATTAATGAAAAAAATAAATAATTACAACTAAAGAATATTAATAGCTTAATAGCTTATTTTTGTACTGTTCTATATGCTAAAAACAGTAATATTATTTATAACGTTTCCATTACACTGAAACTAAATGCCATGTAAGTGATATAGCAAGAAGATTCAGAAGAATAAAATCTTAGAAAAATTCACGAACAAAATTTAGGTATTACGTAAATTTTTAGTCATAGCTGGTTTAAACATTAAAAATTCTTCACACGACCCATCAGTGAGTACTAGTACTATTAGAAATATGTCTAAGATTCAGGACTACAGCCTGAAATCAGACCCATTCGTCTACTCTAAAAGCTAATAATCATTGTCTTCGCCTACTTTTCTTCCAGCGTCATTGCCATCTTTTACAATTGTACTAGCAATGACGTCGCAACCAATGATGTTTTTACATAAAACACGTTGGAATTTTATGAAAAACTCATTCATAGTACGTGAAATTTGCTGGTTACAGATTTGTTCAAAATGACAATATAAGTATATATTAACGATTGCCGAAACATTTTTAATCTAAAAGTAGTAAATAAAGATATCAATGACGATTCATGTGCTAAAATTAGGAGAATCCAATTTACGACTTATTTATAAATTGTTAAAGCATCCGTGGCGGCAGTTGCACCGTCGGAAATTAAAGCTCTGCATGCTAACATTATTATAAGCCAAAATAAACACTACGTTAGATAACGTATTTTCGTGGCAATATTTAAAACAAAAGCTCGCTCGATCAATGACGCTATTTTTATGAACTTTTTTTGCGATCGATTTTTGTGTAGCTACACCTAAATTATAAGCACGTTTTATTATTAAAAACTTTAAGTATGTACTTATTTCATTAAAAATAGCAAATAAAATTAATATAGTTTAATCACGAATATTTTTGAGAAGAAATAAGCTAAGAACACACCAAATCTCCACGTAAAATATTCAATTTTTTGAAGGTTTTTTTTTTAAATATATTTTTGTATATACTAAATCATCAAACTTGTCTAGACGCCTTGTTTATTATTTAGTTAAGTATTTAATATGATATTCATCTTATTAAATTTATTTACTATTAATGAGTAATCACAAGGAAATTGAAATTTGTGCGTTTTGGAGAACTGCCATTTGGCTTATCCAGTAAAATTAGGAGGGCTGAATAATAAAAAAAATCTTACAATAAAGTCGTATGTTTTAATTATATAACACTATCTGGTATAACGAATTTACAAAAATAATGTAAATGAGGCCAGTCGTGGCGCAGGGGCACAAAATGTGACTGTAAACGCGACTTGTTATGAGTTCGATCCTCACTCGAGGAAATAAAATATACATATATATAAATTTCTTTTTCCATTTCTACGCTCTGGCGTAGGGGCAAAGCGCGGCGTTGAGCTCCACCACTCAACACACGATGCCTCCAGAAATCAGCGGAACGTGGGGATCGGATTGTCTTAACACTAGGTTCCCTTTGCCTACCCTACTGTGTGCAGGATACAGCGTGAAGCTGATTTAATATAAATTCATGAGATGATTCTCATGTCATGAGATGATTCTCATGTCATCGTGGCTGAAAAGCTTGATGAAAGCTTGCTTGATCATTCAAAAACTCGTTGAAAGTTTAAAATAGGTCACTATATGGCTATGTCACTTCGCGCAAACTCAAGAAAGCTTAAGAAGTTTTCGACGATGCGTTAAAATATATTAACATTTTTGACAAGGATGATATGGTTTTTAGAAAACCTATAAAAATTTGAACGTAGCGGGATTTGAACCCGCGCCTCTTGGAAATTGTCCAAGCGCTCCGACCGTTAAGCCATACGTGCTCATCAAGCTACGTGGAATTACAACTTATTTATGTTGTGTATGTCGTGGCTTATTACAACTTATTTATGTTGTTGAATCTCTGTAGGGAGATTTTTGATTTTTTTGAGATTACACATTTCCGCTGAATTGCATTTCCGCTAATAACACTTAAAAAAAAAATATTAGCATTTTCTCTTAAGGTCATTCATTTTTGAGATCGTCGGGGTGCAGTGCCTCTGTATTTTACTGGAAACGTAATGGTTGCGAGTTCAATGGCTACTCGGGGGAATGTTTTATTTCTATTTCCTTTCCAGAGTTCAACATGTAATTTTTTAAAACGCCGTCAAAAAATGAGGAATAGAGAGCTTTTAACATTAAGTTAACCCTGCCATATAAGGGAAAAAGTAGGAAGCAAAAAAAAATATTACATACAAAACCTGCCACCTAAATCGCAGTACTCTAAGAATAGAGAATGGGAAAATGCAGAATGTAGAGTTAATCACTCACATAGCAAATAATAAATCAAGTATAGGTAACTCAAATAACAAATAATAATTTGAAGGGCTGTATAGACGAAGCAAGGGGCGGGTGAATGAATATAAGTCGACTGACCTCCAAAGCTGAATTTATATAGTAATATAATAAACGACCAACAGTGTTACCAATATAGTTAAGAGTAAAAAAAAATACCATTCTTTGCTTAATAGTACACTAAATAGTTTGAATATTATTATTTTCTCTCGTAATAGTAGTAGATTTTAGAATAAAATATAATAAAGTTTTGTAAGTGTAATATTCCTAGAGTGGGCTCTTTAAAATATCTAGGGCATTCAGTTACGGAAACCAAAACTGCGCTGCGGTAGCGTATATGACAATGTATCTTTAACAAATTTAAAGATTCTATAATAAAATTATAGATACTGTCAACAATTGCAAAAAAAACTGCTTACGTAATACTTAAACGGCCCCTATAATGTCTAAAAAAATTTCAAACACAATTACAATAGCTTACAATATTAAGTGTAAAAAGTGCAAATTTCTTGCACGTAAACACTCCGCTTCACCCGTAATCGCACATAACACTCGCCGCGTGACGTCACGCTGTAGCGGGCAAAGAAACGCAAATTTTAAAAAGCAGTGAAACATTACAAATCTGTAACTTTGGAAATCCTGACCCGATTTCGATAAAACAAAAACTATTAGTATTAATAGGCACGAGTATATGTACGCATTAAATACAGTAACTGTTATAGTAATTTTTTTAAGTGTTGGTGACTCATTGAAATGGAATTTATATAATATATGTTGTATATCTGAATCATACTAGAACAAAAACAAATTACATTTTTTTCATCTTTAAGCACTGTCACTGTGTTGAGTTTTTCCACATTATGCCCGAATTCGAGATATTCCGCATTGGGTGGGGGAACCCAAAGCCGCATTTTACCCTACCAGAGCATTAAAAACATACAAATATTTTTATATTAAAATTTTATAGAGGTATTTAATCCCACAACAACAGTATACGTGACAACGGGTGAATCTAATAAAAAAAAAAGATCTAAGTTGGGCGAATCAATACATTATGTAACACAATACCACTTTAATAATCGGAAAAATCATGTCAATCTTGCATTATGTTTAATTGCGTTAATGTCCTTGAAATCTAGCTTAGTATTATTATAATAAAGACGATATAGTGGTGCAGTGGTGACGAACTCATTTGAATGTGACATTTTAAGGTTCAAAACTATTTATGTATAGACATTATAATATATAGATATATATTTTTTTGAATTGCCTAGTTTTACTCAGCCATTTAGCTCTATTTTTGTTTACTGTATGCATTTTGATTGCTTCTTTAGCTTCAAATTTTAGAGGCAGTATAATTGATAATGAATTCGTTTTTTACTAGCAACAAATATTTTTATACTCGCTCTGGTGTCGAGGCAAAGCGCAACGTTGAGTACCGCCGCTAGTTATCGTTGTACAATAAAACGCCATTCGTCAAGAACGTCGCACGCAGACATAAAAAAAGGGAAATCGACGCATACGCCTCAAATCGAATCGTAGGTATTGGCGGCAAATTTCAAAGTTGTTTAACCTTTACTAGTATTTTTGTAGTAATATGTGTTTACGTTATCTATGCGTAACTGCGTCACACGAAATACATCGTGAAATGAAAAAAAGAAATCCTACGTTTAAGCTGTTGAGCTATCATGATTAATTTCTTTAGGTATGGGTTTAAAATATTTTACCCTATATGCTGTTCCCGTAAAAGAAGCGCTGACGCTTCCACTTTGTATAAACAAATCAAAATACGTAAATATATGCATGAGTTAAAATATAAAAAAAGGCTTCGTATCAGATCAGAACCGACTCCGATTTTTTCGTAGGCATACATGTGAAATAGACTTTTTTATTTTTAAATAAAAAGTCTATTTCACATGTATTTGTATGTTATCTGTTCATCACAATAACTGTAAACAAATTTTGTATCTGTATAGATACAAATCGTACAGTATGGAACTATATACTATGAACTATGTAATTTATGATTAATCTACGTTGCATTTTAATTAGTCGTATTTTATATAAAGAGGTGACGACCTTATGACAAGTAACAAGTTTTATTGTAATTCTAAAAAAAATTCATTAGGAGAATCTTAAAAAAATAAAATATCACACGGGTGTGTTTTTACACAGAAACGTAATAATTAAGGCACTACCCGCATTTCGTTCTTCACTTTTCTGATATACATGTACCATACATGTTAAATTACCACCACTAATGGGACTAAGTAGTCTAAGAATTATATTCCTCGCTCCAATAACAAGACAAAGCGCGGCGTTGAGGTCCGCCACTCAACACCCAATGTCTAAAAAAATTTGCGGTGTGTTAATAAAAAAAACTTACAATTAAAATTTTATATATATAACTTTTAATTTATGAATAATGTGAATAATGGAAAATAATATAAAAACTACATAATTAAACTAACCTGTCTATGCAAATCGTTGTGCTGTCGAATCTTGTACTCCAGCTCTTGGACTTGAACTTGTAGCCAACACCAACGAGACGCGATGGACGCGCGCGCCTTCTGCCACGAATATAACGCACGTTTCTCACTGAAAATATAAAATATACAATAAAATATATGTACTTAAAGAGGCCGTCGTTGGAGATCGTCAAACGCGATAGTTGTTGTTTGATTCCCACTTTAGGGAAAAACTTTAGGTGTTTAGTTTAGTTTAGGTGTTTAGTTCCGCCACTTAACACGTCATGTCTGGAAAATTGGGCAATAAACGGGATACAGTCTCCTGACACTTTGTTTTCTCTGGCTATCCTGCTCTGAGTAACTCAAAACGTAATGGTTGATCCACTGAACAACCACTCTATATAAAATGTGCAGTACCTTCATAATATTGGCTTACACTGTATTTATTAATAGAAGAGGAAATTGAGGAATTAGCTCCAAAACTGAACTCGTTTTGTGTCTAGATTAAATCTTCAATTCATTCAATCATTTATGTCTAAATTAAATAGTCACTAGATAACAATAATAGCAAATTTCTATGTCTATCAAAA
Source organism: Heliconius himera (assembly GCA_021202915.1). NCBI lineage: Eukaryota > Metazoa > Arthropoda > Insecta > Lepidoptera > Nymphalidae > Heliconius > Heliconius himera. The sequence continues at coordinate 39,836 of JAJHJA010000473.1, read as the reverse complement.
TATTTTTCTCATATATAAGGATAGGCAGAGGAAATGTAATGCTAAGACATTGTTCCTTACTCTTTTCTCTAATTTTTTAGACATTCCATGTTGAGTAGCCGATCTCAACATCTTCTCACTCAAAATCTACAAGAGGATTATATATTTTTTTATATAATTACGTGCCTGACTGAGTATTAAAAATCCACAGCAATAATTGTGATTACAATCAGTTATTATAAAAAATACTATAAATTATAAAAATAATAAAATAAAATAAAATTGTTTACTATTTAATAATTATCAGAGAGAGCTAAAACAGGCCCTAAATACTTTGTAAAAAAAATTACAATACATAGAAAAAGTATAAAAATATGTATAATTAACACTAAACAAACTTTATTGTGAGTTTACTTCCACAAAAGGTAAGTAAATTATCATAATTTAAAACTATTTAAGTTAGCATAACTGCAAAGCTTTCTCAAGGGATTAGAACATGTTGTAGCTTAATTGCCTAAAGTGCTTGGATGGTAGCCAACAAGTGCAGGTTTAGAAGCTGCTATATATTTTTTTTATAAGTGCAGTATTTCTACATCATATATTTATATTAATTGTTATATAGTATGTCCAAATATCTCTAATCTCAAAATATGAACAAGCAGAGAATAGAATGAATGTCTTCAATAGTAAAAATTTTGTAAAGCATATGAATGACTGGATAATGTGAAATGTTATACTAGTACTAATAATACAAGCAATACTAGGTACTAATAATATAACCAATAGCATATAAATCACACTAATGTTACATAATTTCAAAATAATTTATAACTTATAATAATTATTGTTTTTGTTGTAAATTCTTGTTTGCATTGAAAACTTTGCAAATGTTTCATAAAGTATATTAAATATATAACATGTGAATTATCAACCAGATTGCATAAACTAAATTAATGTATCCAATAACACTTGCACCATCAAGACAAAACCTGATGTATCATTTATCTACTACTGTCTGTCTGTACTGGTTCAATGATGTACCATTTATCAGTTACAAGGGAACAGACATACATACATACATATGCAAAAACATAAGCCTCTTCTTGGGTTTGCCAGTCTGGTAAAAAAAAATATTTTACACTTTCCTGCACACAGCAAAGTTGGCAGAGAAAACATAGTGTCAAAATACTCCACTCTCTGTTTTACTAGTAAATTTGAGACATCATATGTTGAACCAGAGATGACAAATAAACATAGTTCCCTCTGAATATTGATTGTACCCACAAGCATTGTATTTACAATTAGTCACTTTTTCACTACACCATAATGACCTTGCAATGTTAAAAATTAGTATTATATATAAAGTAATACTTATGTAAACCATTTAATCAGAAATATTAATAAAGAACATTAAAATATTAAATAATATTTATTATCATAGCAGCTATGATAGCTTTGGTTATTTTTTATAACTCTCAATCAAGTTTGGGGCAGTAAAAGGAGGGTTAAATATGACCTTCGGTATTTCATTTTTGATTTTAAAAATATATATTTCTATTCATATATAAATATATTCTTTTATTTTTTCATATTACTCATAATCAATTTTTATATGAAATTGGATAGGTAAACAAAAAAAAGCAGAGGCAGAAAAATATAGTAAACAAATGAAGAAATGACTTTTGTTTTTGTTTCACACTTTATATAGCAGGGTAAGCAAAGAGAACCTAGTGACAAGACACTTCAATTCTATGCTTTCCCCCAAACTCAAGACATTGTAGTGTAACTCAATCATGCACATTCTCTTATAAGAAAGGGGAAATGAAAATAATACAAATCCTTGAGTGGATATCAAGCCCACAATCATTGTCTGCCATTGCTTAAAGTGAAATGCTGTTCTACTGTGTCAAAATGGCGCCAATAGTTCATATAAAAGTAGTAAAAAGAAGTAGAAGTGAAGTTATTAAAGTCAATGAATTCAATTATGTTCTTTTATAATATCTACTTCGTTTGGTGTAAATATTTCTAACAATGTCTTAATATATTATAGGAAAAATTTAGGTACCAATAGTATTGGCAAACAAGTAATGTTAAAAAAAGCTACTTACATTGGCATATGCTGTTGATGAGCATTATTATAAGTGACAGCTTCATCATTACTCTCAGCTCCTGACGAAGAGGCAGTTGCATCCGAGTCTAGTTGGTGCTTGACCACAGACAAATGAGACCGTAGGGCTCCCGCAGAGTCCTCTAAGCCAGCCAAAGTACCTGAAGCTATGCCTATTGAAGCAGATTTTGAAGCATCACATTTTGAAGTCCCTGCTCTATAGTATTTTGGACCCACTACTGATCTAGACGAAGCACTTGCTTGTAAAGCTGAGGTGGTCTCAATTCTTTTCAGCAAAGCTTTTAAGCCCATAGGCCTTCCACCACCATCTTTACGAGCTCCTCGAGTACTTTTCTCAAAGGTTTGGGAGGCTTCTTCAGATATCCTTTTGCCAATAGCCCGAGCCTGTAATATCCTTGATCGTCGCAATAGAAATGCACATCTACGTTCTAACCTCGCTTGTAGCAGTCTAATCTTGTCCTCCGATGCATCTCCCTCAGAATCAACTGTATCAGCTAATTCGAATCCGCTGAGAGGAAATATTGCATCCGTATCACCTGTAGACAGGTTGTCGCCACCGCTTTCTAGAGTTTTAATGGTTTGCAACAAGTCTGCCTGAACATCACTATTACCAAGTTCTACGAGTATCTGTTCCATTTCTTGAGAATCTTTGGCTAGGCTCGGCTGGTTCTGCAGTCCCATGTCGTCCTCCTCCATGGGTGTTAGGTTGTTGACGGACGCCAAGGCCCGTCTTCGGTGGGGTGCTCTCTCGGTTTCGGCGATCGCGTCGTAATGGGTAAATTGTGTGAGTGGGAGCGCCGGGGCCATGACACGAGCGTCGCCCGCCGCGGACGCCGGCGCAGGACGCGTCAGGGCGGGCTTCCTACTTCACTCATCCCGAACTTATGTAACGTTTCACTTGTACACTGTTTCACAACACTGACACTGTTCTACACTGCACTGGACCTCTATTTACAGTCATCCTTTGTATCAATCGCCAGCCGGCTCTCTATAAACCGAAGGCGAGGATGGAATGCTTACGGCGCGCTTCTGAAAAACAACGGTTAACACTGATTATGAGCCGGTCTTTGTTTATTCAGAAGAAACATTGTTGTCAACGACTGCACATTCATTATAAACATAGAAAATTAATTCCAAAAAGCCACATTATTCGAAATTTAACCCACGTGATAACGAATAGAGTTCGCAAGCGATCGTATTAGTTTGTTTCTATACGATATGGAACAGGAAATGATACACTTCTCAAGCACTCATCGAGAAACTAATATAACAATGTTTCCACACTTAACTCACACTTATTTCAATATATTCAATAAATAATGAGGATGAAAAAAATGTTCATAATAATGGCGGAGTATGGTCTAAAAACACTGTTCAAATAGGTAGCAATTCAATTCTAGTGACGAAACGTAGCGTAGACCGCACTAAACGCCACAAGCACTGAGCGACTTCTGAATGTTGGAAAGAGATAGATAATACATTTCTGAACATTGTACTTGCGCGGTAAAGTCAAATAAGCACTATTAAATACCAATACAAATTAGATTACTAACAAAACAATTTCAAATATTATTAAAATTTCTGTCAACATTTAAAATAAAATCATGTTTTAAAAAAATCTGATTAGATGCGAATAAGAAATAAAGAGTAACACAGATGACCCTTCAAACCCTACCGCCACGCTATTAATCTAACAATAGAGAAGCAGAAGACGAAATTATGGTGAAATAGTAATAATTGCGCAATGCCGCAAACATTTTGTTGGAATATGCAAAATTTTAAATTACGAATTTAAAAAAAGCGTTTTGCAAGCTGAAGCTGAATTGTTTTAGGGCTATTATTTGAAGATTAAGCATTTACGAATACAGCTAATGTCCGTTTATTAAATATAAAATTGTGTTTTTGTAAAATATATCTAAGATATTTTGTTATTGCTTTAATTTTAATCACACATTCTAAATTTATTGATATCTTAATATAATAAAACATTTGTAATATACTTTTAATAATCTGCAAATTGTAACGTCATTTGTAAATGCTCTATGCGTTACAGTTTACGCAACGCCAATATATTTTTTTTTATATATTTTATATAATATAACAAAAGTACATACATCGTACGTTTTATTTTCTATTTTGCCTTAAATTTATAAATTTTTAATTGTGTAAATTTATGGATGAAATATCCCTAAAGATAAATATATTACAATATTTATGATTCAATAAATGTCTATATATAAATATTTAATAACAATTCTCAAATTTAGAAATCATTTCACATATTTAACAATAATTGTTAACAACAAAATCATCTACTGCATATGATTTTTCTGTTTCAATCATAACCACTTGCTATATTTGTAAATGATAATGAAACTTTCTCATTTTTTTAATTGTCCATTTCCTAAATAAATTACATAAAATTGCAATAGTCTAAGTCATTGTTCTATATAAATATATATAATTTTCCAAAATGTTTTTAAAATAGTCATGGATAACATTATGAAGAATTATGTTGATAATATGTATGAGATTGAGAAAGATGAGTTATTTATTTATATTTATAATATTACTAAATAAATCGAATTAACAGAAACTATGATGTACAAAAAGCAACTGTAACTCCTATACATTTTGAACAATTTCATTGACCAGATTTTATATGTTACATACAGGTTTTAAGTGTAACAATGATAAATTTTAAATATTAACTTTGAATCCTTACCTTTTTAATATAAAATTTATAAATAGCTTCAATCCTGGCTCTGTTCATGCTCATAAAAGGGACGATATGTTCTCTCATTTTGTCCTCATTTGGGCCTGAAATAGACACAAATTAAAGTGAAAAATAAAAGTTTTTCTACTAATATAACTAGTTTTTCAAAACTCTAAACTTGGAGACTATAAATATGACAAGCAACTGACGGGCACTGCACAAAGATGTCACTGTTGTCATATAATTAAAAAAATATTATATATGAGTATTAACATTTAAATTAAAAAATATTTATTACAATAACAATTCTTTTAAGCTTTCCACTGATTATATTGCATGTTACATTACTAATTAAAGTTTGTTTACAACTGTATGTATATATATCTTTTCTTTAGTTATTTGTTCATTCTTAAAAGTTTGTCCGGATAAAAAAATACTAGGAAATCAATAAATATCTCATTGAAAATATATTATAGGTGTTCCGTGTGAGAGTTTTACAAATTATTATGAATAGAGTAAAAAATAAAAGTAATATTTCCTATAATATTTTGCTCATGTTGATTATGAATAATTAAACAATATACATCACACAATACTGTTATTTAAGAATACGAAACATTTAACTATCAAGGCTAATATATTATGTATGTATATATGTATATGATAAATATATTTAACAATAATTTATGTAACATATTCATAAATGTATCAATTATGCAGGGATGAATGAATAGTAGCATTGCAATTTCTTTTCTGCTATATTAAATTATAAAATGATATAAATCATTTGACAAATGCTTATTTAAGAATCAACAATATATACATTACAATTAAAGAATTAAAGATATATTTTCAAATTGTTTTAATTGTTAATTATGTATATTTTAAATTATAGTACATAAATAGTAATAACATTACGATCCACCTACAGAAGAAATTAAGTTTAAATATATAATATGATAAGTATAAGTAGATAAGAAATGTGTAAAAACATTTTTAAACCACTTATAAAATGCAGAGTTGTCCAATTAAACAATGCCTTGCTGTGATTTAATTAGAGTATTTTTTAAGTAAGAATATTCAGTTCAAATTTTAAAAGTTATATGATTTAATTTTCCAGTATAAAGTATATTAATTAAGTAAAATTTTAGTCTATAGAGCTTAGGGATCATTATATTATGAATGTTAATTTATTTACTCAGGTATCTCAAATAGAATACATTTTTTTTTCTTAAATTGTAATTGTAACTGCAATGGGCTTATCTATATATACAGCATACAATTAAACATGATAAAAAATAATATTTTTAAATATGATAGTACTAAGTAGCTATAGGTATAATACACTTTATACTTCTTTATATATTAATTTCATAATATTCTAAGAAATATTAAATATTATTTACTTACCTATTTGTTTGAAGTATAAATAAAAGAAGAAAGAGGGCAAAGTAAGTTAAGAAATTTTTTATCTTAATTTGGCTGACGTTCAAATATAAAACAATATAAATTGAGCCAATTATATTTGTAAATTTGTTATTGTCAATAATATAATAGATAATTCTCTCGAAAAATTATTAAACGTTTAAGTTTATAAAATAAAAAAATATATATTATGAAAATAAAAATAATTGAAGTAAAATATATCTCAAAAGAAAAACCCGCTTCAGAAGTATCGCTTTGAAAAGTAAAGTAGGTATAAGGCTTGTGCACATATACCAAGTAGTTAAGTAATTACATTGTTTTATGCAAATTAGTATTACATAAAATGAATTGTAGTATATATTTTTATCTTAAAAAAATATCTTTTGAAATTAAATAAAATTGTAACCGCGTATTTAAATAATAATTGAAAAACTATTTCATATAGTCTGTAACTATAAAAGTTATGTATAGCAGTTAAACTTGAAACTGTCAAAATAGGCGCGCCGGGGAGGGAATGTGTTTAGTTTTTATTAAGATTTGTTTGTTCTATTAATTTGTGCTTATTTAATATATGTAATTACTGAAAATCCAACATGAACTTTGATAGCAGTTTTCAGTTTCATTCTACACAAAGAACGCCGATTCAAAGCAAAACAATCAGACATTTATTGGGAAGAGAAGACACATTAAATCTTACACCGATACTTAACGAAACCTCCATATTTAAAAATCTTAACGACACCAGTTTAAGACAAGTTCTAGATGAATCATCAATAATAGTGAATACTGGTAATGCAGGAGATGGTTTGATAGAAGCTTTTTTTGAAATAATACAATCTAGTCGACCAAGTTCTGTTTTAAGTACATTAGAGAGGTTAGCTCAAGTTTGTTGTGATTCTTTAGAGCTTGTGGAGCCATGGAATAGATACAATGCTCAGAATTACTGGCTTGCAGAAGAAGCCAACACGTGGAAACTGATACACTGTTTATATGCTGATTCAATATTTGAGCATCCAAATTCTCTGGATAGTGTTCTTGTTGAACCTACATTATCACAACAGACTTTAGTAAATGCTTATTTTCAAAGTGAATCTGAGGTTAGGTTATTGCAGTTACTTGTTGATTGGCTTGAGGCCACAGCTTCATACCAAGAGGCTGCTACAAATACAGCTGCTCCAATTATTTCAAACAATATTCATTGGGGTAACACTTTACATCAGTTACTTATAGGTTCAAGTTTATTTAATAAAGAAAAAATTAAATCTATGATAACAAGTATGGACCCAGATGCCCCAATACGTCAAAATAGAACAATTCACTCTGATGACAAGAAAGATGATAATGACCTGTGCAAGAAAATATTCACTGAAGTAAGATGTGGAAAGTTTGCTGAAGCTGTGTCATTGTGTATCAGTGCCGGGCAGGCGTGGCGGGGTGCCGTCATACAGGGCTGGAAATTGTTACACTATGAGCGAGGTGAAATGGATGGCACATTAGTAGTTTCAGGCAATTCATCTAGAGATCTATGGAAGTGGTGTGCATTGGGTATAGCTAATAATGTTTCAGAAAACATACATTACAGAGCCACTGTTGGAATTTTGTGTGGCAATTTACAAAGTGCTATACCAGCTTGTCAAGGAAATTGGGAAGATCTGCTATGGGCACATTTAAGAGTACAAATTGAAGCCAGAGTTGATAGGTTTTTGCATGAACACTATGCAACAGCAGATGCTAATACTACACCATCTGAAGTTTTAGAGCTATTGCAGAGTGAATTGCAGATAAACGAAATGTCTTTGCAACAAGTGTTCAGTGCAGTTAAATCATTGATGAATGGAAAAAGAGAATCAAATTATCAAACTTGTCAACGTTATCTCATGCTAGGCCACATAAGAATGATTATGCAAGATTCATTAGAGTGGATTGATAGTTCAGAAGATAAATTCATAAGATTTTTGGCACACTTAGTACTTGTCCTAAGACAGATGGGTAAAGATCCTCAACATGATATTGGAGATAGAGTCTTAGAAAAATATGTAATTCAATTGATTGGTGGCTTACGAGAAGGTGCATGTGAGTGTCCTGAACTTATTGCTTACTATATATCAACAGTTCCTGCTGACAAACAAATTACTTTATATGCAGACCTCATGCACCACATTCAAAAAAGTGAACACAGAGATGACATTGTTAAAGCTGGTATGAAAGCTGGTGTGGATGTTGCGGCATCTGCAAGAGTTGCTATAAGAAAGGCAATATTAGACATACAGCAGGGTTATGGGAATTTAGATTTGACTTTCACTCAAACAACTGCCGTAGAAAAGGATAAAGTGCTCATTGAGAAAGTTATATCTTCACTTGAATGGTTATCATTAATCCCCAATCAATTGGAAGAGGCATTGTGGCTGAGCAATGCTATGATACGCACATTTATATTCATTGGTAGCACGGAAGCTGCCATGAAGTGTGCCAACAGTGTCAATAAGCTGTTCAAAGATTTCATAAATATTGTTCCCAGTGATTCATCAGAATTAAGAGAACATTTGTGCTTAAAATCATATTTGGAGGCATTGGAAGGATTTGCAACTTGGTATAGGCACTATATTAGTGGCCAACCAAAAGATGTTGAACCTCTTTCATCAGATGCATCATTTTCTGATAAAGTTCATCATGAACAGAGGTGTGCTCAAGTAGAACAACAAAAGGCTAGATGGAAAAATGCCATTCTGCACCAATCGCGACATACTAAAGGGCTTCTTTATAATGTTTTACTTTTCCCTGGGGGTTGGTTGCAGGATGAAAATGACGGGATGAAGTCTCGCAGTTTCACTCAAGAAGAACATGAAGAAAGAACTAAACAGTTAAATACTTTAAGACGCCTGTGTATACCAGAAATAACAATTCTAATATTGAAAATATTACAAAGTAGTGATGATATTGATAATCACCAAGAAGCTATTAAGATAAGTGATTTGATTGCTGGTGAAAATCGAGGTCTATACAAAGTTTTCACAAAAAATAAGTTACTGGAAGTATTAGAAAGAATCAAAGAATCTTCATTGTTAATGTTAGAAAAGGGGAGAGACATTCTTGGTTATGAACTAAATGAATAATATATTTGTTTTTTTTTGTAATAAACATTTGTACTTTGAAAAGTGTTTTCTATTTTTTAGTAATAACCTTGAAGTGGCTTTTTGTTAGTTACTTTATTTATTTTTATTCATACAATGTTGTAAGAATTAAAGACCTTTCCTAAAGAAATTATGATTTTTTTGAATTAAAATTGTTCATCAAGAAAATAAAAAAATAAGAATCAGTAATATCTCAGGCCTTTTTGAGCACAATTGCCATTCACGACAATAGTAGCTTCCTATGCTACAGATATTTTTATACAAAGTTGAGTCAACAGTAGCATACAGACCGTTTTTCTCATTACCACTTTAAATCATTAAAACAAAAGAGATTTTTCCAAAAATGAAAGTGATTTTTTCAAACAAAATAATTAATAAAATTATCGTTGCGTCGTAACTGCGCCACATGAAATACAGGTATGGATAAATATCGTAGTAGTGAAATACAGGTATGGATAAGTATCTTGATTCATTTCTTTAGGTATGGGGTTGAAATATTTTTTTACCTATATACTGCTCCCGTAAAAGGAGCGCAAATGCTTACATCCTGTATATAATTATATACAACTAAATATATATTTAAATTTGAAAAATTTTACATCCTTACATTTACCTAAAAATAGACAATTCTATTTGTCTACCACCAAATTTCATAAAAAAAATAAAAGAATAAACCTTAGAAATTTAACAAAAAATATTATTTATTTTACAAAATATAAATATATTTGTGAAGTCTTAACATATTACAAAATCAATTAACTGTAACAGGTGTCAAATTAATCAAATCATTGCTACTTTCAGCCAAGTCACTTATAGAGACCCGCCCCCGTTGTTTAATGAACTTGGCAACATCTTCTAATTCTTTTTGTGATATATATATAAATTTTCCTCTGTCATCTATAACACCTGTTAGGTCCCCAGAGGATTGAAGATCACTGATTCTGTCTATGGCTGCTTGAGTCTTAATTTTGAAGTGTGCTGCAAGATCCTCTAGTAAAACTACTTTTTGTGCCTGTTAATAACAGAAAAAAAATGAATACAGATGTTGAAAAAAAATTGTTTTACCCAGTAATTTTTTATTGATATTTTTATATTGTGGTTTCATTATTTTAAGTTAATCACTTTTCATATGATATAAGAGGCATTGTGAGCCATGTTGTAGAACTCAATGGGTGATTTATATAATTTCTATTATTACAGTAAACTTGGTATAATTAATACTAAATATATATATTTTTCAATTTTACACTTTATACCACACAAAACAGAATGATGATGAGAATGAACATTACTCTCTTAAATATAACTTTCATATAACATTGTATGAGGAAATTTATATATAAATGCAATGGTTGAGGTTTCAATACCTGTTGAGTTTCATCACTTTATTGTACACTTTTGCAGGAGGCAAAGATGCCTTGTTGCCACTATGTTCGTTTAAAAACTAAAAAAAGCTTACTTTAATATAATTAATGAATTCTTTAAGCAAATTCTCTTTATCCTCTTCAGGATTTTCGTCAAATCCCTCCCCTTCGACGGAGAAGGCAGCTTTCAAAGCTTCATACTCCTCTTGCTCCTTCTTCTTTCTTTCTTCTTCTGCTTTTTTTGCAGCTTCTTCTGCTTTACGTTCTTCTTCCTATTTAAGAATATATATATATATATATACATATATATATATATATATATATATATATATATATATATATATATATATATATATATATATATATATAATAAGATAATTAATTGTGAAAATATTATGATTAGTATTAGGGCTTGTTATATTAAAAAAGTAATGTGTGGATTTTGCATTTATATTTTATGAACCCCTGATGGAAATAGTGAGATGTTGTTTAATGTATTTCTATGTATGTCTGTGGCTCAAATGGATATATCAATGTAAATCTAATTTTTAGTTTGAAATATGACTTAATCAAAATTCTTTTCGAATTCATGAAGACCTGTAAGCAACTTATTCTGGTTTGGTTGACTCTATATTCTTCATATTTTGCTTTCACTTTAACAATATTGCCTGCACATGGTACCCTTGACCTGATATAACATTATCAGATTCCCATCTGTAGGATACCCAAATGTTCATCAATTTATAGTGGAGGCATGTGATGAATGAATAGAATTTAGATAGATGGCAACATTACTCTCTTTATAGTTTTTATATTAGGGGTTTTTTTAAATTTTTATTACATATTTTTTAATAGTTATAAGGAGAACAATTTCAAATCAATGAATATGGAAAATTCAAGTAATCCTATGTACCTCTCGTTTTTCATCAAGCTTTCTTTTCTCTTCTTCCAATTCCTCATCTTTTTTCTTTTTCATTTCCCGCATTTGCTCTTCAGCTTCTCGTGCTTTTTTCTTTTCCATTTTGGCTTCTAATTTAGCTCGTTTCTGATAAGAATATTAAAGTTATTAATACAATAATTTACTAACTACATATTATTAATAGATTTGAGTGTTACATATTATATAAATACAAGCACACTTCAATAAAATAAAAAATATATAGGTAATTACAATAAAAAAAAAGTTATACATATGTACAATTTTGCCTGACTTTTCTACTCTAAGTCATGCAAAATTATACTTGTTGCATATTATTTATTACTGAACATTGGATTATATGCAAACAAACAATTCTATTTTAGAAGTGTTATTGCATATTTTGGTACTTTTTCATTCATAGTGCTCTCATACTACTAAACTACTGCAATTAAATGCAGTTTTGTAAAAATTCAAATGAATAAAGCAGCAACACTGATGTCATTTTTTAGCCTTTAAATTAAAATTAAGTGACAAACATCACAAGTTTACTGCAGAAAGCATGGAAAATATGTTGAAGCTTATAAATCTTATAACATATTGTGTATAAATCTTATAATTTATTGTTTATTATATGTTAATAAAATTTATTATAAGTAAATAATTTAAAATGTATAATATACTTATTTCTCTTCTATAGAATATTTTCTTTCCTAGAATGTAGAAGACTATATCAAACTAAACATAATTGTATAATTATGATGATTATTTTCATTTCCCTCCTGGAGCAAGACATAAATGTGGCACTGAGATACACCATTCAACATTGCCTCAAAGTTGAGTAGATAGCAGAGAACAAAGTACCAGGATATTTTTCTGACTATGTGGGAAAATTTGTGAAGCTTCTTTATTTAAGATAATATCATTTTTTTTGTTACCTTTGCACCCATTTTGTCATCAAAATCTTTTGGAGCTTCTGGAATATCATTTCCCTCTTCTTCTTCAGCTATTGCAGGTTCTTCTTCAATAAGGGCTGCCTGATGTCTTGCAGCTTACAAATTGAAATTAATATTATATTATTTAATTTTACAAATAATACAATACTAAAAAGACGCCATCATGGCGTATTGGAACAGAATCTGACTATAAAGCAATAGCTGTGCATTTGATATCCACTCTCTGGTGCTCTCTTAGCATGGTATTGAGCTGTCCTTTTAACATGCACTATTTCAAACTTCGAGTTCGAGAATGAAGTGTTTTATCACGATTGTCTCTGCTTATATATACGGCATAAAGTATGAAACCAAATTATGAAGTTTATAAACTTAAACTTGCAATAAATTTAATATTACCGTTAGCTCTCATCCGTGCCCTTTGATTTCTAACAGCTTGCACTCTCCCAGGGCCTCCATCTCCTTGCACTACAGCTCTTGGACGTGGTCCAGCTGCATTAATTTTTGTTATGTTAAAATTAAATACATTATTAATTATTAAAAATGATATTAAGTGTTTATCTTACGTTGCGGTTTAACATTAGTTGCTCGTAGAACTGCAAATGTTAACACAAGAATAACGACGGCACTAATAATAGCTGCTATAATAAAGGGATCCATTTTTACGCAAGGGTTATATTTTTACGTATTAATGCAATTGTTTTGAGCTGTGTAAAATGAAAACTTTGACTAAAAAAATAATGATTTCACTAAGTTGCATTTATTCTAGTTAATCGTCCATATGCATAACATAATGGGCTACATGTTTTTTTATTCTAAAATACGCAAAAATATAATTTTGTACACAATGTCAATGTAAAAGCCAAATGTCAAAAACGTCATCATCTTTCACTTTGATGGTGCGTTCGTACTGAGGTGTAATTAAAAAAACTTTAATACTGTGGATATGTTTTAAATTTTTATACAGATGATTAGTTGATTCAGATTATTAAAATAAATTAAGTCAGCTTTACGCTGTATCCCGTACACAGCAGGGTAGGCATAGGGAGTCTAGTGTTAAGACACTGCCGAATTCTGGAGGTATTGTGTGCTGAGTGGCGGAATTTATCGTCGCCATATGAATTGACATCAGAGCGAGAAATACAAATATAAATTTAAATTTATATTTACGTTCCTCTAGTGGGGATCTAACCCACAATGAATTGAATTTACATTCACACTTTGTGCTACTGCGCCACGACTAGCCTCGATTATTATTTAAACAAACAAATCGTGTTATTGGGAATTGGAATCGTCACCCAACATTCAGCACGTAATGTTCTTAATTGAGCATAAAATAGAAAAAAATCTCATTCTTTAAAATTGAAGGCGATAAAAAACTAAAAAAAAAAGAAATTAAAAAATAAGCATTGCATTATATTGCACTTTATTCCATAAATTGGTTATTATTTAATTACATCGTAGCGTAGGTGCGAATAACACCTTGGTCCGCGTAAATGCACCATTAAATAATCTATTATTTTATTATTGAACGCACCGATAAATGTGATTTAAAAATATTTTCAGATGACGTGTGTCATGTCACTTTAGATTTATGAATTTGCGGCTATTCCAGATTTTACCAATACACGATGTTATTTAATTTAGCTTCAGTAGTATCTCTTTTGTTAGTTTTAGATGTAACTTCAGCTTTATATTTCCATATAGCTGAAGGGGAGAGAAAATGTTTCATAGAGGAAATTCCCGACGATACAACAGTAATAGGTACTTATGCTTTATATACTTTTCCTATCTATTTGTATGTAATGAAATGGGTATAATCAATATGTACTGTTCATTTCCAGTCAATTACAAAGTTGAACTATATGATCCAAGATCTGGAGGTTTTATGCCGTCATCTCCTGGTATCGGCATGCACGTTGAAGTACGTGACCCTAATGATCGCATTGTGCTGTCTAGAGTATACTCCTCTGAGGGAATGATTTCCTTCACTTCAACTACTCCTGGAGAACATGTTATTTGTATGTACTCTAACAGTACTTCATGGTTCAGTGGATCCCAGTTACGAGTAAGTAGTGAAAATGTCTATCAGTATCACAATTGTTCATTTACATTACCACTTATTTATGTCAGTACTAGGAATGTAAATATAAAACTTGTGTATACAAAACTACTTTTAAAATCTGCATATTGTACTTAAATACTTTTTTTTATTACATAGTTTTAAAATACTTTATTAGTTAAATAAATGTCTATTTTATAGGTTCATTTAGACATTCAAGTTGGTGAACATGCTGTGGACTACGCTAATGTAGCACAAAAAGATAAGCTTACAGAATTGCAATTAAGAATAAGACAGTTGTTAGACCAAGTGCACCAGATTACAAAGGAACAAAGTTATCAAAGGGTAACCATTCAATTTTGTTAAAAAAATAGTTTGAAGAAGAAATGCAATAGTTGTAGGTTTGATCCCCACTCAGGACACTTATAAACATATAATATCAACAATCAAACCTACAACTATTATATATACATATACAGGATGGAAGAGGCAGCGCTCCATTTACGGAAACAGCATATAGGGTAAAATATTTCAAACTTATACCTAAAAGAATTAATCAAGATGCCTCAACAGTTTGGACGTAGGATTTTTTTTTCATTTCACGATTTTTATCCATACCTGTATTTCGTGTGACGCGATTACGTATAGATCCCAATAACATAAACACTTACTACTACAAAAATACTACTAAAGGTTAAACAACTTTGAACTTTAATGCCAATACATACGACTCGATTTCGAAATGAGGCGTGTGCGGCGGTGTTCCTTTGATAGGTTTATGTGTGCGTGCGTCATCCTTACAAATGGCGTTTTGTTTTAAAATGACAATTTTATTATTTATTTTGTTTGAAAAAAAAACTTTTTTATTTTTGGGAATTTATTTTTTTCTGAAATATATTAGGCTTTTATAGAGTAGTTAAAACTGTGGTTTCATTTAATGTGGTGCTGACACTTCCATCCTGTATATTAAATATGATCATTTGGTATTAGTATTAAATGCCACCATAAAACACATTTATGAGTATGTGGGCCAGTTCTGGTGTAGGGGCACAAAGTGTGACTGTAAAACTGACTGGTTGTGGGTTCAATCCCCACTCGAGGAGATGAAATATTTACTTAAATTTACTACTACTATTTCTTCACTCTGATGTTGAGGCAAAGCACGGCTTTGAATTCTGCCACTCAACATGCAATGCCTCCAGAATTTGGCAGAAAGTGGGGAACGGAATGTAACAAACACTAGGTTCCCTCTATCTACCCTACCTGTGTGTGGGATACAGCATGAAGCTGATTTGATTTTTATGAGTGTGTGGAGAAAGGACTGTGTTTACACTAGATTTACTCTGGCTGCAGATGTATATGTGGGAAAATTTGTGAAAGTTTTTTTTAAGGCAGTTACTTTTGTTTAAACTGTAATCAAAATATATTGTATGGATTGTTTGTTAAAGATTGAATACGTGTTATTGTTATTATGCTCACACTTCACTCTACCAAAACTTTAAACAATATAATAAATAGTATGTTTAATATAGTTACCAATTATAACTTTATTTCATAATTCAATTTATTATATTTTTAATTAATGTCTAAGATAATAAAATCTTTACATTCTAGCATAAAAGATTTAAAGTAAAGATTTTTTTTTGTAATATAAGTAAATTTAAACCAGCCTTTGATTAATTAAAAGTCAAGTGTTGTATTAAATAGGACACTAGGTTTTATCTCCAGTTCTCTGCTATGCAGCATAAGGAATATGCAGTTTACATATAATTCTATATGCAGTATAAAGAATGAAGCTGAAATAAATATTTTTGAAACTTTGCAGCACCGTGAGGAAAGATTCCGACAGACTTCAGAAAGCACAAATCAAAGAGTTCTATGGTGGAGTTTGCTTCAAACTGGTGTTCTTCTAGGTATTGGCTATTGGCAGATGAGACATCTCAAGAGTTTCTTCGAAGCTAAAAAACTAGTGTAAAGTTATATAATAAACATTTAGTCATATAAAATTTTCTATTTATATCCAAAAATGTGACTTTCTAAAGTATGAATTCAGATTTTCTAACATAAAGTTTTTGTTGTGATCTGCATTTTTTTTCAAATAAAATGTTTAATATATTTTGTTTTGTTATTCATCCCATTTACATTATAGTATTTACTTATATATTTACATAAGAAAACTACTAAATGAAATGAATTGGGCTTCAGTTGTAATAAAAGTTTAATAAGCTACCACATACCTTAAGATAAGTTATTGGCAACTTTAATGATAAGACATATTTTATAAATTTGGTACATTTGTTCAGCCACTATGATTTAAATAAACCTATAACAGAGATGATTACAATAAAAAAACAGACTTCCACTGGATTCCAGAATCAGAACCTAACCGAATTTTCATCAAACTACCCTTGAAGTGTACTCGTTCCAATAAAAAAAGAATCATCGGAATCGATTGGCGTCATATTGAGTTATTCGCCCATTTGTCGCGCACATACTTAATGTAAATTTAAGACTTATGTGATTTTCTCATGGATAACATTGTCAGAAATGGACCAAATTAAAATGGGACCACACGGGAAGCACCAGCTTATAAATAAAAGAATCATCAAAATCAGTTCACTCAGTCAAAAGCTGAGGTAACAAACACAAAAATACAGTCGAATTGGCAATCTCTTTCCAGAAGTCGATTAAAAGCATATACAAGTTTTTTCTGTTTCTATTAAGTTAAAAAGTATTGCTAAGGTTGAGCACATTAAATGCCATACAGAAAAGAGATTTATAACATACAAATATAACATATCTATATTTTAAACAAATTGTTACTTACTACACAGTATCTTCAATGTAAATAGTAAAAGAGCAAATATTTTACCAAAAGTCCCCCCAGAACCCAGCTGAAGACAGTGGCTGTAATAAATAGAAAAAAAATATATAATGCTAATATTTTTTTAAAAAAAGGGCCATAAGTGTGCGTACGTGATGTTTGTAGGTACAATTACCAATCAAGAAACTGGTAATAAGGGAAAACGAGAAGTTGAGCTACGATATTCAACACGCTATGCCTTAAGAATTAGGCGGTGTCTTAACGTTCCCTCTACAGGCAACAGCTTCGCAAGCTATAAAAAAAACTTGTCTAAAATGGATATTTTTTTATGACAATTCTATATAAAAATAACTATAAATATTATACTAATTCAATGCCGCGCTTTATCTTAACACAAAATCGAACATACGAAATTATAAATTTAAAAAATATTTCATTTCTTCGAGTGGGGATCGAACCCACAACCAGTTGATTTTAGTCACATTTTCTGTCACTGCACCACTACTGGCCTTTGTGTGTACTTACTTGATAATTCAATATTAAGTTATCATTGCAGCCAATGTGGCACATAGTGGCACAGTGTCTGAGTGAACACAATGGTTGTGGGTTCAACTCCACACTCAAAAAAAAAATACATTTTCGTTGATTCTGCAGAGAAAAAGTAGTAAAAAATTACTAGGTTATCTGCATACTACTATGGGGCTGTTCAAGTATTACGTAAGCAGTTTTTTTGCAGTTTTATTATTTACCCGTTGATTATTATATTTCAAATTAATTATTATCATTTACTTGCTTTGATTGGCAGAAGTTAAAGCATTGAGTTCCACCACTCAACAATGTCTTAAAAATGTAATAACATTAGCTTTAAATGCTTAGTAGATTGTTCATTTCATAAAATGTTGATTGGGCACAAAACAAAAAGAAATAGAAATTTTATTTATAACATTAATTTGTCTTTCTTTGGTTGAGCACATTACTTGCATACAGGGAAGAGATTTATATCATAAAAATATATCATAAAAAAAAAAATAGTAACAATAAATATCTTTATTTTAAACCGATTGTTATTTACTTGCTAATTAATATATGTATGCTAAATAAATATTTAAAGCTTTAAAATTAAATATAATAACAAGTAACAAAAATAATTTACAAAGTATCTTCAATGTTAACAGAAAAAGAAGAGCAAATATTAAATCATTTAAAAATATATTATGATATGACTTTTTTATATGTACATAATAATATAAATAGTTTTACATTTAATAAAGTGTCCATATTTGAAACTAATTAATGTGTATGTTCCTTAACAATGAAAACATTATCCAAAAAGTTGATAAATGCTTTAGGATTAGGCTTTGACATTGGCGATAACCAGCTAAAGTCAACCGTTTCGAGTGTGCTTGCTAATGTAGTGCAAGTGCAATAATAGAGGTTCCCATCAACTTGCAATTGCTCAGCTAATTCAATCTGATGATTATCCATAAGGGTCTCGTTAATAACGACTAATAAAGGTTTGTTAGCGTCGAGAGCTTCTAGACAACTGCCGGCTCCTGCGTGACTTATTATAAGATCTGCGTTATCCATATCCTCTTTGAGGGAATCTTTAAATTTGTAAAGATGTATTTTCAAGTCGTCTTTCTCATAATGGCCGGGCTCAATATCGCTGTTTCCGATTTGCAATGTTAACTCCTTACAACCAATATTCTTTAGAGCGTAAAGCACGGGTTGCGACAAAACATGTATACATAATAGATCAAAGCGCGTTGTTCCGACTGTTATAAACACTTTATTATATTCTGCCGGCATTTTTTAAAAATAAGCTTTAAATTTAAATTTGAATTAGATAATAGTAGCTATTAGTAAATAATTGGTAATTCATGCGAATGAACATAATACATAGAAACTCGATGCTGTCAAGTGTCAATGTCAATGTCAATGTCAATGACAGTAGTAAGGCAAAACTCCCCACTATTTACTACTTAACTATTTACTACTCTGTAGTCTGTATTTGTAATGTTAAATATTGCTAAAAAATATCTAATAGGTAGGTACCGCACGGTAGCATAATTTTACTGTAATATGTTTCGAAGACTACATATGCTAATTTATGGACAGCAGCAGCATAAATATGGTTAGTGAAATATTATAGTCAATAAACATTATTTTTACTAATATTATAAACAGAATTATAAGTACTATTAACAATGTATGATTATTTAATATTTGTACCAAAAAACTGAAAATCTACTGGACTGATTCCAAAAGTACACCCTGCCCTTCTCTCCTCCTTTCTCCATTTTCCGCCGAATTCCGGAGGCATTGCGTGTTGAGTGACGGAACTCAACGCCGCGCTTAGCCTTGACACTAGGGCGAAGAACTGAAAATATAAATATTTCATTTTCTTGAGTGGAGATTGAAGCCCATAACCAGTCGCGTTTATAGTCACACACTTGTGCCCCTGCGCCACGAATGGCCTCCAAATTATATTGTATTGAAAAGATAAAAATATGTTATTGTAAGATCCCAACTAGTTATATTTTTACTATGATTGAAAAATTGAGCTGTGACCTATAGACGGCGACTACGACCAAGTGTTGAGTTTCGTAATTCTAATTCTGCATTATTAATGTCTATAACCTTTCACGAATTTCTTGTATGGTGTATCTAGGGGTGTTTCATTAAATATCTTTTCATTAATATTTTAAAATAATTGCATTGACATATAATAAATCTATCTATCTTCTATACTATTATAAAACAAAAAAGTGTAGTTATACATTAAATTGGAATAACCTGTTAAAAAAATGTTAAAAACATCAAATTACTATTTTTATAAATATAAGCATATATATTGTAACAGAACAGAACAAGAAGAGAAAATTTTATGTCTGCTTGTACACGCAAATTTCTTGTACATTGCACCGATTTGAATAAATCTTTTTATGTTGTATAGTTATTAGACTTGGGCAGGATTTAAGCTATACTTATTTTTGAAGACTCCCATACACCTGATGTAGAACCATACCGTCTAATTTAAAGTATAAGATATAATTAGTGCATCCTTAATAAGAGTTGTCAGCGTGATTTTTACGCGAGTTTTTTCTATTGACATATAAAAATTGAAGAACTAGAACATCTGGACAACAGTCCAGCTAAACAATATGCTAACTATATATTCTCTAATTCTGATGAATTCAAGGAAATAATTATATTTTAAATTGTTTTTATTTAACGCTCTCTTTGCTTGCAAGCTAAGCAAAGAGCGCGTGTTTACGAGAAAAAAAATGTAGCTGCAAGTGGTACAATATTGTGTGATCTTACAATGTAATATTTAAACGTTTTATGTTATTTCATTATGGGAATAGAAAAAAAAGATTTATTTCTTTGTCCACGACATATTGCATCCTGTACATTGGCTACCCCTAATAAAGCGCCTCACGTAACCTAACCAGTTATTTGAAACGAGTGCATGAAATGTTAACATGGCCCACATACTCCCCTACACATGTTTCTAATTAAACGGTGAATAAAACAGAGGATTTTGATTGGATTCTCATTTTTACGACAATTATGACTGGGATTTCATATATATTTGTGAACCTTGCAAGGTAGCTCGTAAGTGACAATGAAGCTATGGATGGTAGTATGTGTTATTTGGTCTTTACTTCAATATGGTCAGGCGGAGGATTTTCCGTCGCTGATCACTGCGAATGCATCAATAGGTAAATTATAAGTTTTGTATGCTTTAATTAAATCAGCTTTACTGAGCAATCAGGGTAGGCAGAGGGAACCTAGTGCTAAGACACACCGTTCCCCACTTTCCGCCGAGTTCTGCAGGCATTGCGTGTTGCCTGGCCTTTTGGCCATTGCGACTGGCCTCAGAATTTTAAAATTTTTGTATGCTTTAGTAATTATGTAAAACTAGATATCGTTTCTAATCAAAAGTCGTATAAAAATCGTATATAAAGTGACGTGCTAATTTTAAGATTTTGTCTTTTGGATGATTTATTTTCTTAGGACATTTTATAACTGAGTTAGTAATTTATTAACTTATAGGTTTGTATAGATATAAAGAACAGATATATTATTAATTGTAACAATTTTAAAACATTTTTTATTTATTCTTCAGCTGTAGTATTAGATCGACAGTTTCTAGGGGAGGAGTATCAAACTACATTAGATGAAATAAAGGATTATATCAAAGAACTAGCGCGAGTTGAGCTCAAGCACGGTGGAGTCAATGTACATTATTTTTCTTGGACAGCTATCAGTTTAAAGAAGGGTATTCTTGACATTTTTTTCGTAACATAGTGGTATACGTGTGTAATGCTTTACAAAAATGCATCTTGGTACCTCTTGAGTATTTTAGAAAAATAAATTAGTGACATGCTGTATACGCCCGCACACAGTAGGGTAGACAGGGGGAACCTAGTGTTAAGACACTCCGTTTTCCACTTTCCGCTGAATTTTGCAGGCGTTGCATGTTGAAAGGCGGAGCTCAACGCCGCGCTTTGTCTCGACAACAGAGCATAGAAAAGGAAATATAAATTTAAGTATAATATTTCAGTTCCTCGAGTGGGGCAGACGAACCCACAGCCAGTCACGTTTACAGCCCCTTTGTGCCCCTGCGCCACGACTGGTCTCTAAGAATTTAAATTTTAACTGAGAATTTTAGGCTTAATATGTACAATGTCATTCTCGAAATAAAAATAGTATTAATAAATTGTTATATTTGTAAGCACATATAAATTTTAGTTTTTACTTTTGTTGTTTCAAAATACAAAGTAACGTTTGTGAATGATTCTATATTTTATTGCCTAATAAAATTTGGCAAGGTTTGACAATTTGATTCAATTCAAATACCTTTCAGTTAAATTCAAAATTCACCATAAATTGGCGTCTATTCTGATTTCCAGCGCCATTAGTCTCCGCTTAAAGCCTAGCGTTTACTGTTATAGCCAAAAATAAATAGGGGTATTCAAGTAGCAAAGTAACATAGTTCTCTATTCAGTCATTTAATACAATTTTTAGTCAAACAAATATCTTTATTCTGATAGTGATTTATTATTAAGTGTTAGAAACAATACTACGTGTTGATATACACAACAAGCCAAAATAACAGAGATGGTGGATCTGAACTCAATTTCCTTTTTAGTGTATTTAAAATAACAATGTATAGAATAACCGAATATAAAAAGATGTTTTATTTTAGTTTCACGCTTTATCCCTAAGAGAGAGAACGGAGCGTCAAACGTCGTCTCTTTTGCCTCGTCTACTTTCATCAACATACGAGTTACGATTTACATACGAGTACATTATATATGCCTCTGCATAAATGCAAAAAAAAAATACAAAAATGATTTCTTTTGCATTTCTTCTCATTTACTTAGGCCTAGTCTATTCTAGAATAGATTTAGTACTCAACTCTCCGTCTCTCCGTCTCTACTCCGCATCCTATTAATTCAGAGACTTATGTCATTCAACTCTTTGTGTATTAACTATTTAGGCTTAGGTAACACATGTAAATTTCCACCAAAAAGGATTCAAACGCAATGCCATTATGCTACGTTAGTCACAAGTACTAAGTATCAATATAGTTGTATAGAAATAGTGTTTGTTACTTCCAGGTTATTTAGCAGTATTCAGCGTAGCTTCATGTGAAGATACCTGGTCATTATTTCAAAAAACTGAGGAAGAACAGCTGTTGTTGTTCGCATTGAC
Organism: Heliconius himera; assembly: GCA_021202915.1. Taxonomy (NCBI): domain Eukaryota; kingdom Metazoa; phylum Arthropoda; class Insecta; order Lepidoptera; family Nymphalidae; genus Heliconius; species Heliconius himera. The sequence goes on along the minus strand of JAJHJA010000473.1, from coordinate 16,614 downwards.
CGAAGTCGATTGTCCCCGACTACCAACGGATTCGGCTGTAACGGTTACATTCGCTGGTGTAGGACAGGAGTTGCCACAACTGTTCCTAGATTTGAGAACTCAAAAAGCAATGATTTGGAAATCAGCGATTATACTACATGATGATACGTTAAGTGAGAATATTTTATATAGTTTTAATTTTATTTTTAGACCTTTAATTCCTTGTATATTTTTTACTGTACTTGGGACGAATAAAATATAAAAAGCTCAAGTACTGAGTTTTAGCTTATTAAATCATACAAAAATGTCGTGGTTGTATGCCACCTTGTACCATTACTAATACTATATACCACCTTGTACCATTACTATACTATATATTTTACTATAGTAAAATAGATTCATTATAATATTTTATTTATTACAATATTTTTTAACAAAAAAAAAATCGACTTCAAACAATAAACTAATTAATTTACTTAAAGTAAAACCATACATAAATCCTTCCCCATAAAGTAAAACGTAGTATGATGGTGTTAAGCAAAAATAATTAAAGAAACATTTTATAATTTTAAAGTTGTCAAATTAATGCTACAACACTGCTACAACATCAAATTACTGTTTGTTTTACTTGGCACCGACTTCAAAATTAACTTCTTTTCCCCTTTTTTGAAGTCTGTTGAAAATTAAAACATCCTCTTTTTTGAAGTTGGTTGAAAAGAAATGCAACGATAAGGAATCCCACTTCTGACGAAAAGTAAAGCGTGGTTCTCCAATTTTAACTATGTTTTTCCTTGTAACTTTTACAGTATAATTATATTTGTTGGTTATTTTAACAAAAATAACCAACTTATTCAATTTCAACTGGATTTCATAATTAGAATTTCACTAAAATATCCTTAAACAGTATCCTTTCGAATAAAAAAGAATCATCGGAATTGGTTAGCGTAATATTGAGATATTCGTCCATTTGTCGTGCACATGTTTTATGCAAATTTAAGACATGTGATTTTCTCACAGATGTTATTGTCAGAAATAAACCAAATTAAAATGGGACCACACAGGAAGCACTTAACTTAACTTAGCTTCACTCTTTATGCCTAGCGGGGTAGTCAGAGAGAACGGAGCGAAAACGCTACGGTAGCACTAGCTTTCAAATAAAAAAAGAATCATCAAAATCGGTTCAACCAGTCAAATGTTCTGAGGTAAAAAACATTTAAAAAAATACAGTCGAATTGATAACCTCCTTTTCGTACAGAAGTCGGTTAATAAAATTAAAGTTGCATATAATCACATCTATCCTTTAATCATATCTCTATCAGTATAATATATAAAAATATGTAAAAATATAATACATACGTGTAAGTTGTTTATTTAAAAGTCGGTATTTTTTTAATAGTTTGTACATTATCATTTCAGCGATATATTTTCTTTTTTCATACTTTTTAGAGCGTGTTTTAGCAGTCGGGATTTAATTTTTAAGCTTTATTTTTATATGATTTGTACATACATATCTCGTCCATACATTACTGTGTAACTGTTTCTGAAATTACATTTGATAGGTAAAGATATAGATAATGACAGGCTTATGCTTTCAGCATATTATGATTATAATATTTTTGATGATTGAAATTAAAGTTTCTTAAAAAATATTATTTTGAATATATTCATAACTACAGCAGACGCAGGGGAACAAGAGTGTGACTGTAATGTGAAGGTTGTGGGTTCTATCCCCATTTGAGAGAATGAATTATTATTTAATAATATTTTAATTTCTTTCCTCTGGCATCAAGGCAAAGGTCTGGAGTTGAGTTCCACCAATCAAAACGCAATGCCTCGAAAAATTCGGCGGACAGTGAGCAACTTAGTGTCTAAGCACTACGTTCCCTCCGCCTACCCTTCTGCAGGGTACAGCGTGAAGCTGATTTGACATTAATAATTAGACAAATCAAAAATTTAAAAACGAAATCAGCTTTACGCTGTATCCCGCACACAGCAGGATAGGCAGAGAGATCCTAGTGTTAAGACACTCCGTTCCCCACTTTCTGCCGAATTTTGGAAGCATTGCGTGTTGAGTGGCAGAACTCAACACCGCGCTTAAACTGAGGGAAACGCTGTAACTAAAAATAATTTTAGACAGAGACATGATATCTCGCGTCGTCGAATCACTGACCACTCAAATAGACGACGACGACGTGCCGTCGATATCCGTCACGGTGTTTAAAATGAAACACGAAGTTAACGAATACTTGAGAAGAAAGGAGGTTAACCGAGTACTGTCGAAGTTACCTGTAAAATATATAGGTAAGCTGTAGTTAGCTATTGATAGGTAATTTATAAAATGTCTGAACTTTATTCCCAATAGGGGATAGCCAGAGATGTCCCTTACATACCTCTCTCTGGCTTCCCCTATATGCGTTTGACTGACTTGACTGGTATGCAGTCTCTTTTGCCTCGTCTACTAACGCCAACCTCTACATACATCATACATGTCAATTGTGGATGCAAAAAAGGAAAAAAAATACAAAAATGATTTTTTTGGATTGTTATGTTGTCATTTAGGCCTAAGAAAATAATAAGTAAGTTCTTTCAAGGAATAATCTACTGTGTTCTTTTTATTCCGGTGTGCAATGTAAGTACATTGTTAAACATATATCTGTAAATATATGATAATCTTTCCCAATTAATAATCAAACTAACAAAGAAATCGATTCTTCTTACCTTAATATGCAAAGTAATAAATATTTTTAACGTCATTCTGGTGAAATTGCAATGTATCTAATTATACATATGGCCGATGGTTCAATCTTTTTACTGTTTGTTTTTTATATATTTTTTTTATTGTTTATCAAAATTGAATTGATTTTTAGGGTTGTGTACCATAAAAGAAAAAAACGAAAGCCTTTTACGATGGTGGTATGGTTCTTTGATTATGGCTTTCTGACGTGAGCCTTTTAGGACTTTTTTCTTTTTAGTTTTGTTGTTCGTCTGTCTATCTGTCAGGATATTATTTTGTACTATTCAGTGGCGTAGCTGGGGGGGTGCGAGCGGTGCGGTCGCACCGGGCAACAAATGGAAAAGGGCAACAAAGTCTACGATCAATTCTTCTAATTTTTTTTCAATCAAGAATCAAGGAATGTACAAGAAAAATAAGAGAATGAAAATGAAAAATACAATCTCGCTATCATGTCAATTGAACATGAACTAGTCGATACTATTGATTTTGAAAATGTGATTAATGACTTTGCTAGTCAAAAAGCGCGTAATCTCCGTTTTAAATTTTTGCAATATTTTTTTACCAAAATCTAATGTTATAACTTATAACTTAACTTAGCTTCACGCTTTATCCCTAGCGAGGTAGTCAGAGAGAACGGAACGCCAAACGCCGTAGCGAGACCGTAGTCTCAACATACCTCTTTCGCCTTGTCCACTGTTATCAACCTCTCCATACATGCCCTCCGGGAAGTCCTCATGCTTTTTATATGACTTTCCTCCAGTATCTTTGATACTGTGTTTTCGAAGGTCAACCGAGGTCTCCCTCTATCTCTCTTACCACTCACTTGTCCATCATAAATCTTTTTTGCCATTATTTCATCACTCATTCGTTCGACGTGCCCAAACCAGCTGAGCGTGTTCTTCTTCATTCTCACCGTGACATCCTCGCTAATACCTGCCATTCTGTGTATCGCTTCATTACGGATTCAATCGGCTAAGCTGACTCCGCATATCCTACGAAGAGATTCTCCACGGCATTCATCTTTCTTTCATTCTTCTTCTGTAATACCCACGTTTTGCTGTCGTTTAACAGTGTCGGTACCAACACTGCATTGTGTTTGGCCAAACGCGCAGGTGTGCTGACGTTTCGCCGTCACATCAATGCAGCTAAGGCTCCATTAACCCTGTTACCGGCAGCAATACGCCTTTCCACATCCATCCCGTATTTTCCAACTCTACTGAACAATCTTCCCAAATATACCACTTCATTCACCTATTCTAATATTTTACCATTTACACTGATTTTGCGTCCGTTCTTCATTTCTTTCAAAAATGACCTTGAGATGAATTTCAGAACCTTTGTCTTATTCGCATGGAGGCTTAGACCATTATTTTCACACCCTTCTTTCAGAGTGGTGACCAATGTCCGCAACTCGCATTCTGATGATGCAATAAGCACTGCATCATCTGCGTACAGCAGGCAATTCACATTCAGGCCACCTTTCACTTCAGACCAACTTTCACTCCCATATTACTTTGTTTCACTCCATGGAGACAGCTTTTTTTTTTTATGGAAAAGGACAAGGTAAACGAGCGTTCGGGTCACCTGATGGTAAGTGATTACCGCCGCCCACGGCCCCGTGCAACACCAGAGGAGCTACAGGTGCGTTGCCGGCCTTTAAGGTGGAGATAGACGCGCTTTTTGAAGGTACTCATGTCATATCGACCTGGAAACACTGCCGCGGGTAGGCCATTCCACAGTTCCGTGGTGCGTGGAAGGAAGTTCCTACGAAACCGCACAGTAGTGGATTGCCACGTATCCAGGTGGTGTGGATGATATTTCAGCTTATATCGTACTGTGCGGTTAGAAAATTCGGCGGCAGGTAATAGGTCAAACAGTTCTTCAGAACACTCCCCATGATAAATGCGATAGAGAACGCACAGCGAGGAAACGTCTCTACGCAAAGCCAAAGTATCAAGCCTTTCACAGATTATTGGGTCCCCAATGATTCGAATGGCTCTACGTTGTATGCGATCGAATGGTTTAATCTGATACTGAGGTGAACCAGCCCAGAGATGAGAACAGTACTCCATATGAGGCCGAACCTGCCTGCCTGCCGGCCAAACGGTGTTTTGGCGTGAAGTACCGTCTCGCTCTGTTGATGACCCCCAGTCTCTTCGAGGCCAACTTGGCCTTGCTTTCCAAATGATCGCGATACTGGCAGTCACTCGAAACATTGAGGCCCAATATACTGATACTGGGCGCGGCTGTAAGAGGAATGTTCTGAAAGACTGGTGAGACGATAAATGGCTTTTTTTTTGTGGTTAACGCGCAAACTTGTATCTTCAGGGGGTTAAACTGAACTAGGTTCCCTTCACCCCATGAGGAGACATTGTTGAGGGATGCCTCAACGGAAGACACAAGTTTATTTCGGCACTGTTCGGCGTTTTCCCGAGAAAGACTTGCTCGGCCGGAGTAAACAGCGTTCACCGTGCTATCATCTGCATAGCAATGAATGCTAGAATCCTCTAACATGTCATTGATATGCAGAAGAAACAGCGTAGGGGACAGCACGCAGCCTTGGGGAACGCCAGCGTTCACGGGCATATGATTAGAGCAAAAACCGTCGACAGCGACCTTGATGCTGCGCCCAGTGAGAAAGCTGGCGATCCACTTGCATAAATTCTCGGGAAGCCCATAGGATGGAAGTTTAACCAGGAGCGCCTCATGCCACACTCGATCAAAGGCCTTCGCCATGTCCAAACTAACTGCCAGGCCCTCTCCCTTGCTTTCAATAGCCGCAGCTCAGCGATGGGTAAGGTAAACTAGAAGATCACCGGTTGAGCGACCATGGCGAAAGCCATATTGTCGGTCATTAATCAATCGGTGATCCTCTAGATAAACCAAAAGCTGGCTATTGATAATGCTCTCCATGACTTTTGAGAGCAGGGAGGTGATAGCAAAAGGCCTGTAGGTAGATGGATCGGAACCATCGCCTTTCTTTGAGATCGGGTGGATAAGAGCGCTCTTCCATGAGTCTGGGACAACGCCGACTGAGTAAGAGTGCCGAAACAAACGCGTTAGCACCGGTGTCAGCTCAGGAGCACAGGAACGGAGCACTAAGGGAGAGATGCCATCTGGCCCGCTCGACTTGTGGATGTCCAAAGAGGACAGAGCTCGCCTAACAGCTGTTTGGTTAAACTTAACCTCAGGCTATCCAAATACAAATTGAACAACCAAGCTGACATTTTTTTTTCGTGAGGAAATCCTGTTACGGATACTGGCCCGAGTGGGGACTCGAGCGGGTTATGTGGGACTTGCGGACTGGCAGATGTAGGCCGTCCGAATACCCACTAAAATCTCACGGTGCTCCTCCTCGACCGCCACTGGCCGCGAGACGCGGGGCAATAATCTTCCGCGAAGCGCGGCGGCGGGAGCCTGCAAGGCACGTCGCGAAGTCAAGGGTGTGTGGTCACCCTCGACGGCCTGCTCGGAGTAGCCCGCGGGAGGAACCTGCGCGCGACTACTGTGGCCAGGTTAGTAGGCGGCCAGCTTCCCCAAGCTGACCGCCCTCTGGCTCATTAGGGCGGAAGGCGGCGATCGTGTGCTGCCCTCCGGAACCAAGCTGACATGGCACAACTTTGTTTAACACCCGATCGGATGTCAAACCAGGGCGACACGCCAGCTCCTACTGGCACGCAGGCTGAGTGATCTCTGTAAAGAGACTCTACGGCCTGCAGCAAGGGTCCCGCTCACATTGTACCGGGGTAGTATCTTCCATAATTTCGCTCTTACAACTCTGTCAAACGCCTTTTCCAAGTCTACAAAAGCACAGAAAACTTTTTGGTTAACGGCTATAAATTTTTCCGTGATCATGCGGAGGGAAAAGATCTGATCGATACACCCTCTTCCAGGTCTAAAGCCTCCTTGGGCCTCCTACAACGGCCTTTCAGATCTCTCTTGCATTCTTCTCGCTAATATTTTAGCATAAACTTTACTACTTGAGGCCGGTCGTGGCGCAGCGGCACGAGGTGTGACTGCAAAACCGACTGGTTGTGGGTTCGATCCCCACTCGAGGAGATGAAATATTTACTTAAATTTATATTTCCATTTCTTCGCTCTGGTGTCGAGTTTAGGCGCGGCGTTGAGTTCTGCCACTCAACACGCAATGCCTCCAGAATTCGGCAGAAAGTGGGGAACGGAGTGTCTTAATACTAGGTTCCCTCTGCCTACCCTGCTGTGTGCGGAATACAGCGTGAAGCTAATTTAATTTTATTTTTGTTTTTAAACTTTACTACCCAAGCTAATCAAACCGATAGCCCTATGGTTTGCGCAGTCTTTCATCGTGCCTTTATACAAAGGCACGATGAACGCACCTCGCCAATCATCTGGGATCTCCCCTGATTTCCAGCATAAATTGCACAAAAACCAGAACAAGTCCAAGATGCGTGGCCCACCATATTCGATCATCTCGGCAATAACTCCATCTGCTCTCGCTGCCTTATCACATTTCAGACTTCGTATTGCATTCTCAACTTCTTTTATACTGATTTCGCCATCAGCTACATCAACATTTAACATTTCGCTGTTACTTGAGACTGAGGACTCCATCACATTCATACATCTCCTTGTAAAATTCCGCCCATCGCTGCAAAATGTGTGGTTCTTTCGTGAAAATTTCATCGTCCTTCGAAAGCAACCTCGCAAGCAACCTCGAGAAACACTAACTTCTCGTCAGACCTTTCGTCTCTTTTATTCCCTGCCTTTTCACGCTTTATCTTCATGAGTACTTTCGTTTGGTGATTTTGTGGCTTATACTGTTTCTTTTTAATTTCTCTCATACTTTTATCCTTAGCTGAGGCTTTATAATCCTGCCATGCTTTCTTTTTTCTTTTTATAGCAGTTTCCAATTCATCATCCCACCATTCGTCGCGGTTTTTTATAAAGCCTTCCTTCTTTCCCTTTACCACATACCTCTATTGCTGCTTCTTTCATGCAATCGCTAAGGTTCTACCAGCATACTCCAATACTTTCATTTCCAGATTCGCTGCTGTCTAGCTTCTTGCAAACTCTTTCTTGATATTCCTCTCTAATCGGTGGATCTTGAAGCTTCTAGTTTCTTATGCGATAATTCGACTCCAAGTTTGGACACCTTGTGTAGTTGCGCCAACCTGCAAACAGACCCCTTATTCTAGCAACGACTAGATAATGATCTGTTCCCAGCTCAGAACCACTAAACACTCGCGTGTCTATAACTTGGCGTCGAATACGCTGATCCACTAGGAATAAATCAATCATACTTTTCCCTTCCGCTCGCTCCCATGTATACATGTGAATTTATTTGTGTTCAAACGTCGTGTTTGCCACAAACAAATTCCTTTTCTTGCAAATTTCCAATATAAGCTTTCCAGTCTCATTTATTTTCTTGTCACCATACTGACCACTCCCACCCCCTCCCTCGTAACCGCTTCGCGCAGTTCCGATTCAAATCGCCACATATTATTAATTTTTCATTCCCTCTAACGCTACCTAGAACATCCCTGACACTCTCCCAAAACTCCTCGAGTTCGCTTAATAGAGCTGTGGATACTGGCGCATACGCCACTAACAAGAATACTCTTGTTAACCCCAGCTTGAAGCGAACCCAAAGCAGTCTCGGGTTGATCGCCTTGTATTCAACTGCTGCACTAACCAATCGAGAGGACAATAACACCTACACCTTGACAGCCCCGCTCGCTCTCTGGTACGCCGGCCCAGAAAGCGACCCGACTGCCCGGCAAATCGGTCGTGTCATTGCCCTTTCGCTTGGTCTCTGTCACACAAACGACATCCAAATCTCTATCATCCATCGCATCTAATAATTCATTCATCTGTTCTTCCATCCCTCCTCTTACATTCCACGTAGCTATTTGTAGCTCCGTCCTCCACCTCGTGGCGTGTTGGGTGGCGGTCTCCAACGCCGCATTCGTTGCCACTTGACACACCATTGTACCCCCATTATAACTTATATATAGTTATTATAGTTTTGAAGCAATAAAAAATTATATATCTACTCTACTGTGGTTTGAAATCTGAAATTATTTTGACCATTTTAAAGGGCATCAAGTCCTAAGTCGCACCAGGCAGCAAATACCCTAGCTACGCCACTGGTACTATTATACATAATTGTTTACACTATTAAAAGTAATAGTTAATATTTTAGGAGAAAAATTCATAGCAATAGTAACAACAGCTGTGATGGCCACGATAGCTGAAACAGCGCGAGAACTTCTAATGTCGCATACACAGGCACAATGGTTATATGTCATATCAGACACGAGGGGACGAGAAAACTTTTCCAATCTGATCAACGATTTGTATGAAGGAGAGAATGTTGCTTATATTTATAATGTTACGGAGAATAACGAAGGATGCGAGGTTTGTATTAAGTTGAACCGCTTCATTAAGTTCCAATTATTATTTTTAATATTTTATAAGTCCATTGACGTCGGTCGTGGAAAGTACAAGCGTGTGACAGTAAACGCGACAGGTTGTGGTTTTGATTCTGACTCGAGGGTATAAAAATTGTCTTTGTTCAATTAGCGCAAGGGCAGTCTTTGTTCTGGTAATTGTGAAAAAGTGCTGCAAATTGTATTTTTTTTTTTCTTTAGCTTCACGCTGTATCCCGCACACAGCAGGGTAGGCAGAGGGAACCTAGTGTTAAGACACTCCGTTCCCCACTTTCTGCCGAATTCTGGAGGCATTGCGTGTTGAGTGGCAGAATTTAACGCCGCGCTTAACCTCGACACCAGAGCGAAGAAATGGAAATATAAATTTAAGTAAATATTTCATCTCCTCGAGTGGGGATCGAACCCACAACCAGTCGGTTTTGCAGTCACACCTCGTGCCGCTGCGCCACGACCGGCCTCATTGTATTTAATATAAGTAAAAATTTGGGCAAAGCTATATTACTGTAGCGATTCAAAAATTTTGTTTATTAATTGTGCAAGAATATATGTATATATGTAACTATTCAGCACTTTTTATTAAGCACCTACAGTTCGGTCAACAAGTCGTGGATACCTTGAAGTTAGTTGAAGATGGCTGCGCAGATTTGATTTTCGGATTTTTTTCTTACTTTTCATTACTTTCTTCCCGAGTGAACAATGCGCAAAAGTTCACAAAATCGAACTTCAGGGCGGCCACGACTTATTGACCGTACTGTACTAAGCAGTAATATCATCAAACTAAGAAAATATTTTGTGACAGTAGTAGTTTTGATTCCATTGATGCACGACTTTTCATTGAAATATCTGAACTTGGTTAGAAATTGCATTAGAATCCACAGAATTTGCATATTTTACATACACGAAATTAATAAATGATATAGTACACATATAAAGTGAAGATCTTAATATTGAAAATGATTTCTTTAACCTACGTTCTAACAGAACGGCCTGCTATGCTACGCTAAGGAGATGATGAGTGGATTCATATCAGCGCTGGACTCGGCTGTGCAAGAGGAGTTCGATGTGGCGGCGCAAGTGTCAGACGAGGAGTGGGAAGCGATACGGCCCACTAAGCTACAACGACGAGATACGTTATTGAAACATATACAGGTTAAACTTTTTACGTATTTTCTCGCATAGCAGAGTAGGCAGAGGGAATCTGGTGTTAACACACTCCGTTCCCCACTTCTCACCCAGCTTTCGGTACATTGTGTATTCAGTGGCGGAACTCAACGCCACGCTCTGTCTACCAGAGCGAGAGAATTAAAAAATAAATAATCATTTCCACGAACGATCGAACCCATTGCGTTTACAGTCACACATTGTCCGAAAGTTCTGTCTTCATATGCAAGTGAATGTTAATACTACTGCTACCTAATTAGTTATTTATTGTTGAGGTATAAATCATTATTTTAGGTAATTAAAGTAAAAAAAAAAGTTCTTTTACAATAAACTAAGCAAATGAGAGTTAAGAATAAAATGTAGTGTTTTACTACATGTATCTCAATAATATTCTCAAATAAATTACGTAAACAGATAATTATAACAGCAACTAATAGACTATATATAAATTTGTTAAAATTAATATCTCGTAATATAATAACTCTTTTAGGAATACATAATGTTAAAAAGTAAATGCGGCAACTGTAGTTCGTGGCGGGCGCTCGCCGCCGACACCTGGGGGGCCACTTACAGGGAAAAAACATATGAAACTAAACGTAACGTGACGTCCATCGTTATTGAACACGTTGAATTATTGAATGTGAGTATTATATTGAGAAAGTTTGTTAGTTCAGTTTTCCATTACGTATTTTCAGACTAAGGATCAATTGGCTACAAGAATTCTGAAAAAAATAAAGAAAATAATAAGCCTTCTGTCCAAATGATTATTTCAAAGCAATTATCATTGGAGTAGTTTGTAATAATCTCCTTATAGGGATGCTAGCAATATAATTAACGTTGTAACAATTGTAACAGAATTGCGACGTAATTTGATAACACTATGACAGTTAGTAATGTAAAAGCGTTAGATTTTTTGTTGTTAGCTTGGGCGATCTCCAAGAGGAGCGGGTTTCACATGCCGTTATGTTCAATTTTTTTTTGTTTTTTCAAATATCAAATCATGATATTTTGTAATGTAATAAGGTAAGTATTTTAGGATATTTTTTCTTCAACAGGTCGGTGTTTGGCGGCCAATCGATGGCATAAGATTTGAAGACGTTCTGTTTCCTCATATCGCACATGGGTTTCGTGGTAAAGAGCTGCCTATTATCACCTATCATGTAAGTTATATACATCCGTATATAAAAAACATTTTGCTTACTAAAATTAAGATAAAACATAATTATAAACATAGTATCGATGATACTGGATGATGGTCACGTGAAAAGCGTAAGGACCTCCCGGAGGGCATGATTGACTGTGGACGAGACAAAAGAGATATGCAGAGACTGTAGTGATTTGGGCATTTTCTATCTGGCTCTCCTTCTAGGAATAGAGCGTGAAATATTAAAGTAAGTAAAATAAATTAAAACTTTATTTTCAGAATCCCCCATGGACATATTTACAATCAAACGAATCTGGATCTATCGTTAGCTATCGTGGTCTACTTTTCGATATTGTAGAACAACTGGCAAAAAATAAAAATTTTACGTAAGTTTTAGAAATAGTAATGAAATAGTACGTTAATTTTAGAAATAGTAATGAAAGAGATCGAATTTAGAAAATAATTATTTGAAAAATAATTGTTTTCTAAATTTTTTATATTGATATTTAACGCACTAAGTTTGGCTACTTTACCTACGTAACGCTTGAAAAAAAAAGTTTATTTAAAAAATACTTAGACTTTGAGGCCTTTGTGTCGGGTGAATTAATTCATTTTATTTTCTCTCTCTGGCAAGACAAAGTACGGCGTTCAGTTTCACCGATCAACACGCCACCAGACAACGAGTGGCTTTCTCTATTTACCTGTTACATGTGGAATAGATCATGAGGTTAAAAAAAACTTACTAAACTAAAAATCACAATTACAGATTTAAGCACTATTGAGTATTCTAGTCATTAATTCAAATGTTGTTATTTCAGCATTCGAATAGTTTTACCCGGAAATATAAAACAAAATCACACTAACGACACTGCGACGGATGTGAGTCGCCTTTGCTTTATAAATATATTTTAAAAATCATGTTTTTAATGGTGTTATAGATATACGTAGTTATTTTGCAATGTTATTTTTTAAATAAAATATATACAAGTATACACATAAATAGAAATGAAAGTATTTTTAGGGTTCCGTACCTTTTAAGGAAAAAAGGAACCCTTATAATATCACTTTGTTGTCCGTCTGTCTGTCTATCAAGATCCTTTATCTCAGGAACGCTTGGAGATATTGGGTTGAAATTCAAACCTCAATCAAATCTATCCATTTTTTTTTCCTGGAAAAGTTATGTTTCTATATTTATTTAAAAAGGATATGGCCGTTTATGTAACAAAAAACGCGTATTTCGACACTATAAAGGGGGATCAAAATAGGATACTTCCGGTTGACCTAGAATTATGAAATTTGGCAGCTAGCATCTACAGATAGTACTAGTTCAGAAAAAAATATATGAGTATATTTTTGATTAAATCCTAAAAATGATAGCTTTAAAATGAGGGCAAAATTTGGTATTAAAGAAGAAAGGGCTCTGCCTAAGCTAAGCTTGAATTTCAGAAAAAGCTCCAATTTTTGTATGGAACTCTCGATGGGCGAGCCCGATTCGCGCTTGTCCGATTTTTTTATCATTACGAAGATAAACTCCTTACTTCATATCACTATTGTAATCAATCTGGATAAAAAAATAAAACTTTTAATAAATTTATATTAAAATTTAAAACAATGTAAAATTTAAGTGAATCTATGTCATTGAATCATTTAATTCATTGACGTTTAAGATCTGTAGCAAACTTAGTCATATTTTCGTTTTTCTCCTTTACACAGAATAATAAAAAAATGCTATAGCAACTTACTGCTGTCAAGTATATATGCTAACAGAAAAATTCAGAATATTATTTAAACATACTGAAAACGAGTTACAGGGTCTGAATGCTAACGATGTTTGTGGATTTGATTCCCACTTGGGGGTATGAACTGTAATTTCCTCGCTCTGACATAAGTACAAAGCGCGACGTTGTATTCCACCTTTCAAAGCTCAATGTCTTGAAAATAATGTAGAAAATGGGAAACAGAGAGTCTTAATACTAGATCTACCCTTTTATACTATGTTATATTATGTTGGAAGAAAGGATGCTAATAAAGAAACTGTCATTCAGATGTCTCACAGCGTAAGTTCCATGTTGACTCTGTCTGCGATTGCGAAGGGCCGTGCGGCGCTTGCGGCCGCCGCGTTCACTGTTTTATCTGATCGGAACCCAGGTAATATCTGTTTGGATATCATATAAAAATATATATATTGTTTAGACTTCTAGAGAAGAATTCAGGGTAACTAACTTATATAAATAGATGAAAAAAATATAAAGTAGCGAGAAGAAAAACCAGATTATAAAAGCTCCATTTGAGTCCAAAATTTTAAATGGTTCTTAAAATGAATAATGATTAAAATATATATTGTTTGCAAAGTAGTTGGTAGTATAAAAGTTTTTATTATTTACGAGTTATTTTACGCCTCAGACTTCAGTTGTCAACAAAAATGTGTGTATTTCTAAATTAAGTCATTGGGTTGTATAAAGTGAAGAATAATTAATCGGTCTCTCAGTTAAATCATGTTTGTGTAATTTTTTTATTATCAACTTCCATCATAAGAAAGGAGTGTTTTTGTCTTACTAATGTTGTTGAGTATTAGTAAATTAACAATTTAAATAATTTGTCAAGACATAAGTGTTCCAAAATACTACTTAAATTGATAGACATAAAGCAGCATCACAATAAAAATATATTTTTATTTAGAAAACGTATAAAAAATTGATCTTCTGGTCGGTTGCCAGGAGGAGCGGGTTCAAGTCAGATTTTTATACGTTTTCTAAATAAGTATATTTCTTTTCTAAGTTAACACTTTAAAAATGTTAAAAATATATTTTTCTACAAATTGCACTTATATAATTTTTGTGAATATAAAATGTAAAATAATAAAAAATGTCGTTTCATTTAGGTATAAACTACACAATACCGATTAGTACTCAAACCTATTCGTTCATGATCGCTCGTCCAAGAGAGTTGAGTAGAGCGCTACTATTTCTACTGCCTTTCACTACAGACGTGAGTTATTTTTATGTTTATATGATATTTTAGAATTTCATTTGATTATGCCCCTAAAAATTATCGTATTTATTAGAAAATTGTGTAATTATTTCACAGTTATCTACGTAAGCGGTAAGTAGGTAGGTCGGCAAACGAATTATTTCCGGGGAATTCGGTTGCGGGAGCTCCAGGATAAAACGCTTATATGTAGCTCCACAACCTTCTGCCTTTCTGTAAAAGTCCCATAACAACATTTAAATTTTATTACAACACGTAATGTAACGAAGGAAATCATTAACATTACGAGTAAAAAAAATAACAAATTTATACTTACTCAACCATATTACATTATAAATATATATATCTCGTATAGATACCTGTATTTTTCTTAACCAGACTAGGAGTCTTTTTACTAGGATTCGTAACTACAGCCATCGATTCCCTTAATTATTATATAAATACAAAAGTTATAATAATTGAAACCTTTTATTCTATAGACATGGCTGTGTTTAGGTTTTGCTGTTATTTTGATGGGCCCCACGCTTTATATAATTCATAGGCTGAGCCCATATTACGATGCTATGGAGATTACACGAGAAGGCGGTTTGTCCACAATTCACAACTGTTTATGGTATATCTATGGAGCTTTGTTACAGCAAGGTTAATATAAATATTTATTGTTTAAATTGTACGTATATTAGCAAATAAATTACTGATTCGAACAAGTTCTATCATCGATATCATTCTCTCTCTTTTACTCTTTTTAAAAAACGTATAAAAAAATTAATCTATCAGGATTTAAAAAAAAATATTTTTCTAACCTAGTTTAGAGCACTTAAAAATGATAAAAATATTTTGTCTAATCTCCACTCTACAGTAGGAGGAATCCTATAACCTTTTAAAAATTAGATCACGAAGACTGCAGGTCTTCGTGTATATTTATACAAGCCGAATATAATGCAATACACTAAAGATGAAGTTACAGGATGACATTTTAAAATTTAAATAATACAAAAAAAAATTATAGTTATATTATGTATGCTATATTTTTAATGTATTCAGTTTATAATCAATAACAAGTAGGTCAAGCATTATATAACGTAATATATTAATATATGTTTTTTTTTTAAATTGATAGGAGGTATGTATCTTCCTCGAGCGGACAGCGGGCGTCTCGTAGTCGGTACTTGGTGGATAGTCGTTTTAGTAGTGGTCACTACTTATTCAGGGAATTTGGTCGCTTTTTTGACTTTTCCTAAACTTGAAATACCAGTCACTACTATATCTGAACTTTTGGAAAGTAAATCGTATACTTGGTCTATTAGTAAAGGATCATTTTTGGAGATGCAATTGAAGGTATGTGGCTAATTGATTTTATTATTACATTGTAATCTAGCTAATATATAAAAAAGGTGTATATGGAAAGTATTCATTTTATTTAATAAATAACATCATATTCAAGAAGTTTCCAGCATAATTGAGTTCTTAAACCTAAAGTACTTGTTTTAAATCCTAGTACTCGTAAAAGAAAATAATATGGACGATGTGTCAATATATTAATTATTAAATTTATATTTTTGCATCTACTTTTTTTAAATGTCTTTTGATGATTATTAAAATAATATTTTATTCCCTTTCCGGTAATAATTTATTACTTGATAAAGACCTATGCGTTGTGTTAAAAACATTTTGTTTTAAAACGAACATATATCATTTAGCTAAATAGTTCAAATAAACTAATAACAAATTTTATAAAAATTATAGAGTTCTGACGAGCCAAAGTATATAGCGCTAGTGAAAGGGGCGGAAGTGACTGGCGGCATTAACGTTGTTGAAGGCAGCCTCGTTTCCGGTAAGAAAATTTATTTCACATACAACTTTAACTGGAAAACTTGTTGCATTGACGTTATGACGTTCGATGGATTTTTCGCTTAGAAAAAGCAGATTTAAGTTTCAAAATAGTATGGAAACATAAATTCTACGTATTTGTTTCTATGCAATTTTTTCAATGTGAATATCTTTTTTTATGATATAAATAAAAAGGTTCAATAACGAGTTTCAGTCTTTTACAAGGCTATTTGGAAATTATAATTCATAATTATATTATTTTAAACAATATTTTTATCAAATTTCAAATGTAAATACAATTTTTTTACCTACAGATTTATATAATATTCAACTTTTAAATTAAAATTGTA